>OX438938.1:21431607-21949107 GCA_949316185.1 Pyrausta nigrata | reverse complement strand
ACCTAACCTAACCTAACCTAACCTAACCTAACCTAACCTAACCTAACCTAACCTAACCTAACCTAACCTAACCTAACCTAACCTAACCTAACCTAACCTAACCTAACCTAACCTAACCTAACCTAACCTAACCTAACCTAACCTAACCTAACCTAACCTAACCTAACCTAACCTAACCTAACCTAACCTAACCTAACCTAACCTAACCTAACCTAACCTAACCTAACCTAACCTAACCTAACCTAACCTAACCTAACCTAACCTAACCTAACCTAACCTAACCTAACCTAACCTAACCTAACCTAACCTAACCTAACCTAACCTAACCTAACCTAACCTAACCTAACCTAACCTAACCTAACCTAACCTAACCTAACCTAACCTAACCTAACCTAACCTAACCTAACCTAACCTAACCTAACCTAACCTAACCTAACCTAACCTAACCTAACCTAACCTAACCTAACCTAACCTAACCTAACCTAACCTAACCTAACCTAACCTAACCTAACCTAACCTAACCTAACCTAACCTAACCTAACCTAACCTAACCTAACCTAACCTAACCTAACCTAACCTAACCTAACCTAACCTAACCTAACCTAACCTAACCTAACCTAACCTAACCTAACCTAACCTAACCTAACCTAACCTAACCTAACCTAACCTAACCTAACCTAACCTAACCTAACCTAACCTAACCTAACCTAACCTAACCTAACCTAACCTAACCTAACCTAACCTAACCTAACCTAACCTAACCTAACCTAACCTAACCTAACCTAACCTAACCTAACCTAACCTAACCTAACCTAACCTAACCTAACCTAACCTAACCTAACCTAACCTAACCTAACCTAACCTAACCTAACCTAACCTAACCTAACCTAACCTAACCTAACCTAACCTAACCTAACCTAACCTAACCTAACCTAACCTAACCTAACCTAACCTAACCTAACCTAACCTAACCTAACCTAACCTAACCTAACCTAACCTAACCTAACCTAACCTAACCTAACCTAACCTAACCTAACCTAACCTAACCTAACCTAACCTAACCTAACCTAACCTAACCTAACCTAACCTAACCTAACCTAACCTAACCTAACCTAACCTAACCTAACCTAACCTAACCTAACCTAACCTAACCTAACCTAACCTAACCTAACCTAACCTAACCTAACCTAACCTAACCTAACCTAACCTAACCTAACCTAACCTAACCTAACCTAACCTAACCTAACCTAACCTAACCTAACCTAACCTAACCTAACCTAACCTAACCTAACCTAACCTAACCTAACCTAACCTAACCTAACCTAACCTAACCTAACCTAACCTAACCTAACCTAACCTAACCTAACCTAACCTAACCTATACCTAACCTAACCTAACCTAACCTAACCTAACCTAACCTAACCAACCTAACCTAACCTAACCTAACCTAACCTAACCTAACCTAACCTAACCTAACCTAACCTAACCTAACCTAACCTAACCTAACCTAACCTAACCTAACCTAACCTAACCTAACCTAACCTAACCTAACCTAACCTAACCTAACCTAACCTAACCTAACCTAACCTAACCTAACCTAACCTAACCTAACCTAACCTAACCTAACCTAACCTAACCTAACCTAACCTAACCTAACCTAACCTAACCTAACCTAACCTAACCTAACCTAACCTAACCTAACCTAACCTAACCTAACCTAACCTAACCTAACCTAACCTAACCTAACCTAACCTAACCTAACCTAACCTAACCTAACCTAACCTAACCTAACCTAACCTAACCTAACCTAACCTAACCTAACCTAACCTAACCTAACCTAACCTAACCTAACCTAACCTAACCTAACCTAACCTAACCTAACCTAACCTAACCTAACCTAACCTAACCTAACCTAACCTAACCTAACCTAACCTAACCTAACCTAACCTAACCTAACCTAACCTAACCTAACCTAACCTAACCTAACCTAACCTAACCTAACCTAACCTAACCTAACCTAACCTAACCTAACCTAACCTAACCTAACCTAACCTAACCTAACCTAACCTAACCTAACCTAACCTAACCTAACCTAACCTAACCTAACCTAACCTAACCTAACCTAACCTAACCTAACCTAACCTAACCTAACCTAACCTAACCTAACCTAACCTAACCTAACCTAACCTAACCTAACCTAACCTAACCTAACCTAACCTAACCTAACCTAACCTAACCTAACCTAACCTAACCTAACCTAACCTAACCTAACCTAACCTAACCTAACCTAACCTAACCTAACCTAACCTAACCTAACCTAACCTAACCTAACCTAACCTAACCTAACCTAACCTAACCTAACCTAACCTAACCTAACCTAACCTAACCTAACCTAACCTAACCTAACCTAACCTAACCTAACCTAACCTAACCTAACCTAACCTAACCTAACCTAACCTAACCTAACCTAACCTAACCTAACCTAACCTAACCTAACCTAACCTAACCTAACCTAACCTAACCTAACCTAACCTAACCTAACCTAACCTAACCTAACCTAACCTAACCTAACCTAACCTAACCTAACCTAACCTAACCTAACCTAACCTAACCTAACCTAACCTAACCTAACCTAACCTAACCTAACCTAACCTAACCTAACCTAACCTAACCTAACCTAACCTAACCTAACCTAACCTAACCTAACCTGCAAAGTTGAGAACCGAAGCGTGGGAGATAGGGGTGATATCGGTCTACCTCGAGGGCGACAAGCCCATAGAGCCGGACGTGGAGCGGCTGAAGGAGGTGGTCGCTGGACTTGGCCTGAAAAACGTGATACTGGGAGGGGACGTGAATGCGTGGAGCATCTGGTGGGGAAGTAGGGAGACGAACGAAAGGGGGGAGGAAATCCAGGGTATGGTGGACGAGCTAGGGTTCCACATACTCAACCGTGGTTCTGAGCCCACGTTCGACACTGTAAGAGGAGGAAAAAGATACTCCAGCAGCGTGGACATTACGGTGTGCTCCTCGGACATTCTTGGACGGATCGAAGGATGGAGAGTGGACGACAGCGTCACCTGTTCGGACCACAGGGCAATCTTATTTGAAATTAAAATTAAAAATTCAATCGGAACCGATATAAAAAGAACCACCCGGAAATTTAATACAAAAAAAGCAAACTGGAGTCAATTTCGTGAGAAATTGACTCAGCTATGCGAAGTAGAAAATATAAATAAAATAGAAATTGATAAGATAGATACCAAAGAAAAGTTAGATGAAGAAATAAACAAATACTCAAAAATTATAGAAAATAGCTGTAAAGATAATATTCCAGAATTAAAAACTAAAAAACAAGTAGGATTGCCCTGGTGGAGCGACAGACTCGCCGAAATGAAGAGGGATGTTATAAGGAAGAAGAGGAGAATCAGGTGTGCATCATCGGTCCGCCGAGAATGGGTCGTGGAACAGTACACCATGGCCAAGTTGGAGTACCTGAAAGAAGTTCAGATAGCTCAGACCACCAGTTGGAAGGAGTTTTGTGGTAGACAGGATCGAGAGTCAATGTGGGACAGTATTTACAGGGTTATTGGGCGCACAACAGATAGACGGGAAGACCTGCCCCTTGTTAAAAACGGCAAGGCGCTGGACGGAAAGGAGTCAGCCGAACTTTTAGCGGGGACCTTCTACCCAGAAGATAATCAGGAGGACGACAACGTGGACCATAAGGCGGTGAGAGTGGTAGCCAATAATGTGAACAGGAGGGAACATGATGATTCATGTGACCCTCCCTTCACGGCGGAGGAGCTGAAATGGTCCGCGTCTAGTTTCAACCCGAAGAAGGCCCCAGGCCTGGACGGCTTCACGGCTGATATCTGTGGTGCGGCAATGGCCCTGAACCCCGATCTCGTCCTGTCTATCATGAATAAGTGCCTGGAGCTCTCCCACTTTCCCACCAAGTGGAAAGAGGCCGTGGTGGTGATCCTGCGGAAGCCCGGAAAGACGGATTACACCCTTCCCAAGTCCTACAGGCCGATTGGGCTTTTGCCTGTACTTGGGAAGATTCTCGAAAAACTGCTCATCAGGCGAATCAGATGGCACATCCTGCCCAAAATGTCCACTAGGCAATATGGCTTTACTCCCCAACGCAGCACCGAGGACTCCCTCTATGCCATGATACAACACATTCGGAAAAAACTGGAAGCCAAAAAGTTGATGGTAGTAGTATCACTAGACATAGAGGGAGCCTTCGATAGCGCATGGTGGCCTGCCATAAAATGCCGACTCGCCGAATCAGGTTGCCCATCAAACCTGCGGCGAATGGTGGACAGCTATCTCGAGGACAGGTGCGTTCGTCTGAGGTACGCCGGTACAGAGTATCGCAGGGTCACCACAAAAGGGTGTGTGCAGGGATCGATAGGGGGTCCAACTTTTTGGAATCTCCTGCTGGACCCACTACTCCAGGAAGTTGAGGGAGAGGACGTGCAATGTCAGGCGTTCGCAGATGACGTGGTGCTGATTATTTCAGGCGACAACGGGCAGAAGGTGCAGGAGAGGGCGAATGCGGTCCTTGATCGTGTCCAGCGGTGGGGCGTCAAAAATAAGCTGAAATTTGCACCTCACAAAACAAACGCGATGGTTGTAACGAGGAAGCTGAAATTTGACGCACCAAGGTTGGCCATGGGTGGGGTCCGCATCGACCTGTCGAAAGAGATGAAGGTGCTGGGCTTGACGATTGACGATGGGCTGACCTTCAACACACATGTTGCCAATGTGTGCAGGAAGGCTCTCGGTCTGTATCGTCAGTTGTCAAGGGCAGCGAAGGTGCAGTGGGGGTTGTCGCCTGAGGTGATCAGGACTATATATGTTGCGGTAGTGGAGCCGGTCATTTTGTATGCCGCGAGTGCATGGGCACCGGCGGCCAGGAAACTCGGGGTGAGGAAGCAGCTCGATACTGTTCAGCGGGGTTTTGTGCAGAAACTGGTCAAGGCGTACCGGACTGTCTCCCTAAACTCGGCTCTACTACTCGCTGGGTTGCTCCCCCTGGATCTGAGGATCCAGGAGGCTGCCGCCCTTTACGAAGTAAAGAGAGGCCATTCCCAGCGGGTGGTAGGGGACCGGGAGGTTGAGGTTCCGGTACCAGTTGTCAGCACGCCACATCCCGCTGAGCAGTGTGGATACGCTTTCGGAAGCGTGGTAGACGGTGCAGAAGTGGCAAATGGGGACGATTCCGTCTGTAATATCTTTACAGACGGAAGTCAAATCGACGGGAAGGTCGGGGCCGCGCTGTCCCTTTGGAGGAGCAGCGTGGAAGTGACTTCCAAAAAATTTAAATTGGAGCCCTTCTGCACCGTATATCAGGCAGAGTTATTGGCCCTGAAAATGGCCACAGAACTGGCTCTTAAGCACAAGGCAACGACGTTTAACGTCTACTGCGACTCTAGATCAGCTCTCGAAACAGTAGCCAGTGGCACTTCCCTTCACCCAATTGCGTTCGAAATTCAGAAAAATTTAAAAAACATCAAGAAATTTGGCAAAATAATGAACCTATTTTGGATAAAGGCACACGCGGGGTTGGAGGGAAATGAGAGAGCTGACGTTCTAGCAAAAGAGGCCGCGGTGGGCATTAAGCGCCGGCCCGACTATGATGTGTGCCCTGTTTCATTCGTCAAACGCCAGATTCGTCTGGATACGATTGACGAATGGAACAGGAGATACCAAAGTGCTGACACAGGCGCCGTGACACGGATGTTCTTCCCAGACGCCAAAACGGCGTTTGGCATAATTAGAAAAGTAGATATAAATCCACATTTGACGCAGGTGTTCACAGGGCATGGCGGACTGTCTGAGTACTTGAATCGCTTCAAGTGCAAGGACAGTCCGGCATGCGTCTGTGACCCACAGAAAATAGAGAACGTGGAGCACATACTTTTCGACTGCCCACGTTTCTCAAAGGAAAGGTTAGATTTAGAGTTTAATTTAGATACATTTTTTACTAAAGCATTTTTACCTGAAATAATAAAAGAAAAAACAAAAAGAAATTTATTTATTACATTTGCGATTAAAATAATAAAAGTAGTGGTTAGTCAAAACAAAATTTAGGCCGACGAAGATCCGGACACCAGCAAGTATGGTTAAGCATACTCGTCTGGTGAGGATACGAAATTTAATATATTTTGTTTCAAAATTAATTTATAAACAATAAAACATGTCAAAATGTCTCCGCTTTAACCACGGCGGAGGATGGGAGGAGGGAGGATAAAAAAAAAAAAAAAAAAAAAAACCTAACCTAACCTAACCTAACCTAACCTAACCTAACCTACGTCCCCTCCAGCGGCCTGTGCGTCGGCGGCGGATCATCGGGGCGTCAGCCGAAGCCTCTCGCACCCTCTCCGCCTCCTCCTTCTGCAGGAGCACGCTCTCGCAGAAGGTTCGCACGGCCGCAAACGCCTCCCTGGATCCGGCCATCCTCGCCACGATGGCAGCGAGTGACAAATCACCTCCGACTACCGCGATGAGGTCCTCGCGCTCCCTCGCCCAGGCCGGGCACGACTCGAGGGTGTGTTGCGCGGTATCCTCCTCGCGGCCGTCACAATGGTGACACCGCCCGGTCAACTCGCGACCAATCTGGGCGAGGTACGCCCCAAAACAGCCGTGGCCAGTCAGCATTTGGGTCAGCCTGTAGGACAGGCGACCGTGCCCACGACGCATCCACTCCTCCAGCACAGGCTGGAGGGCCTGACAGGTGCGTCGACCGGCTTGGCTGACGGCCAGGCGATCCTGCCACCGCTCCACGGCGGACTGCTCCAACCGAGCCCGCTCCGCCTCGACCTCACGTGGTGCAGGCCTTTGCCCCTGGGACCTCTGGTCTCCCCGCCACTGATAAAGAGCGGCGAGGACCAGTGCATGGAGATCCCATGGTATGCTCCCGGCCAACGCAAGGGAGGCATCCGCCGAGACCGTGCGGTAGCCGCGAATTTCCCGTATGGCCAAGTGGCGCTGCGCCCTCCTCATCAGCATGGCGTTGTGATCCGACATGGCGTCGTACCACACCGGTGCCCCGTACAGGGCCATGGACCGCACGACGCCCATGTACAAACGCCGGCTGAATGAAGAGGGCCCACCCAAGTTCGGCATTAACGTGCCGAGCGCTCCGGCCACCCGCAGGAGTCTCGGCGCCAACCGTTCAAAGTGGGCGCGGAAACTCCAGCGGGGGTCCAGCGTCAGCCCCAAGTATTTGAGGGTTCGCCCTAGTACAATCTGTGTGCCGCCCACAGAGAGATGGGACCCTGCTGGTGGCGCTTGTCGAGGCCCGTGAAAACACAGGGCCTCAGACTTATCGAGCGCCACCTCCAGTCCCAGCCTCCGGATCCGCTGCACCACAGTTGCGACGCCGGCAGTCGCGCGTCGCGTCGCCTCGACGAAGTCGACTCCGCTGGCAGTGACGAGGGTGTCGTCGGCGTAACAGGTTACGCCCACCCCCGTAGTAAGACTGCCGCGGAGGACCCAGTCGTAGCCAATGTTCCACAGGAGTGGTCCTAGAACCGACCCCTGCGGAACGCCACACGACGACTGCCTGCAAACCACTCCTCTCGGGGTGACGCACATCACCTCGCGATCGCTCAGGTAATCGGCGATCACTGCTTGCAGGTAGGCGGGCACCCCGTGATACTCGAGGGCCCGCCTGATGCTCGCCCACGGCAGAGTGTTGAACGCGTTGGCAATGTCGAGGGACACCGCCAACAGCACCTCGCCGCGGGACACCGCACTCTCCGCAAGCTCACGCAACCTGAGCAACGCGTCGATGGTCGAGCGACCGGCACGGAAGCCGAACTGGAACTCACTCAACCCAGGCCCCGTCCCCTCGAGATGCCGGACGAGACGCACGGAAATTATGCGCTCGAAGAGCTTCCCTATCTCGTCCAGCAGGACGATGGGTCGATAGGCTGAGGGTGAGTCCGCCGGACGGCCTTCCTTCGGAAGAAGGACCAATCTGCCTTGTTTCCACAGCGGAGGGAAACGTCCCTGGGCAAGGCATGCCGTGTATAGCCGCCGAAGTCGGATGTCCAGACATCCAGCGGCAACCACCAGAGCCTTGCCGGGGATGCCGTCTGGTCCCGGGGCCTTGTTCTTGGCGCGCAGCCTGAGAAGCGCGCCGCCAAGTTCGCCCTCCGAGACAGGCTCCGGGTCCGCTGTGGAAGCAGGCGGGTGGGGTCGCATGGCCGGTGGCACGTGTTCCCCCCTAGAGGGGAACAGGCCGGACACGACTGCGTCCAGGAGAGCCGGCTCCAAGGTCTCCGTGACCGGGGCTGCCCATGGCCGGAGTTTCCCCCGAACCGTGAGATACGGGCGCCCCCACGGATCCCTGGAAAGGTCGGCCAGCATCTCCTTTCTCGCCTGCGCCTTGGCCTGCGCTATGGCGACCCTCAGGTCCTTCTTGGCCGTCCGATAGGCCTCGTGGAGCGGAGCGTCGAGATCCGGATCTCGACGTCGCCTACGCAAATGGCGGGAGGATGCGCGGCGCGCTGCGATACACGCACGGCGCAATTCGGCGATCCTCTCCGACCACCAATAGACGTGACGTCGGGGTGGCAGGGGCCCGGACCGAGGCATAGACGCATCGCATACGTGCGTCAGTGCCTCCCGGAACCACTCTGCCTCCTCGTCCACCTCGACCTCTCCGCTCGGGATAGGGAGCCACGGCTGCCTCCTTGAGCATGTCCCTGTCCAAGGCCTTCAGCCTCCACCTCGGGAATGGGGAAGTTGCTGTCCTCACAGAGGGACAGGGTGATGGCGAACCGGAAGCGGAGATGTCAAACCGGATGTACCGGTGATCGGACAATGACTCCGCTTCCACCAACACCTCCCAGCCACTAGTTCTGGCGGCAACCGCGGGATGGGCGAACGTAATGTCCACCCTTGAACTTCCCTGCGGTCGCACGCATGTGGGGGTCGTCCCTCTGTTGAGGATTGTTAGCCCATGTGAAGTGGCCCACTCCAGCAACTTCTCGCCGCGCCTGTCGGTCAGCCTGGCCCCCCAGGCGGTCGACTTGGCATTGAAGTCGCCTGCTACGAGCGCGGGCAGTGAGGACCGCTGCAGATCGGCACTCAGCCTGTTAAGGCCGGCCTCGAATGCAGCGAATCCATCGTTGGGGGGGCAATATACCCCGGCCAACAACATCTGCCCGTGCTTGACGACCACATAGCCATCGCCTTGGGCGTGAAGAGTGAACAGCAGGCCGCCAGCGAACTTAATCGCCACAAGGCCCGCCGAATCAACTGCCCAATCCGAACGCCCCGGGGGGACGTAGTACGGCTCCGACAGGATTGCCACATCGGCGGCCCATTCCGCAAGATGCTGCAGCAGGAGGTCCTGGGAGGCGGCGGAGTGCCCGACGTTCGCCTGGACGACTTTTAAGGCCATCCTAGGCGCCCGTCACTTCCATGTCCTCCCCGGACCCCCTGCCTTGGGGTGGAGGCACTGCGGCTGGAGTTCCGGCGGCCGCAGGTTTGCCTTTATTCTTTTTGGGTGGGGAGCAGTTCTTGCTCCCACCCCACCAGGAGCCGGCCCCGCACGAGCAGTTTCGCCGCTGTTATGGGGACCTTGATGACCACGGTCCCCATGCCAGTGTTGGAATGGCGAATCTCGCCAACCCTCACTGCTTCCGCCGCGCAACCGCCCTTGGTGGCCGCCGCTGCCGCGACCTCTTCCCTGGTCACAGAGTCGTCCAGCCCAGACAGCCGGACGTCTACCATGACCATAGGTCGGGTCACCTTGACCTGGCCTTCCGGGAGGACCTCTCGGAGCCTGGCCGCCAGTGCATCCGCTCTCGCGTCATTCGCCGAGCCGGGGATCTCTAAGAGCTTACCCCCGGCCTTCGCCCCGCGAAAGCGGATGCCCTCGATGCCAAGCTCGCCCAAGTCGATCTTGGCCCTGGCCTCCCTTAATAAGTCCTCGTATTTGGCTCCGCCTTGAGCAGCCTCTGGCTGCAGGGTGATGAGCACCGCTGCTGAGCGCGGTGGGCGGAGCCTACGAGGCGCGGGCCTCGGTCTTTTGGCAGCGGCGGCGGCAGGCTGTGCTGCGGGCGCAGTTGCAGCCGCAGGCCGCCTCAAGCCACGCCGGACGACTGTCGTCCACGCCTCGTCCATAGATGTGGGGGCCGGAGGCAGAGGGCGCGGCTCGCGGCGCGGTGGGTTGGGGACTGTGTTGTCCCGTCCACCACGCCGGTTCTTGCGGCGGCGGTTCGCTGCTGGCCTGGACGTTGCGGGCGTCGGCGCAGTGGCTCTCTGTTGCCCCCTGGTCCCGGAGGCGGCTGCGGTGACCGGGGCCTTAGTGGCCGCCCTGGTGTTCGCCGGCCCTGCCGCGGGTGTCACCGCCTGCGACATGCGGCGGTCAGCCGCAACCTTTTTTTTTTTTTTTTTTTACGTCAGGAAATGCCTTACGCACCGTACCTCTCCGTCGGGGAACGAAGAGGCGTGTGTGGGACTCCCCCGGACTCGGGTATACCCACTAAAACCTGACGACGCCCGCCGCATGTGTTGGCTGTGACAGCAGGGGCCGCGGTATCTCAACAGTCCCGCGACCCTGCCAGCGGCAACTTCCGCCCTCTAGTTCAGAGGGCGGATCTCCACGGAGGGGGGAGCAACCCCCCTCCAGACGGCGCACTGGGCGTACAGTGCACCGTCTCTCAGGAGGGTCCCTGGTGAATGGCCAGAGGTGTCCCCATACCGTCTGCCCGAGACCCTCCCGTCGGGGCGCCGCTCATTCTGGCACCGCGGCCCGAGCGCGCGCCCCGCGGGCGCCGAAGGCGGAGGGAGGCCGGGTCTCTTTCCCGGTCCCGTTCGGCGGCCTCTTTCTGCGACATCACCACGTCGCAGAAATGGGCCACCGCCTCCCAAGACCCCTCGCTTCCGACCATCTTAGACACGACGGTCGGTAAGCTGAGGTCTCCACCTCCGAGAGCCGCGGCCAACTCCGCCCGCGGCTCCGCCCACGCCGGGCAGTCCACCATTGTGTGCTGTGCCGTGTCTTCGACACAGTCACAATGGTGGCATCTCGAGGTCGGCTCCTTTCCGGCGACTACACACAGATACCTCCCGAAGCATCCATGCCCCGAGAGGATCTGCGTCAGCCGGAAAGTAACCGACCCGTGTTTCCGTCCAACCCATCTGGACAGGACGGGATGGACGGCCTCCACTGCCCGGCGACGGGACTCGGTAGGATGGTCACCGAGTCCCTGCACGAGTCGCCGCCGCCACTCTTCCAGAGCCACCTCGTGGGCCGCCTGGCGCCACCGCACTACAGTGTCGGGTGGGGGCCGGCAGCCCTGGCTCTGGGCGTGCGCTGCTACTCGCCAGTAGACCGAGGATTGAACCTCGGCCTCCAGGTCCCACGGAAGGGACCCGGCGAGAGCGCACGCCACCTCGTAGGAGATGGTGCGGTATCCCCTGATAGCCCTGATCGCCAGGACCCTCTGCACCTGTCGCAAGAGGGCCCGGTGACGATTCTTCAGGGACCCCGCCCAGATCGGGGCCCCATAGAGGGCCATCGATCGCACCACTCCGAGGTATAGGCGACGGCAGACTCCGTCACCTCCTCCTAGGTTGGGCAGCAGACGCCCAAGGGCGCCCGCCGCCCCCAACAGTCGAGGCGCCAACTTCTCGAAGTGGGCCTGGAACCCCCACTTGCTGTCCAGCACGACACCGAGATATTTTAGCGTCGGCCGGACTGGGATAGGGGTTCCGCCCACTACTACTGTGGACCCCGAAGGTGGCCCTCGTCGGCGGCCATAGAAACAAATGGCCTCCGATTTATGGAGGGCCACCTCAAGGCCCAGGCGGCGGATGCGCCTCACCACCTCCGCCACTCCAACGGTGGCCAGCACCTGTGCGGCCCGGCAGTCAGAACCCCGGGCCGTCACCAGGGTGTCGTCGGCGTAACAAATTACGTCTACGCCGGGCAGATTTGCGCAGCGTAGAACGTAATCATAGCCGATGTTCCACAGCAGGGGGCCAAGCACGGACCCCTGCGGAACACCGGCCGTCATCCGCCGACGACCACCAGCACCATTACTGGTAGGGAACACTACCGCCCTATCGGACAGGTAGTTCCCCACCAACTGCCACAGATACGGAGGCACTTCATGAAATCGAAGTGCCTCCATTATAGTCGGCCAGGGGAGGGAGTTGAAGGCATTTTTGATGTCCAAGGACACTGCCATCAACACCCCTCCCCCCGACACCACCTCCTCAGACAGGTCTCGCAGCCGGCCGATCGCGTCGATTGTCGACCGGCCCCTGCGGAACCCGAACTGGGAGTCGGCCAGATCAGGGCCGACTTCCTCCAAGTGCTTGACGAGACGGGCAGCAACTACGCGCTCTAGGAGTTTTCCCGCCTCGTCCAACAGCACAATTGGGCGGTAGCCAGAGGGGTCTTCCGCCGGCCTCCCCTCTTTTCGGAGGAGCACCAGACGGCCCTCCTTCCACCGCCGGGGGAACAGCCCCAGCTGGAGGCACTCATTAAAGAGGCCCCGCAGCTGGAGCTCGAGCGACCCGGACTCTTCTGAGAGAGCCAGGACCCAGGCTCGGGCATGAATGCCGTCGAGTCCTGGGGCCGTCTTTTTGCCACGTAGGCGTAAGACGGCCGCTCCCAGTTCCCCTTCTGTGACCTCAGGCACATCTTCAGTGTACGAGGTCACCACCGCTGGGGACGCCATGGTCGGGGGGACAAAATCGTCTCCCCTCGTGGGAAACAGTGTCTCCACCACGGTGCTCAGCACCTCCGGCTCGAGGGTGCTGGTCACTGGGGGGGTCCAAAGACGGAGCTTTTGCCGTACCAATTTGTACGGCTTACCCCACGGATCCCCCTCAAGCGTCCCCAGCAGCTCTTCCCAAGCCGCTGCTTTGGACCGGCTGATTGCAACGCGCAGTTCTATCGCAGATTCGCGATAGGTTGCGTACAGCCGGTCCTCCTCCTCAACGTCGCGGCCTGCACGACGGCGGCACCGCTGATAGACGCGGCGACGCTCGACGCACACGCGGCGGAGCTGCGCGATCTCATCCGACCACCAATATACATTACGGGGGGACGGCACGGATCTTATGCGAGGCATGGCCGCATCGCAAATCCGCGACATGGCCTCACATACCATTTGCGCCCCCCCGTCAACGTTTGCCGATGGTGGCATCTGAGGCCACGTCTGGACAATGACCGCCTCCTGCAGTAACTTCTTGTCCAGACCCCTCAGCGCCCAACGCGGGCCATCCAATCGCGGCAGGCTGGGGCCGACAGGCATGGCTGGAGGCGATGCGGAGACGCTAAATCTGATGTACCGGTGATCAGATAGCGTCTCCTCGTCCTCCAGCACTCGCCACTCCTGGACGCGGTGCGCTAGGGGGGAAGTCGTAAACGAAACGTCCACGATGGACCCCCCATTATGGCGCACACACGTGTCAACCGTGCCGCGGTTCAGCACGGACAGCCCGCACTCCACCACCCACTCTTCCAATACCCGGCCTCGTGCGTTGGTGACTGGAGAACCCCAAGCCGAGGATTTGGCATTGAGGTCCCCGAGCACGAGGACCGGGTATGGAGAGCACCGGCGAACGGCAACCCCCAGCTCCAGGAGGTATGCCTCGAAATCGGCGAGTGGCCGATTTGGGGAGAAATAGACTCCCACTACGACCAACTCGCCGATTCTTGCCAATGCAAACCCCCTACCTCCGTAGGTGTTGGTGAAGGGGGGGGATCGACCTCGCTGCAGCAGCGCCACCAGGCCGTTCTGATCGCCGACCCAATCCGCCCGAGACGGAACTCGGTAGGGTTCGGCGATCACCACGACATTAACGTCCCACTCCGTCGCGGTCTGGACCAAGAGATCCTGAGCCGCGCCGGAGTGGTTAACGTTAGCTTGTATGAAATGGAGATCACACATGAATGACCTCCATTTCAACCACCTCCGCCCTGGCCTGGGTGGCCGGTTTGGTGGGTGGCGGCTTGTTTTTTCCGGCCGCTGTCCTTTTCGCCGTCGCCTTTAACTTCGGGGACTTGGCGCAAGCCTTGCCCCCGGCGAGGTGGTCTGCCTTTTTCCCCGCTGCCTCGCAGACTGGGCAGTGGGGTTTGGCAGTGCACGCCGCGGCCATGTGGCCGGATTGACCGCAGCGACGACAATCGTTGCTGCGGTCTACCCCTGCTTTACATTGGGCCCCGACATGGCCAGGCGCAAAGCAGCGGTAGCATCGGCGTGGACGTGGGTCTAGGACCGTTACCTTCGCCGAGGACCAGCCAACTAGCAGCTTAGAGGCTGCCAGTTTTTTGGCAGCGGCAACCGGACACCGAATGAACGCGGTGCCAGTGCCCCGCCGATGGCCCACCTTAATTTCGCCGGACACTATGCTGTCCAGCGAACACCCGCCAACCCTGCTCACGGCCTCCTTGAGCTCCATCAAAGTGACGGAGTCGTCGAGGCCAGTGATGCGGAGGTCCGCTTTTGCTTCTGGCCGGTCCACTCGGACCTGCTCCGGGTCCAGCGCCGCACGCAGGCGGTTCGCCAAATCGTCGGCCTTTGGGCCACTCGTGACCCCTGGAAGCTCGAGGATACGAGCCCCCGTTGCCGCCTGGCGGAACTTCACCGAGGCGATGCCGAGTTCAGCTAAGTTGACCTTGGCCTTGGCCTCAGACAGCACCTCTGCGTAGGAAACGCCGCGCTCCTGAGCCGCCCCCTTCAACGTGATAACCACTGCTGAGGAGCGGGGCGGCTTCAGCTTGCGCAGGCCGGACCCCTTGGTCGGCGCGTTGGTTGACTTTGGAGCGTTAGTTGGCTTGGCGGGGGCCTTTGACCTCGGCCGCTCCGCAGTTTTAGAGGAGCGAGCTTTGGGACGGCGGCGTTTTGTCACCGTCGTCCAGGCCTCCTCCGGTCCTTTAGGGGTCACCGCAGCCTTCTGGGTTATTTCAGGAGCGCTGGGCTTCCCTTTCGAAGAAGTTTTCCTCTTCCCTTTTCCCTTGCCACTAGGTGCCGGAGCGGGATTAGATTGGGGTTGAATAGTCTTCCCACCATTAGTTTTGGCAGCGGCCGGTGCTTTCGACTTTTCCGGCTTGGAAGCAGACTTGCTTCCACTAGTAGAAGGACTGGTAGTTTGGTCCTTCTGTGGCGCTACCTTTTTGGTAGGCGGCGCCGGTTTCGACGCAGCCGCTTGAGCTCTATCCGCTGCAGCAAGTGGCGGGCGGTGGTGCTTGGCAGGCAGAAGGCGGCCGTCAATCTCAAGGCCCTCTAAATGGGCGCTGACCATTGTAGTCAGCTGGGCCGAGAGGGAGCGACGGAGCTGTTCCACCATGTCGCTTTCCGTGGTGGCAGATTGTGGGGCGGGCGTTGCGTCCTTTCCGGCACTTCGGATCTCGTCCCGCAGCTGCCCGAGCTCTTTTCGGAGCGCTTTAATATCCGCCTTGAGTCGGTCGTTTTCCGACTTTAAGCGGGCCGTCTCATCGGAGACGGACCGTGTTGCCAGTTCGGCTACCGCCTCCCGAATCGCCCTCACCGACGCCTTGAGGGCACTCTGGAAAGTCCCTTTAAGGTTAGAGGACCTTTTCGCGACCACTTCGATGGTCTCCAGGCAATTGTCGAGTCGGCCAGATAGGTCCGCCGCCATCAATTCCTCCGCGTTTTCCCAATTAGCAGCGACGGACAGGAATCTGGTTGCTGCATCGGGCTGACTAGGCCGTGCGGCCATTTTCCTTTCTGCTTCCAGGCGGAGGGATTCCCTCTCCGCCCGGTCGAGTTCACGCGCACAGTTTTCATCGGCATCTGTAGTAACCCCGATGTCACTCTCTACTTCACTAGCCGCCGGGGTATTGGAGCGCACAAATCGTCCGTTCTTGTCCCTCCGGGGCTGCGAAGCTCTCATCCCTCTCGACGCTTGCCGACCCCTCCTCGAAGTCGGCAGCTTAGGGGCCGGCAGGCCTTCCTCGTCTGAGGACGGAACCACCGACCCGCCTCCCACCAGAGCAGGGTCGCGTGGACGCTTCCTAACGGAAGATGATTCAAGCGGTCCTCCTTCAGTACTACTCCTTTCATCGGCTCTCTGCTCGCGCAGAAGAACACCCCCCATTTCCCCAGAATTGTTTTTTGTATATGAACTGTCCATTAAGTTCCCACGAGTATGGGGGAAATAACAGGTCCACTCGGGCAGTGCCCCCTGTACCCGGGTAAGCGTATATACTCTAGGGAGTCCGCCGGTTCCCTAGAGGTGTGCCGTTCACGACTGACCACCCGTCAGCCATGCATCCCCTCGCCACGGCACCAAACTTGGGATTGGGGTAACTTTTTATAGAGGTTTCCTCCCTCTCGGCCCGGCCAATTAAGGCAAGACCGGCCTAGCAGCGAGCCGCGAGACGTGATCCACGACACTCGCCGCCAGGTCTTTCCCCCCGAGGCGCCAGTTTCCCGGCGCCTTGCGCACACCGGGCCACTCTGTAAGCAGAGCGGGCGGTGCGCACACCCCTATTGCACACTTATTATGCACGCCGACCTGGCCGCCCGATACGGGACAGACGCCAGCCTCCCACTGCCGCCCGATGCGGGACAGACGCAGCGGGGACACCTCGGGGACACCTCTTGGCTTCACCTGCCGCTGGATTGCGACAGGCTACTGAGCCCCCCCACCACGACAAGGTGGGTGTCCATTGGGGGAGAGGTCAGCCGCAACCTAACCTAACCTAACCTAACCCAGTTGCGCGCCCGCCGCCGTCGTGATCGGCTAGGAATCCGTATCGCTCCGTGGAAAAAAATCGGAAAAAGTGGGTTTTTCGTGTCCGATTTCGTCGAAACAAGTGTCGTTGTGTGCGTATTTGTGAGTGCTGTGCAGTGACGCATCGTTTTTGTGCGAGACTCTACGGGCTGTGGCTCCAGAAGTGGAAAACTGGATCATAACCTCAAAACGAACACGTTTTGAGGTAGTTTTCTGCAAACGCTGCAAAAACGAAAGCGGTAAGCACCGTGTTTTTTGCTACCATTCTGTCGGCCTCACTTGTGCGCACATTTTGACACCCCACTTCAAACTCTACCATTTTTTTCCGCGGAGTTATTAAACAAAATACCACCTAACCCCAAAAACGTGGTTTCTGATCCGGCGGCGGAAAAATTTTTTGAAGAGTGCAGGATTGTTGGGGCACCCAAGGGCAACTATTCGACACTATTTGGGTGGAAATCCGCCTGCACATTTTCTAGAAATTAAGTTTTTTGTGTGTTTTTTAGAATTAAGTCATTTTGTTTAAGCTATAACTTTTTATATAGATCGACGACATCTATTTTTTATTGTATTAATTTGTGCCTTTTTTAGTACTCTTTTCGGAATACTTAGTGAAACCCGCGCGAAATTTTTTTCCTAGGTTATATAAAATTTTTTCTAAGCACTAGGTACCACGAGGTCCCACTAGGAGGGGCTTAACAAACGCCAGTTTTAAGGGCTGATTGGGGGACTCTTTTCCAAGCCTATTGACGTTTGAACGGTGTAAATCGGACTAGAAACGCCAGAGTTACATCTGATTTTGTGTTTTTGGTTCGTGGGACCCAAGCGGTGGGTTCAAGGCCCCCCAACTCAACATATCTAGCTCTAGTAGGCTGGTTATACCCCCCCGAACCCGAAACCGGGCTCTCCTAGGCCTAGAAACAAGAAAGTTCGGCGAAACCCCCCTTTTTTGCGGCCATTTTGTTTTTTGGGCCGAAGTGACCCCCCGGCATAACTCGGGACCTAATAGGCGTAGGCGGACGCGGTTTCGGCTTTTGGGGGCCGTTTTAGGTGCTCTACAGGCTCCATAGGGTGGCGAGTCTCTACGTAGAGTCGCAACTTTTTGTGTATTCTGAGCTATTGGTCGGGTGCGGAAAGCAATTCTGAGGCCCCCAGTGAAAACCGCGGGTCTGTACGACGTCGGGAACCGGAGTTATTCAGGTTTAGCGCCGGACTTTGACAGCTCGGCGGCCATTTTGTTTCTCTTTACAGGCTTATAGCTCCGTTCCTATTGGTCGTATCGACTCAGCGCTTTCGACAAGGGGGTCCAGTGGGCAACTCGCGTCGATCTGCTCTACCTACGTGGCTCTACGTAGAGATTTTTCGGACGATTTTTGGGTGGTCGTTTTTTGGTGGGACTCGGTCCGCTGAGTGGAGACCTATTCAACGAGCCGCCGCTCGCGTCTCTGGGTGGCGTAGTTCCGGAGATATCACCTCGTAACCAGAAGGTTTGACAGCTGCGGCGGCCATCTTGGATTTTTCAATTGGCCGTATCTCCGGAACCGTTGCGCGTTGAGAGGTGCGGTTTTCGGCATTACCACTCATTTAAGGCTGTCTTGACTCGTGTGTGGCCCGAGTTGCGCTGCTGCCAAGTTTTGTCCCCCCTTTTTTTTCCAAATTTACCCCCCCTTTTTTACAGCGGAACCTGTTAGAGCTGACCCTGCCCTACATCCCAGTTTTTTCCGCGAAAAATTTGGACGCCAGGAAGGCCCTGATCTCCGCGTACAAAGTTTTGGGGGCTACGGGGGGGCAAAGTGACCCACACCCATAACTCGGGAACGGTTGGTCGTAGAGCAACGGGATTTTCGCTGTCGGGGTCTGCTTCTTGAGACCAATCGATTCGTACACAAAAACAGCCTCTATCATCATTTTGGCTAAGTTGGGTCAGGTAGAGTTTTATAGAGTCGTCATATTTTTCTATATTTTACTAGCTTTTATTCTAAAATTTTATTTTTAAATTTTTGATTTTATATCTTATTCGTTTTAATTCGATTTCAATTCATTTTTTATTATTTTTAATTGTAATTTCATTAAATTATAGAATTAAAATTTATTATTACCCTTTTGGGACATTATTAAATACAGTTTTAATTTATTTTATTATACTGTCCCCTTTGGGATATCGTTATAGATTTATTATTAGGAACTACAATGCCGAAAGCAAATTCCACAAAAAGTGCCCCGGCGGGGGTTATCAAGAAGCCCTACGAGAAGGCCAGCCTTCGGAAAAAAGCCACAATCCAGGGGGCGAGATCCGTTTGTGGATCCCCGCGCTCAGAGTTGCGGGCACTAGTCCGGCTGGATCCCCCGGCGACGAAGGATATGGCGGAGACACCGGCACCTCGGTCCGGTGAGGAGGGTCCAGCACCCCATCAGCCTGCGGAGTCGGGGACTGCGGAGCCGCGGACTGGAGCGGACACGCATACGGAGGATTGTTCGAGTCCCGTGTCTCCGGTGTCGTCGGGGCCGTCGCAGAACACCATTTCGAAGTTCCTTGCATCCTGCAAGGACGATCCGAAGCCATTCGTTTCCTCTGACTTCGCTGGGGCGGAGCCGGCCGCGGCCGCGACGCCTGTGGGCTCGGGGGTGCAGCAGCGTTCCTCCCCTCCGGAGAGCATGGTCTCGGCATATTTCGCGGGGAGCGGATCATCACTGCCCTCTAGCGCCTCTTCACAGCCGGATAGTGACGTAGTCCCGTCGGATGTGGACGCGGAATTAGAAGAGATAGGTAGAGAGCGTCCTAGAATCCTGGACGACGTCACCTGGGCTGACTTGGAGGAGTGCCGACACAGTCAGGGCAGGGATAGCATGTTCCCTGCGAGAGGAAAGAGATCGGCGGTTCACATGAACCTTGTAACCCAGAATGCGAACGACCTCCTCCAGCTGGGGCTTACAGCCTTAGCCAACGCGGGCAATATGAAGAGAGAGCGTAAGGAAGAAGCTCAAGAATGTCTTCAAAAGCTCTACATAATCTGCCTTGCGCTCTCAGACTCAAGAGCCCGCCACATGAAGGCCCTGGCGGATGAACGTTACGCGCACGCACGGGAGATTGTCCGCATAGAACGAGCCCAAAGCCGGCAGCTGGCGGAGGTAGTGAGCCGCTACGAGGCTAGTGCGGCGGAAGCAAGGCGAAGCGCGGAGGTCCAGTCAAAGGCCATCGAGGGTGTCAGGGGCTGGCTCAATTTTGAGCTGGCAGAACCAGTGACACGGATCGAGCCCATACAGAATCAGATAAAGGAGATAAAGTCGGAGATAGGTCGTCTGGGGCTTTCCTCGGAAAAGGGACTGACTGTGGTGGGAACTGACCCGCAGATTGGCGCGATGGCCGAACGAGTCGAGGACGTCTCTCGGGCGATTGCTTCACTGCAATCGCAGTTGCGTGAGATCAGCATCGACATAGAGAAGTGTCGCGCCGATACACTGGACCAATTCAAAAGGCAGCGCGAATTTTCCCCCCCGCCAACAGTTATGAATCCGACAGTGGCGGCTACGACTGGCCTCAAGGAATCTGATCTGTGCAGAATTGAAGAGGGCACTCGGAGGCTACTGGCCGAGGCCCGCACAGACCCCGGAGTCACCAGGGAGGCCTTAATTGAAGAGCTGCGTACTGCCACCAGTCCGATTATCGGCGAATTGCGCACTCTTAGGACAGAGCTAGGTGATCTGGCTGATGGGGTCATTGCGGGTCCCGTTCCGCAGGAGGTCTCGCAGGGACTGGGTGTTGAGATGGCGCTAGGAGAGGCCAGGGAGCGTATCGGTGAGCTCTTGGACCCGATCGCGAAGACGGTGAGCCGGGTTGAGGCAGCCATGCGCGAAGGGTCAGTGCAGCCTGCCCTGGGGCCTGTATCCCCGAGATCAAAAGCGACAACGACTGCAACTGCGGCGAAGGCGTCAGTCCGGGCTCGGGTCACGGAGCGGGGCAGAAGCTATGCGGAAGTGGCGGGCTCGCCCAGGTTCCCCGTCTTCGTGGAGTCCAGGGACCCGCGAGCGACCAGCCAAGATGTTATAAATACACTCAAGGAGAAGGTAGATGTGGTCGGACTTGGGCTGGGCATAAGCGGGGTTCATCCACTGCGAAACCAACGGGTCGCGGTCACTTGCGATACCGAGAGGGGCCAGGGGCTTCTTAGGGATGCTATTAAGCAAGCAGCGGCTGATCTGTCGGCAACTTCAAGACTCCCGAGGAATCCCCTGGTACGCCTCATCGGTGTCGCGAATGACTTAGATGATACTAGGTTAATTGAGGCTATTAAAAAACAAAATTCTAGCTTATTATCGGCTGCGTCGGTGAATCCGTCAGTTAAAGTCCTGAGGAGGACCAAAGGTAGGACCCCCCAGATGACTAACGTCATCCTGGAGGTGGACCCCTCGGTCTGGAAGGTAATGTGCAATAGTAAGATAAAGGTAGGGTTCCAAACAGTTATGGCCGTGGATCAGTCGCCTATAGTCCAGTGCTATAGGTGCCTGACCTACGGCCACCTAGCAAGAGACTGTAAGGACAAGGAGTTCTGCGGTTACTGTACAGAGCAACACGATACCAGGAAGTGCCCGAACCGGGAAACCCCCCCACGTTGCAGGAATTGTGCCGAGGATTCAGGTAAGCTGCCGGCTGACCATCCTGCGTACAGCCAAGACTGCCCCCAATGGCAGAAATGGGACGCAATAGCGCGTAGGTCAGTCCGCTATTGCTAAGGGCACCTTGCGGTTTATACAGGCAAATTTAGGCAGGGGTTTTGCAGCTACAAAGGAATGCCTCCTGGAGGCTTCTAGGGCTGGTGTTACGGCGGTTCTAATGCAGGAACCTTACATCGGAGCCTCTGGACGGGTGACCTGTGGTCACAAAATAATACAAGCAGCAAACGCTAGCCGAACCAATCCCGCGAAATCGGCTGTAGTCGTGACCGATCCCAATGTTGCTACGATAATAGATCAGAAATGTGTCACAAACACTGTAGCCTCCATGACCATAGTTATAAGCTCTAAGCGTATTTGTATACTTAGCGTGTACTTCGTCGGTACTGACGATATTTCGGTGGGTTTGACGGAGTTAGCATCCATTATGGACAACATCGAGGCTGACGGGTTCATCATCGGGGGAGACTTCAACGCATCGAGTCCCTGGTGGGGATGCGCGGCGGAGGATGATAGGGGAGTGGCCGTGGCTGACTTTTTCGCACAACATGACCTCTGCGTGATTAACGAGGGCTCTACACCAACCTTTAGTACCTTTAGGGGGGGTAAAGAAATCACTAGTATCCCTGATATAACGGCGTGCTCTTCGACTCTACTCAACGAAGTGGCGGACTGGCGGGTTAACATCAATAGCGCGGGACTATCCGACCACCGCCCCGTGTCATTCAGCATTAGATTAAACCGAGGACAGACTACTACCGAGCCCAGAAACACAACATGGCGCTTTAATACAGCTAAAGCAAAATGGGCCCTCTTTCCCCATGCTCTCAACGAGAGCCTTGAGAGGAGGGAGATAACAGCCACCACCGTTTTTACAGCAGACGCACCACCGGACCTCGAGAAACTAGCCGCTGAATACACGGAAGCGGTGGTTGAGGCAGCACTTAAAACCATACCGGAATCCAACCATCAAAGGAAGAACCCACCATGCCCATGGTGGACAGAAGAGCTCACTATCCTAAAGAAACGCACCATTGCTCTGGGCCGACGAGTCAGACGGGCTAACGAGCGTAGGAGGCGGTGGGTGCTTGAAGAGTTCTTGGAGGCCAAAACCAAATACAAGGAGGCGATTCAGTGTGCTATCACCGAAAGCTGGAAGCAGTTTTGCACACGCCAGGAAGGTGAAGACCTATGGAAATGTGCCTATAGGATCATTAAAAAGACGGCAAAACCACCAACAGGAGAGGAACGTCTGCTTGAACATCCGCAAACAGGCGAGACGCTGACTCCGGCTGCATCGGCTGGACTCCTCGCCGATACATTTTACCCACCGGACGATCCCTCAATGGACGAGGACTACCATAGGCGAGTCAGGGAGGAGGTGGCGAGCAGAATGGCAGCTCTTGGTGACACGGGAGAGAATGCCACACCACCCTTTACCGAGTATGAGTTGGCTTCTGTTTTGGCGAGCATGAGCCCGAAGAAGGCGCCTGGCGAGGATGGCCTAACGGTAGACATCTGTGCAGCGGCGTCCAGAGCCAACTCAGTCCTCCTGGCATTGTACAACCGGTGCCGACAGTTGGGCTACTTTCCCGGGCTCTGGAAGCGAGCTACTATCAAGATTATCCCGAAGCCCGGAAAGACCGATTACTCGGTCCCAAAGGCCTACCGGCCGATAGGTTTGCTTCCGATTCTCGGGAAGGTCCTGGAGAAGCTTATAGTCACCAGACTTTCGTGGGACCTACTGAGTCGTAACCGGCTCAGCCCACGTCAGTACGGTTTCGTCCCGCAACGAAGCACCGAAGATGCACTTTACGATGTCATGGAGCTGGTAAGGACTGGTATTTCTGCAAAGAAGATGGTTGCACTGGTATCTCTGGACATAGAAGGTGCGTTTGATAACACCTGGTGGCCGGCTGTCCTTCGAGAGCTCCTGGACATGGGAGTGGAAGCCCAGACTATGAGGATGGTCTCGAACTACCTGCAAGACAGATCGGTAACGGTACGCTACCTGGGACAGAGGGTCCCAAAGACCACCACAAAGGGCTGTGTGCAGGGGTCGATCGGCGGGCCCTTACTCTGGAACGTGCAGTTGGACCCTCTCCTTAGGGAGGCGGAGAACCTGGAGGCGCACGTCCAAGCGTTTGCTGACGACATTGTCATTGTTGCAGCAGCCCGAGATACCAGCAAACTGGAGAGGAAAATCAACAAAGCCCTGGAGTCAGTGGCAGTTTGGGGCCGCCGAAACAAGATGCGACTCGCCCCCGCTAAGACCCAGGCAATGTTGATAACCAAGAAGCTGAAGTACGACATGCCCCGATTTGAGCTCCTGGGAACCCAGTTGCAGCTCTCGGACACTGTACGGCTTCTTAGGTTGACCATCGATCGCCACCTAAACTTCACAACACACCTAGACGAGGTAACGGCTAAGGCAGTGGGCCTATACAAAGCCATAAGCAGAGCGGCGCGAGCCCAATGGGGTCTTAACCCGGAAATTCTGAGGACACTCTATATTACGGTAATTGAACCAACGGTCCTTTACGCGGCAAGTGTATGGGCTCGTATTGCACAGAAGAGGTACGCACGAAGGCGACTGGACCGCTTGACCAGGATTTTCGGAATCCAAATATCAAAAGCCCACTCTACTACCTCCCTGACTGCAGCGGCCCTCCTGGCAAGAATTATTCCGCTTGACCTAAAAGCTGCGGAGCAGCTGGCTTTGTACGAGGTCAAGAGAGGGAAGGAGCTAGAGGGCCTTCCTGGACGCAGCTTGCAGCGCAGGCTTCACCCAACCCATCTGCCGCATCCTTCAGAGAGAGAGCCCCTTGCCTTTGGCTACATCACCACCCAAGAGGAGGCAGACACTTTACCCATGGACGAGTTAATCATGTACACCGACGGAAGCAAGATCGAAGGCAAAGTGGGAGCGGCAATTTCTTGTTGGAAGAATCGCTGCGAGATCCGCAAAGCCAAGATCCGCCTCGAGAGCTTCTGTTCGGTGTATCAAGCCGAGATGGCAGCCCTATTAAAAGCCACCACCCTAACCACTGGAATGACCAACAAAACCGTCCACATTGTCAGTGATTCTAGGTCCTCGCTGGAGACGTTGAGGGATCCAGCCTCTTTGAATCCACTGGTTGTTGAGGTAAGGGAGAACATCAGGGAGATGAACAGGAGGGGAGTTCTGGTGAAACTTCACTGGATCAAAGCCCACGCGGGGATCACCGGAAATGAGAGAGCGGACGAGCTTGCCAAGGAAGCAGCACTTAAACTTAAGACCAAGTCGGCCTATGACTGCTTCCCGTTATCTTTCGCCAAGCGAACCATCAGGGCCATTACCATTGAGAAATGGCAGGAGCGCTATGAAGCTGCTTCAACCGGTGCCACCACAAAGATTTTCTTCCCCTGCATCAGCACAGCTTACCGCATCATCGGAAAGCTGGCTCTGTCAAACCTCCTCGCACAACTGCTCACAGGTCACGGAGGCATTAGAGCCTATCTTTTTAGGTTTCACCTCTCCGCCGTCGAAACCTGCACTTGTGATGACGTCTCACCAGAAACCATCGATCATATACTGACTGCATGCCCTAAGTATGCAGTCAATCGCTACGATTGCGAGTGCAGGGTTGGACGTGCGATAGAACTAAACAAAATAGCGACATTGATCGGTGACGACTCCACCCGGGCCCATTTCCTTGCCTTCGCACTTGGCGTGATGCGCCAAGCGGCCAAGGCAAATGGTGCCAAAAAATTATAATTTTTATAGGTGATTTTAATTATTTTACGGCTATTGCCTCATTAATTGTCTTGCTAGTATATTTTTATTTTATTTCCACTTTATTTCAATCATATTATTTTATTGAATATTTATATAGGCTGAAAAATTTTCTTAAATTATTGGCTATTGCCCAATTATATTGTATCATATTAATTCCTTTAATTCCTTTCCTAGTCTTTACTTGATTGTTTTAAACTATTAATCAAATATTATAGTATTTAATTCTATTGTAAAAATTATGTTAGGTAAGGCTCTAAACACATTTAATTGGCTATTGCCCCATTATAATGAATTTATTTAAATTGAATGATTGTAGTTACGGAATTTTAATTTCTGATTTATTGTTTAACTAAATTGATTTTGTATTTTTATTTGCAACTAATACTAAGGATAGGATAGAAATGGTAATAAGCAAAAAATTTTTTTAACTACTAACAATCAAAAAGTACTAACAATCAGATTTTTTGTTAAAATATTTACTGCTTTACAATATTATTTGTTTATAAAATACATAATGCTAATTTTCTAATATTATTTAATTGTTTGGAATAAGAAAGTGATTTTGCATGTTGAATGAAAATGAATGAATATTACTAATATAGAATTATAACTAACTTATAGGGCGCGCAACACCCATAGTTAGCTTTAAGTACTTGTTAATAAAAATAAAGAAAATATTAAAAAGAAAATTTAAAAAAAAGAAAAAGCATAAAAGAAAGAAAAGCAAAGAATAGAAAAATAAAAAGAGTAAAAACAAAAAAAAGAGTACCATAAAAAGAATAAAAGAAAAAGAAAAAATGGGACAAAAAAGAAAGTCCCAATAAAACAGAGGAGGGAGGAGGGAAAAAAAAAAAAAAAAAAAACCTAACCTAACCTAACCTTTTTTTTTTTTTTTTTTTTTTTTTTTTTTTTTTTTTTTACGTTGGAAAATGCATTACGCATACTCGCCGCCCGGGGGGACAGCGAGTTATGTGGGACTCGAGCTCAGACGCCCATACCCACTAAAAACCAACGACACTCCGTCAGTCACCTGGCAGCTCATGAGTCGTCTCGAACCAATCGTCGTCGTCCGAAAAATCGGACGGCGACGACTCGCTCGACGACTCGCGAGCGGCGGACGGGGCTGCGGGAAGCCGGTCGGATACTACCGCTGCCCCGTCGGTGACTGCCCGCCGTAGCAGGCCCGGCAAGCCCACCCCGTGAGGGGGGGCAACGGGAATGGCCCGGAGTGTGCGGACATTCCCGTCAGGCGGCGGTGGAGGCGCGTGCAATGCCGGCGCGGGTACCCCCGTACCCAACGCTGGCTGGCCTCCACCAGGGGGGATCAGGTGGTTGTAACGCCGCCGTCTCCGCCCCGTACGTCGCCTCCGGATTGGGGCGGCAAGAGGATCCTCCTCCCGCACCCTCTCCGCTGCCTCCTTCTGTGAGATAACGTCCTCGCAGAAGGAGGCGACGGCCTTCCAGGCTCTGTCACTCCCGAGCATGGCCTCCACCACGCTGGGGAGGGAGAGGTCCTGGCCGATCTCCGCGACCAGAGTACGGCGCTGCGACTCCCACGCCGGGCACAACTCAAGGGTGTGTTGAGCCGTGTCCTCCGCAGCACCGCACTCGTGGCACGCGGCGGTCTCCTCCCGACCGATCCGGTGCAGATAGGCGCCGAAGCACCCGTGTCCTGTGAGGACCTGCACCAGTCGGTAGGTGAGGGAGCCGTGCCGTCTCTCTATCCATCGGGTCAGGACCGGGGTCAGGGCGTCGAGGGTGGCTCGACCCGACTCCGAAGAGTTTAGAACCCCGGTCCAGGCCCGAATCAGCAGCTCTCGGGTCTGGCGCTCGAAAGCGCGCTCCTCCTCTAGGGAGCCGCGCTCTCCCCGAGAACGCTGCTCCGACCGTCGCGCGTATGTCCAGGCCAGGACTCTGGCCTCGAGCTCCCAAGGCGGGGTCCCGGCCAGGGCACACGCCACTGCGCCCGCTACTGTGGAGTAGCAGCGGGCCGCTCTCTGCGCGATGACTCGCTGGGGCCGCCTGAGCTGAGACACGTTGTCTCGACTCAGGCGGTCCGCCCAGATGGGGGCGCCATAAAGGGCCATGCTCTTAAGAATGCCGGCGTAGAGACGCCGGCATTGAGCGCTCGGCCCGCCCAGGTTCGGCAGTAACCACCCCAGCGAGTCCGCCGTCTTTAGCAGCCGGGGTGACAATTCGGCGAAGTGACGGCCGAACCGCCACCGGCTGTCGATGATAAGCCCCAGATATTTCATCTGGGGCTTAACGTCGATGGCCACGCCGTCGACCATCAGGCTGATGTTCGGTGGGTGGCGTTGTCTCGGGCCGTCAAACAAGACGGCCTCCGACTTCTCCAGAGCGACCCTGAGGCCCAACAGACGAATCCGTTGGACCACAAGGTCGCATGCCGCGGTGGCCAGCTGGAGGACCCGCGCTACATCCCAAGCCCGGGCCAGCACGAGAGTGTCGTCCGCGTAGCAGACGACCCTCACGCCCGGGGGGAGAGTGCCCCTCAACAGCCAGTCGAATCCGATATTCCACAGGCATGGTCCGAGGACTGATCCCTGTGGAACTCCGGACTCCACGCGGTGACTCCTTAACAAGCCGCCCTGGTCCACGTACGTAACCATCCTGTCCCGGAGGTAATCGGACAGGAGGTGAACCAAGTACGGCGGCACTCCGTGGGCGCGCAGGGCCTCGATGATGGTGGTGTGGGGAATGCTGTTGAATGCGTTGGCGATATCGAGAGATATCGCCAACAGCCTTTCCCCGCCCTCGGCAGCATCCTTCACCATCTCTTCCAAAAAGCCCAGCGCGTCCAGGGTCGAGCGGCCAGCTCGGAAGCCAAACTGGGCCTCCGCCAGATCAGGGCCGGTGGTTGCCAAGTGTCTGACGATGCGGGTCACGAGAATCCTCTCGAAAAGTTTCCCCGCCTCGTCCAGCAACACAATCGGCCGATAGGCCGATGGAGAGTCCATCGGCCGCCCCGGCTTGGCGAGGAGGCAGAGGGCGCCCTCCTTCCACACCTTCGGAAACCTTCCGACAGCGAGACAGCTGTCGAAAAGTTCCCGAAGTTTCTCCTCCAGGTGGCCCGCCGCGATGAACAACACACGAGCGGGCACACCGTCCGGTCCTGGTGCCGTCTTTTTAGCCCGGAGGCGGAGTGCGGCGGCTTGCACCTCCGCCCCCGAGACTGGTGAAAAGGAGTCAGCCGGGTCCTCAGCAGGAACCGGCCGAGTCATCGGCGGCGGTGCGAAGCCCGGGTCAGAACCGGGGAACAACGCACCGACCACCGCTTCCACCATTGCTGGCTGGAGGGTCTGGGTAAGTGGGGGACCCTGGGCGCGCAGCTTGTTGCGCGCAGCCCGATACGGTCTCCCCCACGGGTCCCTGTCCAGACTCTCCAGCATCGCCGCCCGGGCTTCATCCTTCGCGACGGCGATCGCTACCTGGAGGCGCTTCTTCGCCCCCAGGTACCCGGCGTACAGGATGTCTTCCCTTTCCTCGTCGCGGATTCTGCGTCTCCGGCTCCTGGTATACGCCCGCCGTGCAGCAGTGCAGGCAGAGCGCAGGTCGGAAATTTCTGCCGACCACCAGAAGACGGATTTGCGACGAGGAGGGGGAAGAGATCTCGGCATCGACGCGTCGCACACCTCCGTCAAAACTTGGCGGAGCTGGGAGGCGGAGCCGTCTACGTCCGCGCCGGTCAAGGAGGGACAAAACCAGTCCTGGACCAGCGCGGATTCATGCGCCATGTCTCGGTCAAGCCGGGCCAGCGCCCAGCGTGGCCTCGACCGAGACACGGCGGCCAACGTGGGGCGATGGGTGGAGACTGAATCTAACTCGAACCGGATATACCGGTGGTCGGATCCAGTCTCCTCCGACAGGACGCGCCAGTTGCTCACGCGAGCTGTGACGGCGGGAGAGGCGAACGTGAGGTCCACCACTGACCCGCCCCGCCGTCGCACGCACGTGTGGGTCCTGCCCCTGTTCAGCAGGGACAGGCCTGTCGCCATCGCCATGGCCTCCATGGCTTGGCCGCGGCAGTCCGTAACACGGCCACCCCATGCTATGGACTTGGCGTTAAAGTCCCCCATCAGAATAATCTGACGGGGAGCAACACGCCGTAACGCAGCCGACAGCGCCTGTAGAAAGGCCTCGAACTCGTGGAGTGGGCGATTAGGGGAGAAATAAGCTCCGAAAATCGCTAATCCACCCCACGAGGCCGCCACGAACTCGGCACCCCTCTCGAGAAGTGAGAGGGGTAGGCCACCGGAGGAGGTTATCGCCGCGAGGCCGTCCCGACTCCCCAACCAGTTTGGTCGGTCTGGAATCAGGTACGGCTCCGAGACGACGGCGACGTCGATATGATATTCCGCCAGAGCCTGGGAGAAAAGGTCCTGGGCTCTGGCAGACCTCATAAGGTTCGCCTGGAGCAATGATTTGGGACCCAAATCCATCACTCCGACATAACCTCCTCCGGCGCACCAGTTCTTTGGCCGGTGCTGGGCGTTCCAGGCGTAGGCCTCGGTGTCACCTTACCCTTCGTTGGGGGGGGATTGCATTTCTTCCCCCCCATCACATGGCCAGCGGGTCTGCCGGCCGACGTGCAGACGGCACATCTTGGTTCCGCTGTGCAGGAGGCCCGATCATGGCCTTTCCTGCCACAGCGGAAGCACAGGTCCTCGCGAATCACCCGGGAGGGGCAAAGCGGCTTGGTGTGGCCGATTCCCAGGCACCGGAAGCATCTCATCGGACGGGGCTCAATCACGCGAACGTGGCAAGAGCTCCACCCGACAATGATGCGCCCGGCATCCGCCAGTGCCCTGGCTGCGGCGACGGGGCAGTGCACCACGGTGCATCCCGCACCACCAGGGCCGGGGCGAATGGCACCGGCGCGGACCTGCTCGGCGCTGCACCCTCCCTTCGCGGCGACGGCAGCGGCGACTTCCTGCGACGTGATGGAGTCGTCCAGCCCTGTTATCCGGAGTTCGGATTTTTTAACAGGGCGGACGACTACCGCCGCTTCCGCCACCACCTCCTTCAGTTTGGCCGCAAAGAGGTCGGCCTTTTCACTGTTTTGGGGGCCCTCGAATTCGAACATGCGGGCCCCCGCAGCCGTCTGTCGTGACCGCACCGACGCGATGCCGAGCTCGGCGGGGATGATAACCCCACGGGCCTTCTCTATGAGAGACCCGTAGGTGACACCCTTCTTCACGGCCTCCGTGGAGAGGGTGAGAACTACCACCGATGTTTTCGGGGCCACCAACTTTCGCGTCTTCTTCGGCTTCGGTGCGGCCTTCTTTGATGTTGGGGGAGGGGCGGCCGTTGGAACAGCCGCTTTCTTTTTCCCCCGTTTCGCCACGGTTGCCCAAGTTTCCTTGGCCAGCGCGGTCGATGCAGGCTCAGATTGCCGGCTTAGGTGCAGCGGTGTGGGCGCCGAAGAAGGCCCGGCGATGGGCGCAGCCGTAGCGGGGGCAAGGGGAGGGGTTGACTTCTTCCCTTTTCCTTTTCCCTTGCCGGGCTTGGCGGCTACGGCAGGCGCCGAAGTAGTCGGCGTCTTGTTGGTGCCCAGTGGTGGCCGGAGCGACTTGGCCGGCAGAAGACGGTCTTCTAGGCCCTCAAGACGGGCATTCAAAATGGCGCCCACCTCCATCACTATAGAGCGCCGGAACTCCGCCAAGACTGGGTCCTCCCCATTTTGGCCCCTCTGTTGTAAGGGGACCACCCTGGCGGAAGGGGACGGAGTCGCGTCCATAGGTGCCGGACCACGTTTCTTCGCCTCCATCTCCCGACGCAATTCCGCCATCTGCTGGCGCATTTGCGCAAGCTCACGCCGGATGGCCGAGTTCTCAAGCTGGAGCAACCTCGTCTCATCAGAGACAGAGTGGCTTACAGCAAGAGCCGTCAGATTCTGAAGGGCGCTGGCCGCGTCCTTCAGGGCCTTTTGGAACGTGCCCTTGAGGTGTTTTGACCTCTTGGCCACTTCCAAAATCACCTCCAGGTGCTTATTTGCCGCTACCTGGAGGCTTTCCGCCGTCATTTCCGGGCCTTCCGGCACCGGAGCAGCGCCAACAGCCGTACTGGCGGCACACGCATCTCTCGAAAGCGCTGCAATCCGCTCCTCCTCCTCGGGTTGCAGCACTTCTGTGGCCAGGGAAAGGGCCAGGTTGTCTCCCTCTCCGTAGGGGAGGGGATCAAAATAAAAAGAAAGATTATACAATAGCTTAGAATTTATTAGGTGGGTTCAGAGCTCGACCGAACTGATGTAAATTAGTCCCTCTCACTATCACTGTCCTGGTAGTGTCTCCCGGCAGATCCTCAAGACTTCCGGCTTGCTATGTTGAGTAGTAGTAGATCGGAGTAGGGCAGAGCAGTAGGGCAGGGCGCACAGTAGTGGGCAGTGCGTAGTGGTGACGTCCGGTACCGGGTAGGTGGGCCCTGGAATGGTGTAAACAAAATATTTTACCACTATCCGAATTTCGTGGTTTGACTGCAACATTCGGAGTTCAAGCAAGCGAAGCGGGGCGTAGGTACAGATGATAATGATTTGCAAAAAATAGTGATCAATGATGAGGCACAAAGAATTAACCAAAACACAGGATATATAATGAAGAAATAATTAACTACCTATGATCGTAAAGAAAATATCTGTTTGTGACATTTCGTAACGTCAATGTTCATAAAAACTAAAGGAATTATAATTACGAAATTTCACAAACGGAAAATGAATGAGCATAATTGAAAAATGAGATTAAGCTAACTAAAATTAATTGCGGTGACTAATGAAGGTTACGGCAATGTCATGTCACGTATGCATGGCTGACGCAAAAATGACGAGACTTCATAAAAGTGACTAAATTACGAGAACTAAGCAATTACAATATTTTTACAGCTTAAGAGCAAGATTAAATAACAACTACGGATAGATTTAAATATGTGCTAGATATTAATTAACATGACACAGCATTTATGAGCAGTTAGCCCAATATGGGGATTATCTACTTATGTAACTAAAAAGCTTAAAACTACATGTAACACTTTGCAACACTTACCCGTTCAATTGGGGAATTCAAAAAAATTAAATTAATTAATCTTCTCACAAGTTTAGGTGAGCACAGTAGTACGAAGTAGGTAGTGTTAGATAAAAATTACAAGGACCGGTACGCGTCTTCTTCAGAGCGTGTCCGGCCGTCGAGTGTCGCACGCAGGGACGAACAACCGTGACCTTCGAATCGCTTTCACAAACCGGCAGCGCATGAGCGTCTGTTGCAGACAGTAACGTGCGTTAGGACATTAATTGATATTCTAACGTTCTTCTCAGTCAACTGTGATAGTGACTAGGTTTTTCGACATACATTATTTGTAAATATTTAGCATTAAGTTAAGGAAATAATTAAATATAAGTTATTTAGTAAGTTTGATTTATTTTATTAGTGTTTATAAGATATAATTATTTTTATTCTTTTATTTTATGTTTTATTTTTATTAAGAAAAAATAAAATGTTACATACCCCCCTTTTAAGGTTAGCATTTTAGCTGAGTAAAATCCGCTGAATTAATTTAATGGAGCTTGAAATCTTTCACGTGCCAAACACCTATTTTGTTTCCTGTCATGTCTTCAAGCTCATAAACTAGTTTAGAAAGTTTATTAATAATGCGGCATTTGACAAATTTTGGAGCTAATTTTTTTGAGAATCTTTTGTCCTTGTCGCTTAGATAGAATGTCCTCTTCCAAACTATGTCTCCCACATTAAAATCTACATTTTTACGCCTCAAGTTGTACGTAGAACAGTTACGTGAATGCGCTTTTAAGAGTGCGGCCTGAACTTTGTCAAATGTCTTGCGTAGGTTACCTAAGTTTTCCGCATAGGGGTCTCGTGGGGTGAAAACAATTTGATCAGCCAAGTCCGAATCAATATAGTGTGAGCCACAATCAACTAATTCACGCCCAAAGACCAAGAAAGAGGGTGTATATCCAGTAACTTCATTAACAGCGCTATTAAGAGCAAACTGAATTTTTGGAATATGAGTATCCCAAGATCTATGATCATTATTTATAAGTGTGGATACAGCAGTGATAATTGTTTTATTGTAGCGTTCTACGGAATTTACTTGTGGCGTATAGAGAGGAGTATAAAAAACATTGGGTACATTGTAAGTAGTAAATAGGTCTTTCATAACGTTACTTACAAATTGTTTTCCGTTGTCCATTATAATAGTACTGGGTATACCGTGAACGAGAAAAAGTTTTTCTTCTATAATTTTAGAAATAATATCAGCAGTAGCTCGCCGAATTGGAAAAAGTAAGCAGTATTTTGAAAAGCAACAATTAACCACTAATAAGAATGTATTTTGTTTTCTAGAAACAGGCAATGGTCCGACTAGGTCGATACTTATCATTTGAAAAGGGCGACTACAGTCCTTAGGTCTGCCCATTGTGCCTAGAGTAGTATGATTTGGGTATTTATAAGAAAGACAAGTGTCGCAATTAGAAACGAAACTAGATACGTCATGTTGCATACTTGGCCAAAAATATTTAAGTGCAATGCGTTTGTAAGTTTTAAAAATGCCGAAATGACCAGATGTGGCTTCACAGTGGTTTTGTTTTATAATGTTCTGACGATGCTCAAGCGGTACGACCTCTTTCCACTGAAATTCTCTAGTAAGAGGGTTAAGTGACTTAGTGTATCGGTAAAGTTTTCCATTAGAAACTTGGTAGTTTAGAAAAGACGTTGGTGATGTTAGGCAACCGTCAAATGTTTTCAAGTACCACGGATCGTCAGTAGTAACCGAGGGTTTAGTCCGTAGGTCAGTCGCGTCACCGATAGCGGCAATAGGGACAGAACGAGATAAGCTATCTGGTACTACGTTGTCAGCACCTTTGCGGTGTTTAATTTCAAAGTTGAACGCTGATAGCCTGACACCCCAGCGAGCTAAACGTCCAGTGGGGTTATTGAGATTTAAGAACCATTTGAGCGAGGAATGGTCTGTGTAAACAGTGAACTTCTGACCATTCTCGAGGTAGCATCTCCAATGTTCAATAGCGGATAGCACAGCTAAGGCCTCACGCTCGGTGGCACTATAATTACGTTCTTGCTTAGATAAAGATTTGCTCATATAAGCTATAACCTTCTCTTCGTCATTAATAAGTTGTGTGAGAACAGCACCTATACCATGATCGCTGGCGTCCGTGTGTACTTGAAAAGGCTTAGAATAGTCTGGACACGAAAGAATCGGTGATGAAGATAGAAGTGACTTTAGTTTTTGAAAGGCATCGTCAGCTTCTTGAGACCAGGCAAATGGTGGGGCCTTTTTGCCCTGGGACGTTAATTTATTTAGTGGAGATGCAAGGGTACTAAAGTTAGGTATGAACCTTCGGTACCAAGATGCAGTTCCCAAAAAACGTCTAACCTCTTTACGGTTTGTAGGGGTAGGATAGTTAGAAATAGCCTCGACCTTTTCAGAATCTGCGTGAAGCCCATTTACATCAACTACATAACCTAAATACTTTAGTTGGCTACGAAAAAATTGAGACTTTTTGAGGTTTATGGTTAAATTTGCGTTTCGCAGCTTATCCAGAACGCGTTTAAGTAAGGTTATATGTTGCTCAAAAGTTTCCGATACAATAATTATGTCATCGATAAATACGAACACTTTGTGTTCGAATTCAGGGCCATAGAAAAGTAAATCGACCAATCTTTGTTACGTAGCAGGTGCGTTAGTAAGTCCGAAGGCCATAGATTTAAATTGGAACGTACCTCTAGATGGTATGTAGAAGGCAGTCTTGCACCTATCGTCTGGATGAATCAACACTTGCCAGAAACTTTTGGATAAGTCGACGCTGCTTAGAAATTTAGCGTCGCGAAGGTTGTCTAGTATTTCCGAGATGTAAGGAAGGCTATAGGCATCTTTTTTCGTTAAAGAATTTAATTTCCTACTATCTAGACATAATCTAAGTTCTCCGTTTTTTTTAGGAGTGAGTAGCACAGGAGAAGACCATGGGCTCTCACATGGCTCGACAACATCGTCCTTGAGCATATCATCAAGTTGTTCGATTAGTATCCGTTGGTTTTCAGGAGACATACGGTAATAGCGTTGACGTATGGGGGCAGCATCCCCAGTGTCAATTCGGTGTGTGATTACTGAAGTTTTACCTAATCCCCGCTCTTCGTATGATATATCACGAAACTGGGATATAAGCTCATCAGCAGTAGCTTTTTGAGTGTCAGTTAGGTGTTCGTAAGAACAAAGAAATGCCTGAGTTTGGGCCAAAGAATCGGATTTCAATTCAAAGTCAGAATCTTTGTGAAATAAAATTGCATCTAAATGTTTAGGGAATAGGTTGAATTTACGCCAAAAATCGATTCCGAGAATAAGAGAATTTTTTACGTCTGGAACGACATGCACGTTCAATGTATGTTTTTCGTTTTGGAAAAGTATCGGAATTGACAGCATTCCAATAGAGTAGACTGCTTCACCGCCTGCAGTAGTGAATTTTAGATTTTCGGAATCTCGTAGCTGAAATCCCATTTCTAGTAATTTTTTGTGACTGTGGTTTCCTAAAATAGTGACGCAAGATCCGGTGTCTAGTAGACCTATCAAGATTAAACCCGATACGTCAATTTGGATATAAGGCCTAGTACGGTCAGTTACATTATTGTCGATTGAAGCAACCGAACTAAAATTAGTGAAGTTGCGAATGAAAGTTAGCCAGCATTTCCATTCTCTCTGTCGATCACTCCAATCGGGCCTATTTAGTTTTTTGAGGTGTCAGTAGGAGTTTGGGGGTGACAATTTGAGCATTCCGGATATTTGACATCTTTTTTGCCACACTTAAAACAGATAAGGAATCTATCTTGCCTACAGTTCCTTAATGAGTGGTTGTCTGATCTACAACGTGGGCAGAAAACATTTTTAGATGACTGAGCGTTTATTGCTGCGATTTCAGATATTTGGTTTGTGTTATTAGTTCCAAAGTTATATTTGTTACAATCATTATAATTTTTATTAGATTTAAATGAATTATTGTAATAAGATGTGCTAGGTTTAGGTTGATCAAATCTTTTGAAATTAGTTGTAGGTTCATTTTTGTTATTTGTCGAGTATGTAGATTTTGGTTTATAGGAAAACTCTGGGGCAATCGTGTTAGACGATGCTTTGGGAGGCTCCCGAAAATTTGAAAATCTAGAATTAACAGTCTCGTAACTAAGACATACCTTTTTTAGGTCTTCAATAGTTCTAATATTAGAAGCAGGGGCGGCAGCTAGGGTGTTAGCGTAGCAAGGTCGTATGTTGTGCAGTAAAATTTCTAGCTGAGCTTCTTCAGAAATAGGCTTATTGAGACGCGAAAACATACCATGCATTATCGAAAGATAAATGATGATGTTTTCGTGTTCGCCTTGAGTACGTGACCTAATTTCTTCAGTAAATTTATAATCGTAATCGCTACTACTGAAGTCTTGCTTAAGTAGGGTACGTAGTTCTGACCATGAATTTACTTTATTCTTGTTATAACGGAACCAGTGTAACGCATCACCGTCAAATATTTCATAGCCTAGTGACGGTATTTTTTCAATAGATATACCACGGGAACAAACAAATTCTTCAATTTTCTGAATGAATGCATGGACACAAGTGGCTCCATTAAATTTTATTTTAGTGATATCTGTCGTCAGACTTCGCTCACACGTTACCGATATAGTGGTAGGATTCGTAATGTCAGTTGATGGGGCGCTAGTTGTCTGGACGCTAGATAGTTTTAGAGATGAAAGGTCTTTGAATTGGATATTGAAGTTTGTGACGCAAACTTTGTATGTGTCGTTTACATCTGTTGTGTTCACAATGCGATTAATGCGGTGGTACAAGTGATTTAAAATCGTCTCTGTTCTATTAAGCAAGTTTTTATCAAATTTAGCATGTAAACTAGCTAAATTATTTTGTGATTTAATGAGCGATTCTTTGACCTCTTTTAAATCATCAGAAGCCTCCAAGTGGGACTCTAGGATGTCTTCAGACGGCAAAAGTTGTGAAAGTTTGACTATTTCTTTTCGTAAATCTTGTACCGACTCACCACTACCACCACGAAGTTCAACTTCGTATTGTAGCTCGGCTTTTTGTAGAGAAAGAAATTTAATTGGGTGAGACATGTTTATGCTATAAATGTTGCAAAGTGGTTCAAAGCACTAACTAATGATTACAATTTGTATCTAAATTAACTAGTGTACGGTGACAGTAGAAACAAAATTGAAAAAATACAAGATACCATTACAAGTAGAGAGAAAATTGACGTTAAATCTGTAACCGTGCACCAGACACTACGTAATTAGTACAATCAGCCTTAAAAACTAGAAAGTTAAAGCCAACACCAAAGAAAAGCTATTTAATGCGATAAAAACCAAAATACACAATTCGGTCGAATTTTACCTATACTTGGGCGCCATTTGTCTCCCTCTCCGTAGGGGAGGGGATCAAAATAAAAAGAAAGATTATACAATAGCTTAGAATTTATTAGGTGGGTTCAGAGCTCGACCGAACTGATGTAAATTAGTCCCTCTCACTATCACTGTCCTGGTAGTGTCTCCCGGCAGATCCTCAAGACTTCCGGCTTGCTATGTTGAGTAGTAGTAGATCGGAGTAGGGCAGAGCAGTAGGGCAGGGCGCACAGTAGTGGGCAGTGCGTAGTGGTGACGTCCGGTACCGGGTAGGTGGGCCCTGGAATGGTGTAAACAAAATATTTTACCACTATCCGAATTTCGTGGTTTGACTGCAACATTCGGAGTTCAAGCAAGCGAAGCGGGGCGTAGGTACAGATGATAATGATTTGCAAAAAATAGTGATCAATGATGAGGCACAAAGAATTAACCAAAACACAGGATATATAATGAAGAAATAATTAACTACCTATGATCGTAAAGAAAATATCTGTTTGTGACATTTCGTAACGTCAATGTTCATAAAAACTAAAGGAATTATAATTACGAAATTTCACAAACGGAAAATGAATGAGCATTAATTGAAAAATGAGATTAAGCTAACTAAAATTAATTGCGGTGACTAATGAAGGTTACGGCAATGTCATGTCACGTATGCATGGCTGACGCAAAAATGACGAGACTTCATAAAAGTGACTAAATTACGAGAACTAAGCAATTACAATATTTTTACAGCTTAAGAGCAAGATTAAATAACAACTACGGATAGATTTAAATATGTGCTAGATATTAATTAACATGACACAGCATTTATGAGCAGTTAGCCCAATATGGGGATTATCTACTTATGTAACTAAAAAGCTTAAAACTACATGTAACACTTTGCAACACTTACCCGTTCAATTGGGGAATTCAAAAAAATTAAATTAATTAATCTTCTCACAAGTTTAGGTGAGCACAGTAGTACGAAGTAGGTAGTGTTAGATAAAAATTACAAGGACCGGTACGCGTCTTCTTCAGAGCGTGTCCGGCCGTCGAGTGTCGCACGCAGGGACGAACAACCGTGACCTTCGAATCGCTTTCACAAACCGGCAGCGCATGAGCGTATGTTGCAGACAGTAACGTGCGTTAGGACATTAATTGATATTCTAACGTTCTTCTCAGTCAACTGTGATAGTGACTAGGTTTTTCGACATACATTATTTGTAAATATTTAGCATTAAGTTAAGGAAATAATTAAATATAAGTTATTTAGTAAGTTTGATTTATTTTATTAGTGTTTATAAGATATAATTATTTTTATTCTTTTATTTTATGTTTTATTTTTATTAAGAAAAAATAAAATGTTACAAGGTCACCAAGATCAGCCGCTGCCGAGGTCGACTGCACGGCCTTTCCCTTTCCCTTCTTCCTCTTCTTTTCCTTCTTTCCGGGCTCAACCGCCGGGCGAGGCGTCCGCAAAAACTGCAGGCGCATCGACCGACGGGATCCCGCCGACAAAGTGGAGGCGTCGGAAAGCTCCTCCAGACTACTGCGGGAGCGTTCTTCGTCAAGGCCTACGGCCTCCAGAGAAGTACAACTCCCAGACACACTAACGGCGCGCTTTTTCCTCGGAGGCGCCAACTCCAGTGCTACGTCCTCGGGCAGCCTTGCGACTGCCACTCGGACCTCTCTCAGCTTTGGGGTTGCATCAGCACCCCCCGTTTCCTCAGAATTTATTTTTAAATTGGAATTCATAACGTTCCCACGAGTATGGGGGAAATAACAGGTCCACCCGGGCAGTGCCCCCTGTACCCGGGTAAGCGTACATACTCTAGGGAGTCCGCCGGTTCCCTAGAGGTGTGCCGTTCACGACTGACCACCCGTCAGCCATGCATCCCCTCGCCACGGCACCAAACTTGGGATTGGGGTAACTTTTTATAGAGGTTTCCTCCCTCTCGGCCCGGCCAATTAAGGCAAGACCGGCCCAGCAGCGAGCCGCGAGACGTGATCCACGACACTCGCCGCCAGGTCTTTCTCCCCGGGCGCCAGTTTCCCGGCGCCTTGCGCACACCGGGCCACTCTGTAAGCAGAGCGGGCGGTGTGCACACCCCTATTGCGCACTTATTGTGCACGACAACCTGGCCGCCCGATACGGGACAGACGCCAGCCTCCCACTGCCGCCCGATGCGGGACAGACGCAGCGGGGACACCTCGGAGACACCTCTTGGCTTCACCTGCCGCTGGATTGCGACAGACTACTGAGCCCCCCTACCACGACAAGGTAGGTGTCCATCAGGGGGGAACCTAACCTAACCTAACCAAATTTTTTTTTTTTTTTTTTTTTTTTTGGCGTGGTGGAAACGCATTTACGCGCGATACCCCCCCCTGGGGAAGGGAAGGGCCTGTGTGGGACTCCCGCCCTAAAAAGGGCGTCCTACCCACTAAAACCACCACGGTGTTCCCTCAGCTCGCCTCTGTGCCAGGGCCACGGGATCGCTCCGCGCATTCACTACGCGACCCTGGCGGCGATGGCTCCTTGTCGAGCCCCTCCTCGCTCTTTGTGAGTAGTGTGCAGGAACACTTACACACTACTCAGGCCACTAAGTGGCGGATGGCGGACCCCCTAAGTCCGCCATCCGCAGGCCTCATGGTGGACGTCTAGCGCCTGGATCGGCCCTCGGCCGGCGTCTCACCCGTCTGCGGCGGATCGGGTTGGAGGTGGAAATCTCCCGTTCCCGCTCCGCCGCCTCCTTCTGCAGCATGACCTCTTCGCAGAAGTCCTGCACAGCGTTCCACGACCTGTCGCTCTCGACCATAGCTCGCACCACGGTCGGGAGCGAGAGGTCGCCACCTATAACGCCCGTTAAGGCCGCACGCTGAGATTCCCAGGCAGGGCACTCCACCAGCGTGTGGTCCGCCGTATCCTCGGGGCAGCCCGAGCAGTGGTGGCATACGACAGTCGGCTCCCTCCCCGCGACTCGGTGCAGATACCTCCCGAAACAGCCATGTCCCGAGAGAACCTGCACCAGGCGGAATGATAGGGAGCCGTGACGCCTGTCCAGCCATCCCTCCAAAATAGGGCAAACTGCCCCGATGGTGCGGAGGCCCGCACTTGGGTTCGCGAGCATCTCCACCCACTCTTCGACAACGGCCCGGCGGAGTCCGGACCGCTGTCGCTCAGTCTCTTGCAGTGTTGGCCGCTGTCCCAACCTCGCCGTCTCCCTCTCGCGCCAGAAATATAGGGACGCGAGAGCCTCGGCCTCCAGCTCCCAGGATGGGAAGCCAGCCAACACGCACGCCGCTCCATATGAGATCGTGCGGTACCCCCGTATGGCCCTGACCGCCAACGTTCGCTGCGCGCCATGCAGCAGCCTGACGCTGTGGCTGGTAAGGGCGTCGGCCCAGACCGGGGCACCGTAAAGGGCCATGGACCGCACGACTCCCATATAGAGCCTCCGACCACCAGTACACCTGGTTCGCCGGCTTCCGAGGGCCGACTCGGGGCATCGCCGCGTCGCAGATGGACGTCATTGCGTCTCGGAGCCGCTCCGCCTCGCTGTCCACGTCCGCTGCCGGACCGTCGTCGGGCACAGAAGCCCATTCCTCGGCCAGGGCCGCCGCCAGGAGGAAGTCCCTATCCAGCTGTTTGAGCGACCATCGGGGGCCTTGGGGCAGAACCCGGGGCCTCGTTGCGGAGGGGGGAAACACATCGAACCGAATGTATCGGTGATCCGACATTGTCTCCACCCCCTCCTCTACCCTCCAACCGCGAATTCGGTGCGACAACGCCGGGCCAGCGAACGATACGTCGATTATCGACTCGCCCTGCTGGCGCACGCAAGTCGGCACCGATCCGCGGTTCAGGAGCACAAGCCCCATCCGTAAGGCCCACTCCTGGAGCTCTTCGCCGCGGACGTCTGTCGACGGGCACCTCCAAGCCACGCTGTGGGCGTTAAAGTCCCCCAACACTAGGACTGGGTGGGGGTGGCCCTGTCTCACCAGGGCCCCGACGTCGTCGAGGAACTCCTCGAACTCGGCGCGGGACCTGCTGGGTGGGCAATATGCCCCGACTACGGCAGTGTCACCCACCAACGCCAACACACAACCCGGTCGGCTGGCTAATGAGACCAGGGACCGGGAGTGCGCGCCGCCGCGGGTGAGAACGGCCACTGTGCCTCCGGCGTCTCCTACCCAATTATCCCTAGGAGGGACGCGGTAGGGCTCGGCGACCACTGCAACGTCAATAGACCACTGCGCCACGGATTGGACCAGGAGGTCCTGGGCTGCGACGCAGTGGTTCAGGTTGCCCTGCAGGACCCGAAGCGCCATTTAACCCGCGTCCTGGGATGGTGGTACCGTCTCCGCCTCCATTAGCTCGCCGGCACTACCCGGCAGCTGAGTTGGCTGGCTGGGGGCATCACTAGCCCCCGCCTTCCCCCTTGGGCGACTCCGACGCCTGGCAGCCGACGCGGTGCAGGCTTTGCCACCCGCCACGTGGTCCGCCTTCTTCTTGGCCTCCGCACATAACACGCAGTGCGGAGGGGCGACACAGGTTGCGGCCTTGTGGCCGAGCCGACCGCAGCGGTAGCAGAGGTTGCTGCGGTCCACCTCGGAGGTGCACTGGGCGCGCATATGTCCGGTTTCCAGGCACCTGTAGCATCTCGAGGGCCTGGGCTCAAGCAGTTTAACCTGTGCGGACACCCACCCGACTAGTAGGCGTCCCCCCAGCATCACTGCTTGGGCAGCCGCTACCGGGCAGCTGACCCAGATTGTGCCCAGGCCTGACGATGGCAGTATCTTCACCTCGCTTGCCCTGATTTGATCGGGCGAGCACTTGCCTTTTGCCGCCACGGCGGCAACCACCTCCTCCTTGGTAACCGACTCGTCCAGGCCCGAGATGCGCAGCTCAGCGCACTTCGAGGGCCTGGTCACCCTTGCGACGTCCTCCGGGAGCACCTCTCTAATCTTAGCGGCGAGGGCGTCAGCCTTCTCGCCGCTGGTTGTTCCCGGGACCTCTAGCATGCAGGCCCCAGTGGCCGTCTTCTTAATACGTACGGCGGGGATGCCGAAGGCAGTCAACCCGCCGATCTTTTCTTTCATATGCGCCACCACTGACGCATATGAAGCTCCCTTTTCTGCAGCGCCCGGCTGCAATGTGAGCACCACCGCTGTTGAGCGAGGGGCCCGCAGCTTCGGTAGCTGGCTTTTCTGTGGTTGCGGCCTGGCCGCCGAAGGCATGGCTGACGCCGCAGCCACTCCCTTCTTCTTTCCGCGCCGTACAACCGTCGACCACCCCTCCTCCGTGGACTGGGTTGCCGGCGGGAGCGGGCGTAGTGTTATCGGCAGAGGTGTAGGTGCCGCCTTCCCCTTCTTCTTCTTCTTCCTTTTCTTCTTGGCGCTATCTGGGGCCGCGGCACTCGCCGCCGGAGCAGCGCTTGCCTGGGAGGACGAAGGCCCTGCGGATGGGGCCTTCTTAGCCTCCTCAGCCCTCCGCCGTGAATCGGCCACTAGGGGTGGACGGATGATTTCCGCCGGGAGACGCCGAGAAATCGCCTCCAGCCGAGCGTTAACCATGCTCCCGCACTGGAGCATGCAGAGCCGGACAATGCGCTCGACCTCTTCGTCGGTACGAGGGCTTGCCGGTCGCGGTGCGGGAGTCGGGGCCACTACAGGTGCGGCATCGGTGGACAAGCGTCGCTGCTGTTGCTCGCTTAGTGTAGCGACTTGCCGCCGGAGGTCCTCCAGGTCATTTCGGAGTCGGCTGTTTTCCTCCTGTAACTTTGCGACCTCGTCAGAGGCCGTCCTGTTGAGGAGAATGCCAACCGCCTCTCTTATATCCGCGGCAGCCTCCTTCAAGCCACGGGTGAACGTGCCCTTCAGGCTGCCGGACTTGGTGGCAACCTTCAGAACTAAGTCCACACCGTCCAAGGCAAGTTGACTTAGGGCCACCGCAGATGGTTCCCCCCCTTCCGCCGCTAGAGCAGCGCGTCGCTCACGTGCGCGTCGGGCCATTTCCGACACTTCGTCGGCCGCAAAGGCTTTGCGCTGCTCTCTTCTGTTGGCGTTGAGCACCGCCTTTGAGCTCCCCAGCGTGGCACAGCTTTCACCGCCATCGCCAGGGTCTTCTGTAGTGACCCCCATGTCACTCTCTGCTTCGCTAGCCGCCGGAGTGTTGGAGCACACGAACCGCCCGTGTTTATCCCTCCGCGGCTGCGAAGCTCTCGTTCCTCTCGATGCCTTTCGACCCCTCCTTGAAGTTGGCAACTTGGGGGCTGGCAGGCCTTCCTCTTCTGAGGACGGATCCACCGACCCACCTCCCACCAGAGCAGGGTCACGTGGACGCTTCCTAACGGAAGATGGTTCACGCGCCGCTCCGTCAATATTCCTCCTTCCTTCGTCACTCTGCTCGCGCAGAGGAACACCCCCCATTTCCCCAGAATTGGTTTTTGAATTCGAACTATCCATGAAGTTCCCACGAGTATGGGGGAAATAACACGTCCACCCGGGCAGTGCCCCCTGTACCCGGGTAAGCGTACATACTCTAGGGAGTCCGCCGGTTCCCTAGAGGTGTGCCGTTCACGACTGACCACCCGTCAGCCATGCATCCCCTCGCCACGGCACCAAACTTGGGATTGGGGTAACTTTTTATAGAGGTTTCCTCCCTCTCGGCCCGGCCAATTAAGGCAAGACCGGCCCAGCAGCGAGCCGCGAGACGTGATCCACGACACTCGCCGCCAGGTCTTTCTCCCCGGGCGCCAGTTTCCCGGCGCCTTGCGCACACCGGGCCACTCTGTAAGCAGAGCGGGCGGTGCGCACACCCCTATTGCGCACTTATAGTGCACGACAACCTGGCCGCCCGATACGGGACAGACGCCAGCCTCCCACTGCCGCCCGATGCGGGACAGACGCAGCGGGGACACCTCGGAGACACCTCTTGGCTTCACCTGCCGCTGGATTGCGACAGACTACTGAGCCCCCCTACCACGACAAGGTAGGTGTCCATCAGGGGGGAACCTAACCTTTTTTTTTTTTTTTTTTTTTTTTTTTTTTTTTTTTTTTTTTTTTTGTCGCAGGAAAACCCGTTTAAGAGCCATAACCGGAGTCGGGGGACCCCGGCCGTGTGTGGGACTCCCAGCGTCCTGAAAAGGACGCGGCTCCGCCCTCAGAAGGGCGGGGACTACCCACCAAAAACCTGCGGCTTCCCTTCCCTGCCTTAGGGGTGACATGGGGGTCCAGCAGTAGCCTTAACATCCATGACCACCCCCGGCAGCATGCCCTTAAATGGTGGGCCCAATTCTCCCCCCTTGCGGGGGGACGGAGGAAATAGCCGAGGAAGCGGCACTATTCCCTCCCGACGGCGGTGGCCTGTGCAATGCAGGCAGGAGCACCCCCGTGCCTCCAGCCTGCGGGCAACCTTGAGGAGCGTGAGAACGATGTCTCCTGCCCCTCATCCTCCGTCGTCGGAGCGGGTCCTCAGCAGCCTCTCTATCCCGCTCCGCAGCCTCCTTCTGCGACATTACATCTTCGCAAAAGGAGGCCGCCGCCTTCCAGGCCCTTTCACTATCTAGCATGGCGTTCACCAAACTAGACAGTGAAAGATCCTGGCCGACCACCCCAACCAGGACACGGCGCTGCCCCCCCCAGCCTGGACACACCGCCAGGGTATGCTGCGCCGTGTCCTCCGCCGCACCGCAATGGTGGCACAGCGGAAGTTCCTCTCTTCCGATCTTATGCAGGTACTTACCAAAGCATCCATGCCCGGTAAGCACCTGCGTAAGACGGTAAGTGAGAAACCCGTGGGGCCTCTGCATCCACCGGTCCATTAATGGACCGATCGCATCCAGGGTACGGCGTCCAAAGCACGCACGAGACAAGTCCTCTTGCCATCGGCAGACCATGACCTCGTGCGCCTCCCGCCGCACCGCGCCGCGCTCCTCCGGAGCCGGCCGAACATCCAGGGCCCTCTGACCCGCCACCCAGTGGTACACGGCGGCAAGGACCCGGGCGTCAAGCTCCCATTGCGGGGTTGCCGCCAGGGCACATGCCGCAGCGCCACCCACTGTGCGATAGGCCCTCGCAATCCGCTGTGCAATGGCCCTTTGGGGCCTGCGGAGGAGAGCCAAATTTTGCCCCTTGTTGAGGGAGTCCACCCAGATGGGGGAGCCATAGAGGGCCATGCTGCGCAATACACCGGCGTAAAGTCGCCGGCATGACGCTCTTGGCCCACCCAAATTCGGGAGGAGCCTACTGAAGGCATTGGCGGCCTTTAAGAGGCGCGCCGAAAGAATTTCGAAATGCGGGCCAAAATACCATCTAGAGTCGAGAATAAGACCCAAATATTTCATTTGGGTCTTAACCTCGACTCTAACACCACCCACAACGATGTGGGCGTTAGGAGGAGGGCGCTGGCGAGGACCCGGAAAGAAGAGAGCCTCAGTCTTCTCCAGCGCCACCCTGAGTCCCAGCCGCCGGATCCTCTCCGCGACGAGGGATCCGCCGGCCGAGGCCAAACGCGCGGCTGCCCCGTAGGTGCGCCCCCGAGTTATAACAAGAGTGTCATCCGCGTAACAGATGACACTCATGCCATGCAGGAGCACACCCCGGAGCAGCCAACTATAACCGAGGTTCCACAGCAAGGGTCCGAGAACCGACCCCTGTGGAACCCCAGTTTCCACCCCCCGCCGCTGAAGGCGGCCGTCCCTGTTGACGAAGAGTACCTCTCTGTTAGAGAGGTAGTCTGTCAACAGGGCTTTCAGATATGTCGGCACCCCGTGGTAGCGGAGTGCCTCTAGAATCGTGGAGTGAGGGATGGAGTTGAAGGCATTGGCTATATCAAATGATATAGCCAAAACCCCCTCCCCCTTCTCCGAAGCTTCCACCGTGAGAGCTTTTAGCCTCTGTAGGGCATCAATCGTTGACCGGCCCGTTCTAAACCCAAACTGGGCGTCCGATAGATTTGGGCCGGTCTCTGCCAAGTGCACGTTGAGGCGGGCAGCTATCAGTTTCTCAAATAACTTGCCCACCTCATCCAAAAGGACTATGGGGCGGTAACCAGACGGGGAATCCACCGGCCGCCCCTCCTTCCTAAGGAGAACCAGAAGGCCCTCCTTCCACGCTTTCGGAAACCTCCCCACCTCAAAGCATCGGTTGAAGAGGTCCCGAAAGCGACCAGCCATCTCGGTCACGGCAATGGCCACGACCCTGGCCGGGACCCCGTCCGGGCCCGGCGCCGTCTTCTTGCTGCGGAGGTATTCTGACGCTGTGTCGAACTCCTCCGCAGTGATGCGGTCAAAACCCACGGCCGGGGGGCCGCTTCCAAAGGGAGGATCCATCCGTGGAGGGGTGAACGAAGTATTGTCCGGGAACAGAACCCGGACGACCTCCTCCAAAAGATCCGGCTGGAGAGACTCAGTCAGTGGAGGACCTATGGGGCGCAACTTATTGCGCACCATCTTGTACGGTCTCCCCCACGGGTCGTTGTTGAGACCCTCCAACATTTCCTCCCTGGCCAGATCTTTTGCAGCCGCGATTGCCGCCTTGAGGACACGCTTCGCCTCTCGATAAGTGGCGTATAAGCGGCCCTCGTTTGCCTCGTCTCGGTTGCGACGGCGACGGCTTCTCGTATATGCCCTTCGGGCTGTGACGCAAACAGCCCGAAGGTCAGCAATTTCCACCGACCACCAATAGACCGCGCGTCTGGGTGGAGATCGGCGAGACCGAGGCATGCAAGTGTTGCACACCTCGGTCAAAGTGATTCGCAGACGCTCGGCGGCTACATCCACGTCAGGACTGGGTGGTGGCCCAAACCAGTCCTGAACGAAAGCCGCCTCTTTCGCCATCTCCCGGTCGAGGCGAGTGAGAGCCCACCGGGGAAATGGCGATTGTCCACGACTGGGCCCATCTTGGGGGCGTTGGGTTGAAAACTCTATCCGTATGTGACGATGATCGGACAGAGTCTCTCCCAAGCCAACCTCCCATTTCTGGACCCGTGTAGCCAAAGCAGGCGTGGCGAACGACAGGTCAACCACAGACCCACCCTGTTGTCGCACACAAGTGTGAGTTGTCCCTCTATTTAAGAGGGACAGACCAACCGTTGCCGCCCACAGCTCCAGGGTTTGACCCCGCGCATCGCTCGCTGGGTTGCCCCAAGTCACCGATTTGGCATTCAGATCACCCAAAAGGGCGACCTGTCGCGGCGCCATTCGGGCCACCGCCGCTGAGGGGGGGGAACCTAACCTTTTTTTTTTTTTTTTTTTTTTTTTTTTGTCGCAGGAAAACCCGTTTTAGAGCCATAACCGGAGTCGGGGGACCCCGGCCGTGTGTGGGACTTCCAGCGTCCTGAAAAGGACGCGGCTCCGCCCTCAGAAGGGCGGGGACTACCCACCAAAAACCTGCGGCTTCCCTTCCCTGCCTTAGGGGTGACATGGGGGTCCAGCAGTAGCCTTAACATCCATGACCACCCCCGGCAGCATGCCCTTAAATGGTGGGCCCAATTCTCCCCCCTTGCGGGGGGACGGAGGAAATAGCCGAGGAAGCGGCACTATTCCCTCCCGACGGCGGTGGCCTGTGCAATGCAGGCAGGAGCACCCCCGTGCCTCCAGCCTGCGGGCAACCTTGAGGAGCGTGAGAACGATGTCTCCTGCCCCTCATCCTCCGTCGTCGGAGCGGGTCCTCAGCAGCCTCTCTATCCCGCTCCGCAGCCTCCTTCTGCGACATTACATCTTCGCAAAAGGAGGCCGCCGCCTTCCAGGCCCTTTCACTATCTAGCATGGCGTTCACCAAACTAGACAGTGAAAGATCCTGGCCGACCACCCCAACCAGGACACGGCGCTGCCCCCCCCAGCCTGGACACACCGCCAGGGTATGCTGCGCCGTGTCCTCCGCCGCACCGCAATGGTGGCACAGCGGAAGTTCTTCTCTTCCGATCTTATGCAGGTACTTACCAAAGCATCCATGCCCGGTAAGCACCTGCGTAAGACGGTAAGTGAGAAACCCGTGGGGCCTCTGCATCCACCGGTCCATTAATGGACCGATCGCATCCAGGGTACGGCGTCCAAAGCACGCACGAGACAAGTCCTCTTGCCATCGGCAGACCATGACCTCGTGCGCCTCCCGCCGCACCGCGCCGCGCTCCTCCGGAGCCGGCCGAACATCCAGGGCCCTCTGACCCGCCACCCAGTGGTACACGGCGGCAAGGACCCGGGCGTCAAGCTCCCATGGCGGGGTTGCCGCCAGGGCACATGCCGCAGCGCCACCCACTGTGCGATAGGCCCTCGCAATCCGCTGTGCAATGGCCCTTTGGGGCCTGCGGAGGAGAGCCACGTTTTGCCCCTTGTTGAGGGAGTCCACCCAGATGGGGGAGCCATAGAGGGCCATGCTGCGCAATACACCGGCGTAAAGTCGCCGGCATGACGCTCTTGGCCCACCCAAATTCGGGAGGAGCCTACTGAAGGCATTGGCGGCCTTTAAGAGGCGCGCCGAAAGAATTTCGAAATGCGGGCCAAAATACCATCTAGAGTCGAGAATAAGACCCAAATATTTCATTTGGGTCTTAACCTCGACTCTAACACCACCCACAACGATGTGGGCGTTAGGAGGAGGGCGCTGGCGAGGACCCGGAAAGAAGAGAGCCTCAGTCTTCTCCAGCGCCACCCTGAGTCCCAGCCGCCGGATCCTCTCCGCGACGAGGGATCCGCCGGCCGAGGCCAAACGCGCGGCTGCCCCGTAGGTGCGCCCCCGAGTTATAACAAGAGTGTCATCCGCGTAACAGATGACACTCATGCCATGCAGGAGCACACCCCGGAGCAGCCAATTATAACCGAGGTTCCACAGCAAGGGTCCGAGAACCGACCCCTGTGGAACCCCAGTTTCCACCCCCCGCCGCTGAAGGCGGCCGTCCCTGTTGACGAAGAGTACCTCTCTGTTAGAGAGGTAGTCTGTCAACAGGGCTTGCAGATATGTCGGCACCCCGTGGTAGCGGAGTGCCTCTAGAATCGTGGAGTGAGGGATGGAGTTGAAGGCATTGGCTATATCAAATGATATAGCCAAAACCCCCTCCCCCTTCTCCGAAGCTTCCACCGTGAGAGCTTTTAGCCTCTGTAGGGCATCAATCGTTGACCGGCCCGTTCTAAACCCAAACTGGGCGTCCGATAGATTTGGGCCGGTCTCTGCCAAGTGCACGTTGAGGCGGGCAGCTATCAGTTTCTCAAATAACTTGCCCACCTCATCCAAAAGGACTATGGGGCGGTAACCAGACGGGGAATCCACCGGCCGCCCCTCCTTCCTAAGGAGAACCAGAAGGCCCTCCTTCCACGCTTTCGGAAACCTCCCCACCTCAAAGCATCGGTTGAAGAGGTCCCGAAAGCGACCAGCCATCTCGGTCACGGCAATGGCCACGACCCTGGCCGGGACCCCGTCCGGGCCCGGCGCCGTCTTCTTGCTGCGGAGGTATTCTGACGCTGTGTCGAACTCCTCCGCAGTGATGCGGTCAAAACCCACGGCCGGGGGGCCGCTTCCAAAGGGAGGATCCATCCGTGGAGGGGTGAACGAAGTATTGTCCGGGAACAGAACCCGGACGACCTCCTCCAAAAGATCCGGCTGGAGAGACTCAGTCAGTGGAGGACCTATGGGGCGCAACTTATTGCGCACCATCTTGTACGGTCTCCCCCACGGGTCGTTGTTGAGACCCTCCAACATTTCCTCCCTGGCCAGATCTTTTGCAGCCGCGATTGCCGCCTTGAGGACACGCTTCGCCTCTCGATAAGTGGCGTATAAGCGGCCCTCGTTTGCCTCGTCTCGGTTGCGACGGCGACGGCTTCTCGTATATGCCCTTCGGGCTGTGACGCAAACAGCCCGAAGGTCAGCAATTTCCACCGACCACCAATAGACCGCGCGTCTGGGTGGAGATCGGCGAGACCGAGGCATGCAAGTGTTGCACACCTCGGTCAAAGTGATTCGCAGACGCTCGGCGGCTACATCCACGTCAGGACTGGGTGGTGGCCCAAACCAGTCCTGAACGAAAGCCGCCTCTTTCGCCATCTCCCGGTCGAGGCGAGTGAGAGCCCACCGGGGAAATGGCGATTGTCCACGACTGGGCCCATCTTGGGGGCGTTGGGTTGAAAACTCTATCCGTATGTGACGATGATCGGACAGAGTCTCTCCCAAGCCAACCTCCCATTTCTGGACCCGTGTAGCCAAAGCAGGCGTGGCGAACGACAGGTCAACCACAGACCCACCCTGTTGTCGCACACAAGTGTGAGTTGTCCCTCTATTTAGGAGGGACAGACCAACCGTTGCCGCCCACAGCTCCAGGGTTTGACCCCGCGCATCGCTCGCTGGGTTGCCCCAAGTCACCGATTTGGCATTCAGATCACCCAAAAGGGCGACCTGTCGCGGCGCCATTCGGGCCACCGCCGCTGCCAGGGCATCAAGGTATGCCTCGAATTCCGACATTGGGCGGTTGGGGGAGAAATATACCCCAATAATGGCAATTTCCCCCCATGCGGCGGCCACATACCCAGCTCCCCTTTCGATAAGCGAGAGGGGAGGGGAATCTGTGGAGGGGCGGGAGACAATCGTCACTAGGCCATCCTGGTCGGCCAGCCAATTTGGTGGCACCGAATATGGCTCGGCGACAACGGCCACGCCTGCCGTCCATTCGGCCATGACCTGAGCCATGAGGTCTTGAGCCGCCCTACAGTGGTTCAGGTTTCCCTGAAGAATGGTACGATATCCTACTGCTGGCATTATTCGGACATCGCACCATTTTCCTCACCCGGCTCAGGACGGACGTCAGCCGTAGCCGCAACAGACCGTGTCGGGGCCTGTGTTTTACCCTTCTTTGCGGGAGGGTTGCATTTTAACCCCCCCATCACATGGCCGGCCGACAGCCCACTGGCCGTGCATACTGCACACTTTACCTGGCCCTTGCAGTCAGCGACTTTGTGGTCAGCCTGGCCGCAGCGCCGGCAAAGTTGCGATCTGTCTATCGAAGGACAGAGTGCCCGGGTGTGTCCGATACCAAAGCATCTGAAGCAGCGCATCGGCAACTGCTCCAGAGCCCGAACCACTCCCGAGCTAAGCCCTAAGGGGATCCGCCCCTTGCTCAGAAGAGCATTCGCTGCCGCGACAGGGACCTGTACATATATTGCACTCAGGCCCCCACGACCACGCCGAATTTCACCACCTTTGATGGCTTCTGCCGCACAGCCACCAATCTTAGCCGCAGCTGAGATCACGTCGCCCCTGGTGACGGAGTCATCCATCTCAGAGATCATCAGGGGCGAAAGCTTCTGCGGACGTGTAACTTTGGCCGCATCTGCAACGGCCTCCCGCAGCTTGGCGGCGAAAAGCTCCGCATGACCGTCTCGTTCGGCTCCCGGGAACTCGAACAGCCGAGCCCCAGTCTGAGTCTGGCGACACTTGACATCAGTGATACCCAGCTCTGCTGGGTTTACTGACTGGCGCGCCTTTTCTAGAATAGACCCGTAGGTCTCCCCCCGTTTTTCGGCCTCTGGTGAGAGTGTTATCACCACCGCCGCGGTTTTCGGGGGAGTCAACTTTTTGGCTTTTTTTGCCAAAGCGGGCGCCGTCATCTTAACCAACTGTCCCCCACCGGCGGACTTTGAAGTCGTTGGTTTGGGATTAGTCGAGTAGGATGAAGGGGCTGCTCCTGTCTTCTTCTTTTTCTTCTTCCTCTTCTTTTCCACTGTCTTCCACTCGTTCGCGGGAGTGGTAGACGGGAGAAGAAGATCCTCCTGGTGAGTTTCCGCCACTCTGGATGGACCAGGATTTGTGGGGCCAGGGGCTTTAGTGAAAGCCGGACCCGCCGCTGTAGTGTCCTTACTTTTTTTCCCCTTGCCCTTTCCTTTGTCGGGCTTAGGGGCCTTGGTCTGAGCCGCAACTCTGGCTGCAGCCTCCACCGCCTTCTTGGTGTCCGCCGCAAGAGGCGGGCGCACTGTCTTTGCCGGTAAGAGCCGATCCTCGATTCCGGCGAAGCAAGCCCTTGTGAAGGCCCTCTCTTCCATCACAACCTTTCGGATGACATCCTCAAGGTTGTTTGAGAGGGAAGGCTGAGGCGGAACCACCTCCATAGCAACCGGAGTCGCACAAGAGACGGTCTCCGTGGCAATCACCTTCGGCCTGACTCGCCCAGCCTGTTCCCTAAGCTGGGCAACCTCAGCCGAGAGGCGGTCAATTGTGGCCTGCATGCACTGCATCTCTTCAGAGGCTGTCCTTTTCAGGACTTCCTCCATAACGCTGCGCACGCTGGCCGCCTGACACTTCAGGGCCTTTTGAAAGGTCCCTTTCAAGTTGGAAGACTTCGCGGCAATCTCCGTTATTTCGGCGACGTCCTCCATTACAATGTTTTGTAGTTCGGGTATGGTTTTATCCTCCAGTTCAACTAGAGCAGAGCCATACCCGACCTTCGCGCGAGCTGCGCGCGTTTGCCGCTCCTTGGCAGCAACTCTTTCTTCGCAGTTGCAGCTCTTCTTTTTGCAGGACATGCAGCTGGCGCTGCGCTTCCGACAATCTGACGTAGTGGCCGGTTGTCAGTTTTCGCCCACTCTTACCCTGCTAACCTTTTGGGGTTTTCTTGAATTTAGCGGATGGGGTGTCGGAGCTCGACCCCCCGTCCGCCTTTCCAATCGATTTACGGTGGCGCTTGCGCTCCCGCTGTGTCCGCGACGACCCGTCTGCAGATACGGCCGAAGTGTCCGTTAGGGTAGCCTCGTCGTCTGACCCAGAGAAGTCCCCGGGACGGAAGAAAAGGCTCCCACTAGACGTTGGCTGCGACAGCGTAGCACACCTCTCCAACCGAATGACAGGCGTCTTGAAAAAGACGTTGCCATCGTCCGTTTTTCCTGCGACATCACCTGCCGCAGCCTGAAGCTCGGAAGAGCCTGACATGCTCCCCTCACGACTACGCAGAACGCGCTGCGACTCGCCTGTCTCCAAAACTTCGCCCTTCTCGGGCTCAACCATCACGTCTTCACCCCCCATATCCCCAGATTTTTTAGTAATTGAACTCATAATAGTTCCCACGAGTATGGGGGAAATAAAGGTCCACCCGGGCAGTGCCCCCTGTACCCGGGTAAGCGTACATACTCTAGGGAGTCCGCTGGTTCCCTAGAGGTGTGCCGTTCGCGACTGACCACCCGTCAGCCACGCATCCCCTCGCCACGGCACCAAGCTTGGGATTGGGGTAACTTTTTATAGAGGTTTCCTCCCTCTCGGCCCGGCCAATTAAGGCAGGACCGGCCTAGCAGCGAGCCGCGAGACGTGATCCACGACACTCACCGCCAGGTCTTTTCACCCCGGGCGCCAGTTTCCCGGCGCCACTCGCTCCTTGCGGAGCACCAACGCCGCCCAAACCCGGGCAATATGCCCCGACGGTCCAGGTTTGGTGTTATAGACTTTTCCTTGTCTGGGGGAACCTAACCTAACTTTTTTTTTTTTTTTTTTTTTTTTTTTTTTTTTTTTTTTTTTAACGCAGGAAAACCCATTTATGAGCCGTAGCCGAGACCGGGGGGCCTCAGCCGTGTGTGGGACTCCCACCGCTCTAGAAAAAGCGAGCGGGGACTACCCACCAAAAACCTGCGGCTTCCCTTCCCTGTCTACGGGGCGACATGGGAGTCTAGCAAAAGCCTTGACATCCATGAACACCCCGGACAGCTGCCCGCCTACACGGCGGGCCCAGCGCGCCCCCCTTGCGGGGGGATAGAGGGAATAGCCGGGGACGCGGCACTATTCCCTCTCGACGGTGGTGGCGCGTGCAATGCAGGAGGAGGCACCCCCGTGCCTCCAGCCTGCGGGCCACCCTGGGGGACAAGAGAGCGATCGTACAACCGCCTTCTCCTGCCCACCCTCCGTCTGCGGAGCGGGGGCGCTGAAGGATCATCCTCCCTCTCCCGCTCCGCCGCCTCCTTCTGCAAAATCACAGTCTCGCAGAAGGTGGCTACCGCCTTCCAAGACCTCTCATCGTCTAGCATGGCGTTCACCATACTAGGCAATGACAGGTCCTGGCCGACCACCGCCACTAGGACCCGGCGCTGCTCCTCCCAGCCTGGACAGACTGCGAGGGTATGCTGCGCCGAGTCCTCCGTCGCACCACACTCATGGCACGACGGGGATTCCTCTCTCCCGATCCGATGCAGGTAGTCACCGAAGCATCCATGCCCGGTAAGCACCTGCACCAGACGGTAAGTGAGGAACCCGTGGGGCCTCTCCAGCCACCGGTCCAGATTCGGACCGATGGCATCCAACGTGCGGCGCCCGAACGGCGCACTCGCCAAGTCCTCCTTCCACAGACGGACCATGGCTTCGTGTGCCTCGCGCCGCACCGCTCCTCGCTCTTCGGGAGCCGGTCGCACTTCACGGGCCCTCTGTTCCGCCGTCCATTTGTAGACGGTGGTGAGGACCCGAGCTTCCAGCTCCCACGGTGGCGTGCCCGCTAGAGCACAGGCCGCAGCGCCCCCAACCGTGCGGTATGCCCTCCCCACCCGCTGTGCAATGGCCCGTTGAGGCCTGCGGAGGAGAGCGGCGTTCTCCCTCTCATTGAGGGAGTCAACCCACACGGGGGCGCCGTAGAGCGCCATACTCCTAAGGACGCCGGCATACAAACGCCGGCATCTCGTCCTCGGTCCCCCCAGATTAGGGAGGAGCCAGCTGAAGGCATTGGCGGCCCCCAAAAGGCGTTCGGACAAACCTTTGAAGTGAGGGCCGAAGTGCCAACGGCCATCCAATACCAGGCCCAGATATTTCATCTGGGCCTTCACTTTAACCCTCACGCCGCCCACAATGATGTGGGCGTCGTGAGGGGCTTGCTGCCGAGGCCCCGGAAAGAAGAGGGCCTCTGTCTTGTGCAGCGCCACCTCGAGCCCCAGCCGGCGGATCCTCTCAGCGACAAGGGTGCCGCCAGCCGAGGCCAGACACGCGGCTGCTCCGTAAGTGCGCCCCCGAGCCGTGACAAGAGTGTCATCCGCATAGCATATGACACTCATGCCACGGAGCAGGGCACCTCGGAGCAGCCAATTATATCCGAGGTTCCAAAGTAAGGGGCCGAGCACCGACCCCTGCGGAACCCCGGCTTCCACCTTTCTCCTTTGGAGGCTGCCGTCCCTGTTGACGTACAAGACCTCTCTGTCCGAGAGGTAGTTCGCCAACAGGGCCTGCAAATATAGAGGCACTCCGTGATACCGGAGCGCCTCCAAAATCGTTGAATGGGGGATGGTGTTAAACGCGTTGGCTATATCAAATGATATAGCCAGCACGCCCTCCCCCCTCTCTGCAGCCTCACTTGTCACCGCCCTGAGCTTAGTCAGGGCGTCGATTGTGGACCGGCCCGCCCGAAACCCATACTGGGCGTCTGATAGATTTGGGCCGGTCCCTGCCAGGTGCTCGTTGAGGCGAGAAGCTATCAATTTCTCGAATAGCTTGCCCGCCTCGTCCAGGAGGACTATGGGACGGTAACCAGACGGGGAGTCCGCTGGCCGCCCCTCCTTCCTAAGGAGGACCAGAAGGCCCTCCTTCCACGCTTTCGGGAACCGCCCAACTTCAAAACATCGGTTGAAGAGGTCCCGAAAGCGTCCAGCCATCTCGGTCACGGCGATGGCAACGACCCTGGCCGGGACCCCGTCTGGACCCGGCGCCGTCTTCTTGCTGCGAAGGTAGTCTGACGCTGTGTCAAACTCCTCCGCAGTGATGGGGTCAAAACCCGCGGCCGGGGGGCTGGTCCCAAAGGGAGGATCCATCTTTGGAGGGGTGAACGTCGTATTGTCCGGGAACAGAACCCGGACGACCCCCTCCAAAAGATCTGGCTGGAGAGTCTCAGTCAGTGGGGGATCTATGGAGCGCAGCTTATTGCGCACCGCCTTATACGGTCTCCCCCACGGATCATCATTAAGACTCTCCAGCATCTCCTTCCGCGCGAGGTCTTTCGCGGCGCCTATGGCAGCCTTGAAAGAACGCCTCGCCTCTTTGTAAAGAGAGTACAGGCGGCTCTCCTCTTCCTCATCCCGGTGGCTGCGGCGGCGGCTCCGGGTGTAAGCCCTTCGGGCCGCAACACAGGCAGCCCGCAGGTCGGCGAGTTCCGCCGACCACCAGTAAACCGCCCGCCTTGGAGGAGGCCGGCAAGACCGAGGCATGCTTGCATTGCACACCTCGGTCAGCGCGCTCCGCAGGTGCCCAGCGGCTACATCCACGTCCGGATTGGTCGGTGCCCCGAACCAATCCTGGACGAAGGCCGCCTCCTTTGCCATGTCACGGTCCAGCTTGGTGAGCGCCCATCTAGGGAACTTCACCGGACCGCGACTCGACCCCGCTCGGGAGTTGTGGACTGAGAACTCTATCCGAATATGGCGATGATCGGATAGAGACTCCGTCAGGTCGACTTCCCACTTTTGCACACGCGCGGCTAATGCAGGGGTGGCGAACGATATGTCCACCACCGACCCTCCCTGCTGCCGCACGCATGTATGGGTTGTCCCTCTATTCAAAAGGGACAGGCCGACCGACGTTGCCCACAACTCTACCAGCCTCCCGCGCGGATCAGTAGCTGGGTTGCCCCAGGCCACAGATTTGGCGTTCAAGTCGCCGAGCATAAGAAACAGCCTCGGCGACAATCTGGCCACCGCTGCTGCCAGGTGGGTAAGCAGCTGGTCCAATTCAGCCAGGGGGCGATTGGGGGAGAAATAAATGCCGATTACGGTGATTTCCCCCCACGCGGCGGCCACGTATCCGGACCCTCTCTCTATAAGCGAGAGGGGAGGGGAATCCGTGGAGGGTTGCGAGGCGATCGCCACCAAGCCGTCCCTGTCTGCCAACCAGTTGGGAGGTACGGAGTATGGCTCGGCGACCACCGCCAACCACGCCGTCCAATCGGCCATGACCTGAGTCATCAGGTCCTGAGCCGCCCGGCAATGATTGAGATTGCCCTGGAGGATGGTGCGATGTCTTGCGTCTTGCATCACTCGGACATCGCACCATTCCCTTCTGCCGGCTCAGGACTGACCTCAGCCACCGCGGCCGCAGGCGGGATCGACGCCTGCAGCTTGCCCTTCTTTGGTGGGGGGTTGCATTTAGGACCCCCCATCACGTGACCAGCGGACACTTTACTGGCCGTGCAGACCGCGCATTTTGGCTGTGCCTTGCAGGAGCCGATCTTATGATCGGCTGACCCGCAGCGAAGGCACAGTTGTGAGCGGTCTGCAGACGGACAGGCGGCCTTTACGTGGCCCGTCCCGTAGCACCTAAAGCAGCGCATTGGCAACTGCTCTAGGGCCCGGACCATTGCTGAGCTTAGGCCCAACGGGATCCGTTTTCGGTCCAAGAGGATTTTAGCGGCGGCTACCGGGACCTGCAAGTAGATGGCCCTGTATCCTCCGCGACCCTCGCGGATTTCACCGCCTTTGATGGCGGCCTCCTCGCAACCACCGATCTTGGCGGCCACAGCGATCACCTCGGCCCTGGAAACGGAGTCGTCCATCTCCAGGACCATGAGAGGCGTCAACTTTTGGGGGCGCGCCACCTTTGCTGCGTCGGCCACAGCCTCTCGCAGCTTGGCGGCGAAAAGGTCGGCGTTCCCTTCCCGCCCTACCCCCGGGAACTCGAATATTCGAGCCCCGGTCAGCGTCTTCCGGCATTTGACGGCGTCGGCAAACCCCTGGATGAGCGGGTTCACTGATTCACGCGCCTTCTCCAGTATGGAGCCGTATGTCTCCCCCCGTTTTGCTGCCTCCGGCGTGATGGTAATCACCACGGCCGCAGTCTTGGGGGGAGTCAACTTCTTCGACCTCTTCTTCTTCCCCCCTTTGCCGGAAGACTTTGACGTTCCCGGCTTTGGGGCGGAAGCAGAATAGGAGGGCGCCACCGTCTTCGTTTTTGACTTGTTCTTTTTCTTCTTCTCCACCTTTTTCCACTCGTTAGTGGGAGTGGTGGAGGGGAGAAGAAGATTTCCATCCTCTTCGACCGTCTGTATTACCGGGGCCGAGGACGGGCCCGGTTTTGGAGAGGCCAACGGTGCAAGTGGTGCAGCCTCCTTGGCCACTGGAGCAGGTACAGCTGCCACTTCAGCAAACTGCTTGGACCGTTTCCCCTTGCCCTTCCCTTTGGAGGACTTCGGGGCCACAGGTGTAGGCGGCTCAACGCCAGCCGCAGCCGTTGACGCCATCTTGCGGTCCGCAGCAAGGGGCGGACGTACGGTCTTGGCCGGCAAGAGGCGATCCTCAATGCCAGCCAGGCACGACCTCACAAAAGCCCTCTCCTCCCTTACGACCCTTCTGATGGCATCCTCGAGGTCGTTGGAGTGGGAGGGCGCAACGACCTCCATAGCCGTGGGTATAGCCGGCGCCATGACAGGCACGGCAGGCACAGGCGTGGTTCGCCCGGCCTGTTCCCGGAGCCGGGCAACCTCGGCCGACAGGCGGTCGATAGTGGCCTGCATGCGCTGCAGTTCTTCGGAGGCAGTCCTCTTCAGGACCTCCTCCATTATGCCACGCACGCTGGCCGCTCGACATTTCAGGGCCTTTTGAAGAGTGCCCTTCAGGTTGGAGGACTTCGCAGCGATTTCAGTTATCTCCGCGACGTCCTCCAATATCAGCTTTTCCAGCTCGGGTAACGTCTTGCCCTCATAGTCAAAGAGGGCAGAGCCGTACCCGAACTTCGCCCGGGCAGTGCGGGTTTGCCGCTCTTTGGCGGCCACCCTTTCTTCAAGCTCCGACTGGAGCTCTTCCCTTTTTAGGGCGTGGAGCTGGCGCTGAGCCTCTGCCAAACCGGCATAGTGGCTAGTCGATGGATTGCGCCCGCCCTTGCCCGACGTCCCCTTCTTGAATTGCTTAACAGACGGGGTGTCAGAGCTCGACCCCCCGTCTGCTTTGTTGGCCGACTTACGCAGTCGCTTGCGCTCCCGCGTGGCCTGTGCGGGACGGTCTACCGACATTACCGAAGCGTCTGTCAGGGTGGACTCATCCTCAGACCCGGAGAAGTCCCCAGGCCTAAAGAAAAGGCTCCCCGACCGACCGGACGCTGGCGTGTCGCACCGCTTCAGCACTATCACGGGCGTCTTAAAACAGACGTTCCCGTCTCCCAACTTTTCGGCAGCCTTGCCACCCACCTCTGTATCAACGCCCTTCTCGGGCAACGTCTCCAGACCAGTCTGGACCGTCTCAATTCCAGAATCGATGAGCGCTCTAGCGCCATCCACAATCTCAACGCGCAGCGACTCAAGATCGTCGCGCCGCGCACCGCTCCCTACGTCTTCCCCATCTTCGACTCCCCCCATATCCCCAGATTTATTTTTAAAAAGGTCACACATAATTGTTCCCACGAGTGTGGGGGAAATAAAGGTCTGCCCGGGCAGTGCCCCCTGTACCCGGGTAAGCGTACGTACTCTAGGGAGTCCGCTGGTTCCCTAGAGGTGTGCCGTTCGCGACTGACCACCCGTCAGCCACGCATCCCCTCGCCACGGCACCAAGCTTGGGATTGGGGTAACTTTTTATAGAGGTTTCCTCCCTCTCGGCCCGGCCAATTAAGGCAGGACCGGCCTAGCAGCGAGCCGCGAGACGTGATCCACGACACTCGCCGCCAGGTCTTTCCACCCTGGGCGCCAGTTTCCCGGCGCCACTCGCTCCTTGCGGAGCACCAACGCCACCCAGACCCGAGCAATATGCCCCGACGGTCCGGGTTTGGTGTTATAGACTTTTCCTTGTCTTGGCCCTGACTTCAATAGCCAGGACCCCCGGCCCCCCTCCGTTGGGGGGTTACGGGTTGCCCGACAGGCCTGCCGAGTTGACAAAACCTGCCGCGCTCTGGTTTGGCTCGCGCCGGCCGCAGCCGGTACCCCCCATGACTGGGGGGCATTCCCCTATCCACCACCCGGGGGACGCGCCCGATATGGGTCCAGAACCCCACACGGGAACCTAACCTAACCTAACCTTATTTTTTTTTTTTTTTTTTTTTTTTTTTTTTTTTTTTTTTTTGTCGCAGGAAAACCCGTTTAAGAGCCATAACCGGAGTCGGGGGACCCCGGCCGTGTGTGGGACTCCCAGCGTCCTGAAAAGGACGCAGCTCCGCCCTCAGAAGGGCGGGGACTACCCACCAAAAACCTGCGGCTTCCCTTCCCTGCCTTAGGGGTGACATGGGGGTCCAGCAGTAGCCTTAACATCCATGACCACCCCCGGCAGCATGCCCTTAAATGGTGGGCCCAATTCTCCCCCCTTGCGGGGGGACGGAGGAAATAGCCGAGGAAGCGGCACTATTCCCTCCCGACGGCGGTGGCCTGTGCAATGCAGGCAGGAGCACCCCCGTGCCTCCAGCCTGCGGGCCACCTTGAGGAGCGTGAGAACGATGTCTCCTGCCCCTCATCCTCCGTCGCCGGAGCGGGTCCTCAGCAGCCTCTCTATCCCGCTCCGCAGCCTCCTTCTGCGACATTACATCTTCGCAAAAGGAGGCCGCCGCCTTCCAGGCCCTTTCACTATCTAGCATGGCGTTCACCAAACTAGACAGTGAAAGATCCTGGCCGACCACCCCAACCAGGACACGGCGCTGCCCCCCCCAGCCTGGACACACCGCCAGGGTATGCTGCGCCGTGTCCTCCGCCGCACCGCAATGGTGGCACAGCGGAAGTTCCTCTCTTCCGATCTTATGCAGGTACTTACCAAAGCATCCATGCCCGGTAAGCACCTGCGTAAGACGGTAAGTGAGAAACCCGTGGGGCCTCTGCATCCACCGGTCCATTAATGGACCGATCGCATCCAGGGTACGGCGTCCAAAGCACGCACGAGACAAGTCCTCTTGCCATCGGCAGACCATGACCTCGTGCGCCTCCCGCCGCACCGCGCCGCGCTCCTCCGGAGCCGGCCGAACATCCAGGGCCCTCTGACCCGCCACCCAGTGGTACACGGCGGCAAGGACCCGGGCGTCAAGCTCCCATGGCGGGGTTGCCGCCAGGGCACATGCCGCAGCGCCACCCACTGTGCGATAGGCCCTCGCAATCCGCTGTGCAATGGCCCTTTGGGGCCTGCGGAGGAGAGCCACGTTTTGCCCCTTGTTGAGGGAGTCCACCCAGATGGGGGAGCCATAGAGGGCCATGCTGCGCAATACACCGGCGTAAAGTCGCCGGCATGACGCTCTTGGCCCACCCAAATTCGGGAGGAGCCTACTGAAGGCATTGGCGGCCTTTAAGAGGCGCGCCGAAAGAATTTCGAAATGCGGGCCAAAATACCATCTAGAGTCGAGAATAAGACCCAAATATTTCATTTGGGTCTTAACCTCGACTCTAACATCACCCAAAACGATGTGGGCGTTAGGAGGAGGGCGCTGGCGAGGACCCGGAAAGAAGAGAGCCTCAGTCTTCTCCAGCGCCACCCTGAGCCCCAGCCGCCGGATCCTCTCCGCGACGAGGGATCCGCCGGCCGAGGCCAAACGCGCGGCTGCCCCGTAGGTGCGCCCCCGAGTTATGACAAGAGTGTCATCCGCGTAACAGATGACACTCATGCCATGCAGGAGCACACCCCGGAGCAGCCAATTATAACCGAGGTTCCACAGCAAGGGTCCGAGAACCGACCCCTGTGGAACCCCAGTTTCCACCCCCCGCCGCTGAAGGCGGCCGTCCCTGTTGACCTTTTTTTTTTTTTTTTTTTTTTTTTTTTTTTTTTTAAGGAGGGGGAATGCATTTACGCACTTCCTGCGACAGGGGGCGTCGCAGGGGTGTGTGGGACTCAGCCTATTTAGCGGCCACTACCCACTAAACCTAACCTCCGTGTACCTCTTGCACCTTACTCGTCCACAACCTGGGATCGCGTTTGCATTCTTCCACGTTGCGGCATCGGCGCTGCCGAATCCGGCCCACTCTAGATGGTTCTCCATCATGCACTTTAGAGTAGCGCGCAGGTACACCGCACGCACCACTCAGACCAGTCAGCTAGAGGAGCCGGACGCCCCCGCGTCCGTTCCTCTTGGTCTATTGGCTAGGGGTAACTCGGGGGCACGATCGCCCGGGATCCTTTCCCGCGTGGTCGTGTCCTCAAGCATCTCCTCTTCCCTCTGGGAGCCCGCGGAATTTTGCTCCGGGTCTTCAACCGGGGGGCGCCCTGTCACTGTGGGACGCTTCTTCGGCTGGGGGCAGTTGCTCGATCCCAGCCGGTGTGCGTCTTTCCTGCCTATGTTGGCACAAAGGATGCAGCGGACTTCCTTGGTGCAACCGGCTGATTTGTGGCCTTCTTCACCGCAACGAATGCATGTTAGGCTGCGGTCTATTTCCGCAACACATCGCGTTCGGCCGTGCCCTACACCAAAACACCGCGAACAGCGGAATGGTCTGGGCTTGAGTAGCGTTACTCGAGCCGACGACCAGCCTATTACGATACGGCCGTTCGCCAACTTTTTAGCTGCCATCACAGGGCAGCGGACGACAGCCGAGCCACTTTTACCGATGTTGCTAACATTGACTTTAGCAACATCACACTCGCCGGACCTTGCAACTGCCGCTGCAACTTCTTGGCTTGTTATAGTCGTATCAAGGCCTGTCAGCCTGATGTCCACAGACTTTACAGGCCTTGAGATTTTAATCCAGCCTGGCGGGTAGATTTCAGCGAGTTTAGCGGCGAAGGCATCCGCTTTCTCGTTCGCTTCGTCCACGCTCTGCCCCGCTAAGGCGGTAATTTCTAAAATTCTGCTCGTAGTAGTGGCTGACGCTTTGAAGCGAAGTCGACCACCAATACCGAGTACCCCTATGTCGATTTTACTTTTAGCCTCCGTAAGGAAGTCAAAAATACTTTTTCCGGCTGCGATGCCCGCCTGCTGCATATCGAGCACTACCGCTGCTGAACGCGGCGCTCTTAGTCGGGCGGGCTTGCCTTGGTTTGTAGACCCCCTTTTGCTTGACGCAGCAGGAGGGCCTTTCTGCTTGGGTTTAGGCGCAGAGGAGGTAGGTGTTGGAACACCGGGCAACTGACTCTGATCCTTCCTCTTATTCCTCTTTTTCCCCTTGCGTACAACCTCCGTCCAAGAGGACGGAGTAGGGGCAGATGTTGAGGCCCTGAGAGGCAACGCAGGCGTTGGTTCCCGCTGGGGTTCCTTTTTCCTACGTCGTCTCCCACGGCGTTGAGGTTTGGGCGCGTCTGCTATTGGTGCGCGAGTGCTGGTCGCTGGGGCAAGCTCACGGACATCAGCACGCAATGGAGGGCGCAGTCTCTGTGGAGGGGAGAAACTCTCCCGGAACGCCGTTAGTTTGGCGTCGATCAATAGCCCGATCTGGGGCAAAAGCTCACGTAGTGAGGGCACAGGCCCATCCGTAAATTCAGTCCGAGAGGGGCCAGCCGGACAAATGTCCATTACTAATTGTCCATTGTCCCTGTTGACCTAACCTAACCTTTTTTTTTTTTTTTTTTTTTTTTTTTTTTGTCGCAGGAAAACCCGTTTAAGAGCCATAACCGGAGTCGGGGGACCCCGGCCGTGTGTGGGACTCCCAGCGTCCTGAAAAGGACGCGGCTCCGCCCTCAGAAGGGCGGGGACTACCCACCAAAAACCTGCGGCTTCCCTTCCCTGCCTTAGGGGTGACATGGGGGTCCAGCAGTAGCCTTAACATCCATGACCACCCCCGGCAGCATGCCCTTAAATGGTGGGCCCAATTCTCCCCCCTTGCGGGGGGACGGAGGAAATAGCCGAGGAAGCGGCACTATTCCCTCCCGACGGCGGTGGCCTGTGCAATGCAGGCAGGAGCACCCCCGTGCCTCCAGCCTGCGGGCCACCTTGAGGAGCGTGAGAACGATGTCTCCTGCCCCTCATCCTCCGTCGCCGGAGCGGGTCCTCAGCAGCCTCTCTATCCCGCTCCGCAGCCTCCTTCTGCGACATTACATCTTCGCAAAAGGAGGCCGCCGCCTTCCAGGCCCTTTCACTATCTAGCATGGCGTTCACCATACTAGACAGTGAAAGATCCTGGCCGACCACCCCAACCAGGACACGGCGCTGCCCCCCCCAGCCTGGACACACCGCCAGGGTATGCTGCGCCGTGTCCTCCGCCGCACCGCAATGGTGGCACAGCGGAAGTTCCTCTCTTCCGATCTTATGCAGGTACTTACCAAAGCATCCATGCCCGGTAAGCACCTGCGTAAGACGGTAAGTGAGAAACCCGTGGGGCCTCTGCATCCACCGGTCCATTAATGGACCGATCGCATCCAGGGTACGGCGTCCAAAGCACGCACGAGACAAGTCCTCTTGCCATCGGCAGACCATGACCTCGTGCGCCTCCCGCCGCACCGCGCCGCGCTCCTCCGGAGCCGGCCGAACATCCAGGGCCCTCTGACCCGCCACCCAGTGGTACACGGCGGCAAGGACCCGGGCGTCAAGCTCCCATGGCGGGGTTGCCGCCAGGGCACATGCCGCAGCGCCACCCACTGTGCGATAGGCCCTCGCAATCCGCTGTGCAATGGCCCTTTGGGGCCTGCGGAGGAGAGCCACGTTTTGCCCCTTGTTGAGGGAGTCCACCCAGATGGGGGAGCCATAGAGGGCCATGCTGCGCAATACACCGGCGTAAAGTCGCCGGCATGACGCTCTTGGCCCACCCAAATTCGGGAGGAGCCTACTGAAGGCATTGGCGGCCTTTAAGAGGCGCGCCGAAAGAATTTCGAAATGCGGGCCAAAATACCATCTAGAGTCGAGAATAAGACCCAAATATTTCATTTGGGTCTTAACCTCGACTCTAACATCACCCAAAACGATGTGGGCGTTAGGAGGAGGGCGCTGGCGAGGACCCGGAAAGAAGAGAGCCTCAGTCTTCTCCAGCGCCACCCTGAGCCCCAGCCGCCGGATCCTCTCCGCGACGAGGGATCCGCCGGCCGAGGCCAAACGCGCGGCTGCCCCGTAGGTGCGCCCCCGAGTTATGACAAGAGTGTCATCCGCGTAACAGATGACACTCATGCCATGCAGGAGCACACCCCGGAGCAGCCAATTATAACCGAGGTTCCACAGCAAGGGTCCGAGAACCGACCCCTGTGGAACCCCAGTTTCCACCCCCCGCCGCTGAAGGCGGCCGTCCCTGTTGACGAAGAGTACCTCTCTGTTAGAGAGGTAGTCTGTCAACAGGGCTTGCAGATATGTCGGCACCCCGTGGTAGCGGAGTGCCTCTAGAATCGTGGAGTGAGGGATGGAGTTGAAGGCATTGGCTATATCAAATGATATAGCCAAAACCCCCTCCCCCTTCTCCGAAGCTTCCACCGTGAGAGCTTTTAGCCTCTGTAGGGCATCAATCGTTGACCGGCCCGTCCTAAACCCAAACTGGGCGTCCGATAGATTTGGGCCGGTCTCTGCCAAGTGCACGTTGAGGCGGGCAGCTATCAGTTTCTCAAATAACTTGCCCACCTCATCCAAAAGGACTATAGGGCGGTAACCAGACGGGGAATCCACCGGCCGCCCCTCCTTCCTAAGGAGAACCAGAAGGCCCTCCTTCCACGCTTTCGGGAACCTCCCCACCTCAAAGCATCGGTTGAAGAGGTCCCGAAAGCGACCAGCCATCTCGGTCACGGCAATGGCCACGACCCTGGCCGGGACTCCGTCCGGGCCCGGCGCCGTCTTCTTGCTGCGGAGGTATTCTGACGCTGTGTCGAACTCCTCCGCAGTGATGGGGTCAAAACCCACGGCCGGGGGGCCGCTACCAAAGGGGGGATCCATCCGTGGAGGGGTGAACGAAGTATTGTCCGGGAACAGAACCCGGACGACCTCCTCCAAAAGATCCGGCTGGAGAGACTCAGTCAGTGGAGGACCTATGGGGCGCAACTTATTGCGCACCATCTTGTACGGTCTCCCCCACGGGTCGTTGTTGAGACCCTCCAACATTTCCTCCCTGGCCAGATCTTTTGCAGCCGCGATTGCCGCCTTGAGGACACGCTTCGCCTCTCGATAAGTGGCGTATAAGCGGCCCTCGTTTGCCTCGTCTCGGTTGCGACGGCGACGGCTTCTCGTATATGCCCTTCGGGCTGTGACGCAAACAGCCCGAAGGTCAGCAATTTCCACCGACCACCAATAGACCGCGCGTCTGGGTGGAGATCGGCGAGACCGAGGCATGCAAGTGTTGCACACCTCGGTCAAAGTGATTCGTAGACGCTCGGCGGCTACATCCACGTCAGGACTGGGTGGTGGCCCAAACCAGTCCTGAACGAAAGCCGCCTCTTTCGCCATCTCCCGGTCGAGGCGAGTGAGAGCCCACCGGGGAAATGGCGATTGTCCACGACTGGGTCCATCTTGGGGGCGTTGGGTTGAAAACTCTATCCGTATGTGACGATGATCGGACAGAGTCTCTCCCAAGCCAACCTCCCATTTCTGGACCCGTGTAGCCAAAGCAGGCGTGGCGAACGACAGGTCAACCACAGACCCACCCTGTTGTCGCACACAAGTGTGAGTTGTCCCTCTATTTAAGAGGGACAGACCAACCGTTGCCGCCCACAGCTCCAGGGTTTGACCCCGCGCATCGCTCGCTGGGTTGCCCCAAGTCACCGATTTGGCATTCAGATCACCCAAAAGGGCGACCTGTCGCGGCGCCATTCGGGCCACCGCCGCTGCCAGGGCATCAAGGTATGCCTCGAATTCCGACATTGGGCGGTTGGGGGAGAAATATACCCCAATAATGGCAATTTCCCCCCATGCTGCGGCCACATACCCAGCTCCCCTTTCGATAAGCGAGAGGGGAGGGGAATCTGTGGAGGGGCGGGAGACAATCGTCACTAGGCCATCCTGGTCGGCCAGCCAATTTGGTGGCACCGAATATGGCTCGGCGACAACGGCCACGCCTGCCGTCCATTCGGCCATGACCTGAGCCATGAGGTCTTGAGCCGCCCTACAGTGGTTCAGGTTTCCCTGAAGAATGGTACGATATCCTACTGCTGGCATTATTCGGACATCGCACCATTTTCCTCACCCGGCTCAGGACGGACGTCAGCCGTAGCCGCAACAGACCGTGTCGGGGCCTGTGTTTTACCCTTCTTTGCGGGAGGGTTGCATTTTAACCCCCCCATCACATGGCCAGCCGACAGCCCACTGGCCGTGCATACTGCACACTTTACCTGGCCCTTGCAGTCAGCGACTTTGTGGTCAGCCTGGCCGCAGCGCCGGCAAAGTTGCGATCTGTCTATCGAAGGACAGAGTGCCCGGGTGTGTCCGATACCAAAGCATCTGAAGCAGCGCATCGGCAACTGCTCCAGAGCCCGAACCACTCCCGAGCTAAGCCCTAAGGGGATCCGCCCCTTGCTCAGAAGAGCATTCGCTGCCGCGACAGGGACCTGTACATATATTGCACTCAGGCCCCCACGACCACGCCGAATTTCACCACCTTTGATGGCTTCTGCCGCACAGCCACCAATCTTAGCCGCAGCTGAGATCACGTCGCCCCTGGTGACGGAGTCATCCATCTCCGAGATCATCAGGGGCGAAAGCTTCTGCGGACGTGTAACTTTGGCCGCATCTGCAACGGCCTCCCGCAGCTTGGCGGCGAAAAGCTCCGCATGACCGTCTCGTTCGGCTCCCGGGAACTCGAACAGCCGAGCCCCAGTCTGAGTCTGGCGACACTTGACATCAGTGATACCCAGCTCTGCTGGGTTTACTGACTGGCGCGCCTTTTCTAGAATAGACCCGTAGGTCTCCCCCCGTTTTTCGGCCTCTGGTGAGAGTGTTATCACCACCGCCGCGGTTTTCGGGGGAGTCAACTTTTTGGCTTTTTTTGCCAAAGCGGGCGCCGTCATCTTAACCAACTGTCCCCCACCGGCGGACTTTGAAGTCGTTGGTTTGGGATTAGTCGAGTAGGATGAAGGGGCTGCTCCTGTCTTCTTCTTTTTCTTCTTCCTCTTCTTTTCCACTGTCTTCCACTCGTTCGCGGGAGTGGTAGACGGGAGAAGAAGATCCTCCTGGTGAGTTTCCGCCACTCTGGATGGACCAGGATTTGTGGGGCCAGGGGCTTTAGTGAAAGCCGGACCCGCCGCTGTAGTGTCCTTACTTTTTTTCCCCTTGCCCTTTCCTTTGTCGGGCTTAGGGGCCTTGGTCTGAGCCGCAACTCTGGCTGCAGCCTCCACCGCCTTCTTGGTGTCCGCCGCAAGAGGCGGGCGCACTGTCTTTGCCGGTAAGAGCCGATCCTCGATTCCGGCGAAGCAAGCCCTTGTGAAGGCCCTCTCTTCCATCACAACCTTTCGGATGACATCCTCAAGGTTGTTTGAGAGGGAAGGCTGAGGCGGAACCACCTCCATAGCAACCGGAGTCGCACAAGAGACGGTCTCCGTGGCAATCACCTTCGGCCTGACTCGCCCAGCCTGTTCCCTAAGCTGGGCAACCTCAGCCGAGAGGCGGTCAATTGTGGCCTGCATGCACTGCATCTCTTCAGAGGCTGTCCTTTTCAGGACTTCCTCCATAACGCTGCGCACGCTGGCCGCCCGACACTTCAGGGCCTTTTGAAAGGTCCCTTTCAAGTTGGAAGACTTCGCGGCAATCTCCGTTATTTCGGCGACGTCCTCCATTACAATGTTTTGTAGTTCGGGTATGGTTTTATCCTCCAGTTCAACTAGAGCAGAGCCATACCCGACCTTCGCGCGAGCTGCGCGCGTTTGCCGCTCCTTGGCAGCAACTCTTTCTTCCAGCTCCAGTTGCAGCTCTTCTTTTTGCAGGACATGCAGCTGGCGCTGCGCTTCCGACAATCCGACGTAGTGGCCGGTTGTCAGTTTTCGCTCACTCTTACCCTGCAAACCTTTTGGGGTTTTCTTGAATTTAGCGGATGGGGTGTCGGAGCTCGACCCTCCGTCCGCCTTTCCAATCGATTTACGGTGGCGCTTGCGCTCCCGATGTGTCCGCGACGACCCGTCTGCAGATACGGCCGAAGTGTCCGTTAGGGTAGCCTCGTCGTCTGACCCAGAGAAGTCCCCGGGACGGAAGAAAAGGCTCCCACTAGACGTTGGCTGCGACAGCGTAGCACACCTCTCCAACCGAATGACAGGCGTCTTGAAAAAGACGTTGCCATCGTCCGTTTTTCCTGCGACATCACCTGCCGCGGCCTGAAGCTCGGAAGAGCCTGACATGCTCCCCTCACGACTACGCAGAACGCGCTGCGACTCGCCTGTCTCCAAAACTTCGCCCTTCTTGGGCTCAACCATCACGTCTTCACCCCCCATATCCCCAGATTTTTTAGTAATTGAACTCATAATAGTTCCCACGAGTATGGGGGAAATAAAGGTCCACCCGGGCAGTGCCCCCTGTACCCGGGTAAGCGTTCATACTCTAGGGAGTCCGCTGGTTCCCTAGAGGTGTGCCGTTCGCGACTGACCACCCGTCAGCCACGCATCCCCTCGCCACGGCACCAAGCTTGGGATTGGGGTAACTTTTTATAGAGGTTTCCTCCCTCTCGGCCCGGCCAATTAAGGCAGGACCGGCCTAGCAGCGAGCCGCGAGACGTGATCCACGACACTCACCGCCAGGTCTTTTCACCCCGGGCGCCAGTTTCCCGGCGCCACTCGCTCCTTGCGGAGCACCAACGCCGCCCAAACCCGGGCAATATGCCCCGACGGTCCAGGTTTGGTGTTATAGACTTTTCCTTGTCTTGGCCCCGACTTCAGTAGCCAGGACCCCCGGCCCCCCTCCGTTGGGGGGTTACGGGTTGCCCGACAGGCCTGCCAAATTGACAAAACCTGCCGCGCTCTGGTTTGGCTCGCGCCGGCCGCAGCCGGTACCCCCCATGACTGGGGGGCATTCCCCTATCCACCACCCGGGGGACGCGCCCGATATGGGTCCAGAACCCCACACGGGGACCTAACTTTTTTTTTTTTTTTTTTTTTTTTTTTTTTTTTTTTTTTTTTTTTTTTTTTTTTTTTGACGCAGGAAAACCCGTTTAAGAGCCATAACCGGAGTCGGGGGACCCCGGCCGTGTGTGGGACTCCCAGCGTCCTGAAAAGGACGCGGCTCCGCCCTAAGAAGGACGGGGACTACCCACCAAAAACCTGCGGCTTCCCTTCCCTGTCTACGGGGCGACATGGGAGTCTAGCAAAAGCCTTGACATCCATGAACGCCACGGACAGCTGCCCGCCTACACGGCGGGCCCAGCGCGCCCCCCTTGCGGGGGGACAGAGGGAATAGCCGGGGACGCGGCACTATTCCCTCTCGACGGTGGTGGCGCGTGCAATGCAGGAGGAGGCACCCCCGTGCCTCCGGCCTGCTGGCCACCTTGGGGGACAAGAGAGCGATCGTACAACCGCCTTCTCCTGCCCACCCTCCGTCTGCGAAGCGGGGGCGCTGAGGGATCATCCTCCCTCTCCCGCTCCGCCGCCTCCTTCTGCGAAATCACAGTCTCGCAGAAGGTGGCTACCGCCTTCCAAGACCTCTCATCGTCTAGCATGGCGTTTACCATACTAGGCAATGACAGGACGGGGACCTAACCTAACCTAACCTAACCTAACCTAACCTAACCTAACCTAACTGTTGACCAGACCGCCATCGTTGAGGCTGTGCGCTTAGCTGTCCGTCAGGAGGTCTCTAAGATCCCAAAACAAGTACACGCACCGCCACTCACTCGGACGTTTTCCGAGGTCACTCGGGTCCCTAAATCTGCAAAAGAAAAAGAAAATGTTAAAACAATGCCTATCGATCCTCCGAAGACCCGTCCTGCGTTGATTGTCGAGTCTAAACGTAAAGTCTTGAATCCATCTGAAACCCTTAAAAGCTTTAAAACTAGTGTTACGTTCCGAGACACCAACTTTGCGCCTGCCAGTGTAAAGTTTGTGTCGAATAACAAACTCAGGGTAGAATTCGACACCGCTGAGCAAAGAGAAAGGGCACTCGAAAAGATTAATAAGCCGGACTGTCCAGTCAAAGCCGAGCCCTCTAAATCCTTGAGCCCCATGATCGTGGTCAAGGGCGTCTCGGAGGAGATCTCGGCTGATGAATTGGCAGACGTTCTCATCGGCCAAAACGAATGCCTCAAGGCATCCATCAGCGACGCGAAAACTGACTTCGCATTTAAATTTAAAAGAGCCAACAGGAATAAACTCCTTTATAACGCGGTGTTCATTACCACTCCGAAGGTCTGGCGGGCTGTAACTCAAGCGGTCAAACTTAATCTGGACCACCAAAGAGTCCATGCCGAAGACTATGTGCCCTTACTGCAGTGCTTCCGGTGTCTGCAGTATGGACACACTAAGGCTCGGTGTACACAAGAAGCTCCCATTTGCTCCCACTGCGCTGCCCCAGGACACGAATTTAAGGCGTGCCCTAACAAAAAGGACTCTGCAAAGGCAGAATGTCACAACTGCGTCCAACACGCCAAGAATACAAACACCAAAGTTAAAACCAACCATAGTGCTACCTCACATGATTGTCCTCGAATGTCTCTAATGCTGCAAAAAATTCGTTCCCGTACAGACTATGGCACCTAGATTACAACCATTTAGCAATAATCAAACATCTCATCTTTCCCTTAACTGCACTCAAATAAATATTGGACGCTCAAGAAATGCGTCCCATGAACTTTACAACCATCTCTCTAACTCCGACTGTGACCTTGCATTCGTCACGGAACCTTACACCGCTAATACTAATATGTTTAAACCTATTTCCGGCTATTCATGTCACCAATTTTGTACGACACCACCTGTCAGATCTGTCTTATTGGTCAAAGATAAAACCATCAGCTCACTAGGCATCACAGAATACTCTAGCTCTGACATCACTGTTGTACGATTGATAGATAATTCTGGTCGTAAAATTTATCTCGTTTCCATTTATGTAACACCGCGTATCGACGACGATAATGTCATGGGTAAGCTCGATCATTTCCTCCGCCTGACTGCCGGGTCTCCACACATCATCTGTGGAGACTTTAACGGGTGGCACACGTCATGGGGTGCCACAACTAACAACCGCCGTGGCAACCAGGTATTTGACCTTATTGCACACCATAATCTCACTATATGGAATATTGGAGACACACCAACTTTTCAGACAGTCACCCATGGTACCATAAGGGAATCGTTTATCGACCTTACTCTGACAAGCGACGTCGCAATAAATAACTGGACAGTTAACCTCGATTTATGTGCCTCGTCTGATCACAATGCAATCACGTTTGAAATTTGCTTGGGCCCCACTAAATTGAAGAAAAATCATAAGCTATCCACTTATAAGTATAATACCTCGCACACCAAGTGGGAGGAAATTCGGCCGCGGTTCGTGATTGAAATCAGCCGTAACTTACCATCCAATCCCAACTTTGAAACCATGGATGTCAACGCGCTCAATGAATATGCGGACCAGTACACATGGGCTATACAAAAAGCGTGTGATAAAATACTTACCAAATCATCAGGACCACCCAACAAAGCCCCATGGTGGAGCGAAGAGCTCGAAGAAATGAAGCGCGCTGTGATCCAAAATCACCGTAAACTCAGCAAAGCGGTTCGTCGCAACTTGCCGCTTCAAGAATTACTGGCGGAACGTGACAGACTGAAGCGTGCATACTCTGACGCCTTCTGTGCAGCCTCGACGGAACATTTCCGAGAATTCTGTAACAGACAGGCAAAGGAGGACGTTTGGTCTGTTACAAACCGCATAATAAAGACTCGACCCCTAGCCCAAGCCCCCGCTACACTTAAACTAGAGGACGGGACCTATACCAAGAATGCCGCTGACACAGCCCGAGCTCTCTTGGCAAAATTCTACCCCGATGATACTCCCGACTTACCTAGGAAGCAGACCAATCTTCGCGCGACCATGACGCTACCAGTGAACACCCAAAATGACCCTAGCTTTACCCTTACTGAGATCATTGAAAATCTCCGTGGAATGAACTCTAAGAGGGCACCTGGGCTAGATCATCTTACAGCCGATATATGCCTCCATGTGGCTGAATGGTTCTCGAACGAAACCTTAGGTCTTATGAACACTTGTTTACGCCTTGAATACTTTCCAAAAATTTGGAAAATGGCAACCGCAAAAATAATTCCTAAGCCCGACAAACCGGATTATAACCAACAGTCTAGCTTTCGGCCCATCGGATTACTAAACGTATTCGGGAAACTATTGGAACGACTTCTCGCAAATAGGCTCAGGCATCATCTAGAAGTTACCGGAAACCACTCTCCCAATCAGTTTGGATTTAAAACACAAAAATCAACAGTTCTTGCAATCAACACAGCACTCAAAATTGTAGAATCCGCTAAATCCAGAAAAGAGCAGGTAGTCGGTGTCTCCCTTGATATTCAAGCCGCATTTGACCGCGCCTGGTGGCCGGCAATTTTCAAGCGCCTAAGAGACACTGATTGTCCTGCCAACATATACAACACTCTACTTAGCTACACGGAAGACAGGGAGGTCGTAATTTGCTTTGCTGATCAAAAGGTTCGTAAGTTTATGTCCAGGGGGTGCATACAAGGGTCCGTCCTCGGCCCACTCTTGTGGAACCTCATCTTAGATGAGCTTCTACAAATGCCTATGATGGATGGGTGTCACCTCCAGGCATATGCGGACGACGTTTTACTCATTGCGCACTCTGCTAGTAACACCCATCTTGAACAGATTTTAAATCATACATTGGAACAAATCACCAAATGGGGAGAGAGTGTAAAACTCGATTTTGGCCCCCAAAAAACTCAAATAATAGCCTTTACCCCGTGCGCCTCTCGCTGCAAAATATATGTGAAATCAAAACTTTTACAATTTGTTAATCAAATAAAATACTTAGGAATAATTATTGATCACAAACTCTCATTTATTCACCACGTAGACTATATTATCGAAAAAGTTAAAAAACTGTATCTCAAATTATCGCTCTTCATCCGCCCGACCTGGGGAGTGCACCCAGAAAACGTCCGAACTATCTACCTACAGGTTGTAGAACCTATTGTTTGTTACGGAGCGAGCATCTGGGCTCGGGCAGTACAGCATCATTATATACAAAAGCGACTCCTGTCCATGCAAAGGCTTTTCGCCCTTAAAATTATCCAAGGGTTTCGCACAGTGAGCATTGCGGCATCGATTTCGCTTGCCCAACTTATCCCACTACCTGCGAAGGTTGCGGCGATTGGTGACATTGAGGGATCCAAGCTCATCGGAGCCTCAACATTTCTCCCAAATGATCTACCGCTTGAAAAGCCCTGTCCACCCGAAGAAATGCTGCATCCTGCTGAGAGGATTGGAATAGAGTGTAAGGAGGTATCTTCTGCTCCTGAGCTTGAAGACGTAGGTAATGGCAGGACTTGGCAAATCTTCACTGATGGCAGCCGGCACGACGACAGGGTCGGAGCTGCCATTGTCGTCTACAACCCTCAAGGAGTACAGACAGCAGTAAGGAAGTTTAAGCTCCATGACTGCTGCTCTGTATATCAGGCCGAAATGTTGGCAATCTTAAAGGCTTGTGAATTTATTATCACACACGCCTCAAACATGAAAAATACTACTATACTGTCCGACTCAAAATCCTCTTTAGCTGAACTTGAAAATGCTAATTCGACAAATGCATTCGCTGTCAAAATACATCGCTGCCTAAAAAGTGCTAGATCATCTGGGCTTGCCGTCGGCTTTGCGTGGGTCAAGGCCCACGTAGGCGTCGACGGTAATGAACAAGCAGATATGGCAGCAAAGGCGGCTGCGAATTTGCATAAAGCGCCGGACTATTATAATGTACCTATTAGCTACATAAAATATAACAATAAAATAAAATGTCGAGAGGCAGCTGAAAAACTATATTTGGATCCAGAAACGTGTATACACACAAAAACCTTATTACCTACATACACAGAACTGCAAAGTTTTCTCGCTGTTATACCCACAAGATTTGCAATTACACAAATAGTAACTAATCATGGCTACCATAAGGAATTTCTTCATAGATTTAAAATAACACCTGATAATTCTTGCCCCTGCGACCAAAACACAATTCAATCCGTTAACCACTTAATACAAGACTGTCCTCGTTTTTCCAGCAAACGACAAGATCACATAATTGTCTCAAATATATATAAACTCAATCCATTTTCATTAACAGACATAATCAAAAAAGAAGCCACTACAAAAACATACATAGAGCTCGTCACGTATATTGTAAACGAGTTAAAAAATTATAACAAATAAAAAACACCAAAACAAACCAAAAATAACGCCGGCCGCCGCCGGAAGCCGGTCGGATACTACCGCTGCCCCGCACCAGGGGGAATCAGGTGGTTGTAACGCCGCCGTCTCCGCCCCGTACGTCGCCTCCGGATTGGGGCGGCAAGAGGATCCTCCTCCCGCACCCTCTCCGCTGCCTCCTTCTGTGAGATAACGTCCTCGCAGAAGGAGGCGACGGCCTTCCAGGCTCTGTCACTCCCGAGCATGGCCTCCACCACGCTGGGGAGGGAGAGGTCCTGGCCGATCTCCGCGACCAGAGTACGGCGCTGCGACTCCCACGCCGGGCACAACTCAAGGGTGTGTTGAGCCGTGTCCTCCGCAGCACCGCACTCGTGGCACGCGGCGGTCTCCTCCCGACCGATCCGGTGCAGATAGGCGCCGAAGCACCCGTGTCCTGTGAGGACCTGCACCAGTCGGTAGGTGAGGGAGCCGTGCCGTCTCTCAACCTAACCTAACCTTTTTTTTTTTTTTTTTTTTTACGTCAGGAAATGCCTTACGCACCGTACCTCTCCGTCGGGGAACGAAGAGGCGTGTGTGGGACTCCCCGGACTCAGGTATACCCACTAAAACCTGACGACGCCCGCCGCATGTGTTGGCTGTGACAGCAGGGGCCGCGGTATCTCGACAGTCCCGCGACCCTGCCAGCGGCAACTTCCGCCCTCTAGTTCAGAGGGCGGATCTCCACGGAGGGGGGGAGCACCCCCCTCCAGGCGGCGCACTGGGCGTACAGTGCGCCGTCTCTCAGGAGGGTCCCTGGTGATTGGGCAGAGGTGTCCCCACACCGTCTGCCCGAGACCCTCCCGTCGGGGCGCTGCTCGTTCTGGCACCGCGGCCCGAGCGCGCGCCCCGCGGGCGCCGAAGGCGGAGGGAGGCCGGGTCTCTTTCCCGGTCCCGTTCGGCGGCCTCTTTCTGCGACATCACCACGTCGCAGAAGTGGGCCACCGCCTCCCAAGACCCCTCGCTTCCGACCATCTTAGACACGACGGTCGGCAAACTGAGGTCTCCGCCTCCGAGAGCCGCGGCCAACTCCGCCCGCGGCTCCGCCCACGCCGGGCAGTCCACCATTGTGTGCTGTGCCGTGTCTTCGACACAGTCACAATGGTGGCATCTCGAGGTCGGCTCTTTTCCGGCGACTACACACAGATACCTCCCGAAGCATCCATGCCCCGAGATGATCTGCGTCAGCCGGAAAGTAACCGACCCGTGTTTCCGTCCAACCCATCTAGACAGGACGGGATGGACGGCCTCCACTGCCCGGCGACGGGACTCGGTAGGATGGTCACCGAGTCCCTGCACGAGTCGCCGCCGCCACTCTTCCAGAGCCACCTCGTGGGCCGCCTGGCGCCACCGCACTACAGTGTCGGGTGGATGCCGGCAGCCCTGGCTCTGGGCGTGCGCTGCTACTCGCCAGTAGACCGAGGATTGAACCTCGGCCTCCAGGACCCACGGAAGGGACCCGGCGAGAGCGCACGCCACCTTGTAGGAGATGGTGCGGTATCCCCTGATAGCCCTGATCGCCAGGACCCTCTGCACCTGTCGCAAGAGGGCTGGGTGACGATTCTTCAGGGACCCCGCCCAGATCGGGGCCCCATAGAGGGCCATCGATCGCACTAACCTAACCTAACCTTTTTTTTTTTTTTTTTTTTTTTTTTTTTTTTTTTTTTTTTTTTTTTTTTGCGTCAGGAAAATGCGGTGCATACCCCCCCCGCCAGCGGGGATGGTGGAGGGGGTTATGTGGGGCTCCAACCCACTAAAAACCTGACGGTGTCCTCCGGTGCTGTTGTCGGTGCGAGTGCATGGGTTTCAGCCAACGCTATGCCACCACGCACTCGCTCCCAGCTGCGGCCCACGAAGTTGACAGGGCCCCGCCCGGCTTCGAGGAGGGGAGAGCAGCCCCCTCCTCGGTACAAGCAACGACGCGCGGGAACACACACGCGCCGCTGCGACCCCGTGTGGGCGTATCGGTACCCCGCACCGAGTACACACGGGGTCCTTCAGGGAGGCGGCAGGAGGAGAGCAAAGCGTCCCCTCCAGCGGCCTGTGCGTCGGCGGCGGATCATCGGGGCGTCAGCCGAAGCCTCTCGCACCCTCTCCGCCTCCTCCTTCTGCAGGAGCACGCTCTCGCAGAAGGTTTGCACGGCCGCAAACGCCTCCCTGGATCCGGCCATCCTCGCCACGATGGCAGCGAGTGACAAATCACCTCCGACTACCGCGATGAGGTCCTCGCGCTCCCTCGCCCAGGCCGGGCACGACTCGAGGGTGTGTTGCGCGGTATCCTCCTCGCGGCCGTCACAATGGTGACACCGCCCGGTCAACTCGCGACCAATCTGGGCGAGGTACGCCCCAAAACAGCCGTGGCCAGTCAGCATTTGGGTCAGCCTGTAGGACAGGCGACCGTGCCCACGACGCATCCACTCCTCCAGCACAGGCTGGAGGGCCTGACAGGTGCGTCGACCGGCTTGGCTAACCTAACCTTTTTTTTTTTTTTTTTTTGTCGCAGGAAAACCCGTTTAAGAGCCATAACCGGAGTCGGGGGACCCCGGCCGTGTGTGGGACTCCCAGCGTCCTGAAAAGGACGCGGCTCCGCCCTCAGAAGGGCGGGGACTACCCACCAAAAACCTGCGGCTTCCCTTCCCTGCCTTAGGGGTGACATGAGGGTCCAGCAGTAGCCTTAACATCCATGACCACCCCCGGCAGCATGCCCTTAAATGGTGGGCCCAATTCTCCCCCCTTGCGGGGGGACGGAGGAAATAGCCGAGGAAGCGGCACTATTCCCTCCCGACGGCGGTGGCCTGTGCAATGCAGGCAGGAGCACCCCCGTGCCTCCAGCCTGCGGGCCACCTTGAGGAGCGTGAGAACGATGTCTCCTGCCCCTCATCCTCCGTCGCCGGAGCGGGTCCTCAGCAGCCTCTCTATCCCGCTCCGCAGCCTCCTTCTGCGACATTACATCTTCGCAAAAGGAGGCCGCCGCCTTCCAGGCCCTTTCACTATCTAGCATGGCGTTCACCATACTAGACAGTGAAAGATCCTGGCCGACCACCCCAACCAGGACACGGCGCTGCCCCCCCCAGCCTGGACACACCGCCAGGGTATGCTGCGCCGTGTCCTCCGCCACACCGCAATGGTGGCACAGCGGAAGTTCCTCTCTTCCGATCTTATGCAGGTACTTACCAAAGCATCCATGCCCGGTAAGCACCTGCGTAAGACGGTAAGTGAGAAACCCGTGGGGCCTCTGCATCCACCGGTCCATTAATGGACCGATCGCATCCAGGGTACGGCGTCCAAAGCACGCACGAGACAAGTCCTCTTGCCATCGGCAGACCATGACCTCGTGCGCCTCCCGCCGCACCGCGCCGCGCTCCTCCGGAGCCGGCCGAACATCCAGGGCCCTCTGACCCGCCACCCAGTGGTACACGGCGGCAAGGACCCGGGCGTCAAGCTCCCATGGCGGGGTTGCCGCCAGGGCACATGCCGCAGCGCCACCCACTGTGCGATAGGCCCTCGCAATCCGCTGTGCAATGGCCCTTTGGGGCCTGCGGAGGAGAGCCACGTTTTGCCCCTTGTTGAGGGAGTCCACCCAGATGGGGGAGTTTCGGCCCGGCCAATTAAGGCAGGACCGGCCTAGCAGCGAGCCGCGAGACGTGATCCACGACACTCACCGCCAGGTCTTTTCACCCCGGGCGCCAGTTTCCCGGCGCCACTCACTCCTTGCGGAGCACCAACGCCGCCCAAACCCGGGCAATATGCCCCGACGGTCCAGGTTTGGTGTTATAGACTTTTCCTTGTCTTGGCCCCGACTTCAGTAGCCAGGACCCCCGGCCCCCCTACGTTGGGGGGTTACGGGTTGCCCGACAGGCCTGCCGAATTGACAAAACCTGCCGCGCTCTGGTTTGGCTCGCGCCGGCCGCAGCCGGTACCCCCCATGACTGGGGGGCATTCCCCTATCCACCACCCGGGGGACGCGCCCGATATGGGTCCAGAACCCCACACGGGTGGCTAACCTAACCTAACCTAACCTAACCTTTTTTTTTTTTTTTTTTTTTTTTTGGCGTGGTGGAAACGCATTTACGCGCGATACCCCCCCCTGGGGAAGGGAAGGGCCTGTGTGGGACTCCCGCCCTAAAAAGGGCGTCCTACCCACTAAAACCACCACGGTGTTCCCTCAGCTCGCCTCTGTGCCAGGGTCACGGGATCGCTCCGCGCATTCACTACGCGACCCTGGCGGCGATGGCTCCTTGTCGAGCCCCTCCTCGCTCTTTGTGAGTAGTGTGCAGGAACACTTACACACTACTCAGGCCACTAAGTGGCGGATGGCGGACCCCCTAAGTCCGCCATCCGCAGGCCTCATGGTGGACGTCTAGCGCCTGGATCGGCCCTCGGCCGGCGTCTCACCCGTCTGCGGCGGATCGGGTTGGAGGTGGAAATCTCCCGTTCCCGCTCCGCCGCCTCCTTCTGCAGCAGGACCTCCTCGCAGAAGTCCTGCACCGCGCTCCACGACCTGTCACTCTCGACCATAGCTCGCACCACGGTCGGGAGCGAGAGGTCGTTACCTATGACGCCAGTTAACACTGCACGCTGGGAGTCCCAGGCGGGGCACTCCACCAGCGTGTGGTCCGCCGTATCCTCGGGGCAGCCCTCGCAGTGGTGGCACACGGCAGTCGGCTCCCTCCCCGCGACTCGGTGCAGATACCTCCCGAAACAGCCATGTCCCGAGAGAACCTGCACCAGGCGGAATGATAGGGAGCCGTGACGCCTGTCCAGCCATCCCTCCAAAATAGGGCGAACTGCCCCGATGGTGCGGAGGCCCGCACTTGGGTTCGCGAGCATCTCCACCCACTCTTCGACAACGGCCCGGCGGAGTCCGGACCGCTGTCGCTCAGTCTCTTGCAGTGTTGGCCGCTGTCCCAACCTCGCCGTCTCCCTCTCGCGCCAGAAATATAGGGACGCGAGAGCCTCGGCCTCCAGCTCCCAGGGTGGGAAGCCAGCCAACACGCACGCCGCTCCATATGAGATCGTGCGGTACCCCCGTATGGCCCTGACCGCCAACGTTCGCTGCGCGCCATGCAGCAGCCTGACGCTGTGGCTGGTGAGGGCGTCGGCCCAGACCGGGGCACCGTAAAGGGCCATGGACCGAACGACTCCCATATAGAGCCTCCGACAGGCACTCCCCGGACCGCCCAGGTTGGGCATGAGGGCCCCCATCGCACCCGCTGTCCCCACCAGCTTCGGGACCAGCTGTTTGAAGTGGGCCGTGAACTGCCACCTGCCGTCGAGGGTGAGCCCAAGGTACTTGAGCGTACTCTCGACGGCAATGCGCACCCCAGCCACAATAATCCCGCTACCCGCCGGCGGCGCCCGCCGAGGCCCGTGGAAAGCGATGGCCTCGGACTTTTCCAAGGCCACCTTTAGGCCCAGTCGCCTGATGCGGCCTACCACCTGCGCCACACCAGCCGTCGCGCGAACAGTGGCCTCCCTGTAGTCCCTACCGCGGGCCGCCACCAGGGTGTCGTCGGCGTAGCAGATCACCTCGACACCTCTGATGAAGGCCCCCCGCAGCACCCAGTCGTACCCGATGTTCCACAGGAGCGGCCCTAGGACCGACCCCTGCGGAACACCGCAGGACATGGCGTGGCAATGCCACTGCTCTCGCCCCGGGTAGCAGACGCGACGGCCCTCCAGGTAGGCCGATCATCTGGCGGAGGTATGGGGGTACCCCGTGATACCGGAGCGCCTCCATGATGCACGTCCAGGGCAAGGTGTTAAATGCGTTGGCGATGTCAAGAGACACCGCCAGAACTACCCCGCCCTCGGAGACCGCATCCTCCGCCAAAGTCTTCAGCCTTAGGATGGCATCCACAGTTGACCTCCCCGCTCGGAAGCCGAACTGGGACTCGGCCAGGTCAGGCCCCTCTCGCACAAGATGGTTGATGAGGCGGGCGGCAAGAATACGCTCGAAGAGCTTGCCCACTTCATCGAGCAAGACTATAGGCCGGTATGCCGACGGCGATCCAGCGCTGCGACCAGCCTTGCGCAACAGCACCAGCCGGCCCTCTTTCCATGGAGCGGGGTACTGCCCCCTCTCCAGACACGCCGTGAAAAGGCGCCGCAACCTGGGCCCGAGGACGTCCTGGGTGAGAACCCAAGCACGCCCTGGAACTCCGTCAGGCCCAGGGGCGCACTTTTTGGCTTGGAGCCGAAGCATGGCCGCTCCCAACTCGCCCTGTGTGACTTCCGCTGCAGGGACAGAACCTGCAGCGAATGGGCTGTCAGCCGCGTTCCGCCCCATAGGCGGTGGTGTAAAACCCTCCCGGCGGGGGAATAACCGCGCCACCGTATCCTGGAGCAGCTGGGGCTCCAGACTCTCCGTTACCGGGGGCTCCCAGGGGCGCAATTTCTTGCGCACCGCTAAGTAGGGGCGCCCCCACGGATCGCGGTTTAAAGACGCAAGCTGCTCCTCCCTCGCCCGGTCTTTGGCCTGTGCGATGGCGGCCTGTAAGGCCTTTTTCGCCCGGCGGTACTCTTCGTACTGTGGCGCATCGTCCTCTACCCGTCTGCACCGCCGTCTGCGGTGTCTGGTGTACTGGCGTCGCCTGGTCACGCACTCCTCCCGGAGTTGGGAGAGCTCTTGTGACCACCAGTACACCTGGTTCGCCGGCTTCCGAGGGCCGACTCGGGGCATCGCCGCGTCGCAGATGGACGTCATTGCGTCTCGGAGCCGCTCCGCCTCGCTGTCCACGTCCGCTGCCGGACCGTCGTCGGGCACAGAAGCCCATTCCTCGGCCAGGGCCGCCGCCAGGAGGAAGTCCCTATCCAGCTGTTTGAGCGACCATCGGGGGCCTTGGGGCAGAACCCGGGGCCTCGTTGCGGAGGGGGGAAACACATCGAACCGAATGTATCGGTGATCCGACATTGTCTCCACCCCCTCCTCTACCCTCCAACCGCGAATTCGGTGCGACAACGCCGGGCCAGCGAACGATACGTCGATTATCGACTCGCCCTGCTGGCGCACGCAAGTCGGCACCGATCCGCGGTTCAGGAGCACAAGCCCCATCCGTAAGGCCCACTCCTGGAGCTCTTCGCCGCGGACGTCTGTCGACGGGCACCCCCAAGCCACGCTGTGGGCGTTAAAGTCCCCCAACACTAGGACTGGGTGGGGGTGGCCCTGTCTCACCAGGGCCCCGACGTCGTCGAGGAACTCCTCGAACTCAACGCGGGACCTGCTGGGTGGGCAATATGCCCCGACTACGGCAGTGTCACCCACCAACGCCAACACACAACCCGTTCGGCTGGCTAATGAGACCAGGGACCGGGAGTGCGCGCCGCCGCGGGTGAGTACGGCCACTGTGCCTCCGGCGTCTCCTACCCAATTATCCCTAGGAGGAACGCGGTAGGGCTCGGCGACCACTGCAACGTCAATAGACCACTGCGCCACGGATTGGACCAGGAGGTCCTGGGCTGCGACGCAGTGGTTCAGGTTGCCCTGCAGGACCCGAAGCGCCATTTAACCCAAGTCCTGGGATGGTGGTACCGTCTCCGCCTCCATTAGCTCGCCGGCACTACCCGGCAGCTGAGTTGGCTGGCTGGGGGCATCACTAGCCCCCGCCTTCCCCCTTGGGCGACTCCGACGCCTGGCAGCCGACGCGGTGCAGGCTTTGCCACCCGCCACGTGGTCCGCCTTCTTCTTGGCCTCCGCACATAACACGCAGTGCGGAGGGGCGACACAGGTTGCGGCCTTGTGGCCGAGCCGACCGCAGCGGTAGCAAAGGTTGCTGCGGTCCACCTCGGAGGTGCACTGGGCGCGCATATGTCCGGTTTCCAGGCACCTGTAGCATCTCGAGGGCCTGGGCTCAAGCAGTTTAACCTGTGCGGACACCCACCCGACTAGTAGGCGTCCCCCCAGCATCACTGCTTGGGCAGCCGCTACCGGGCAGCTGACCCAGATTGTGCCCAGGCCTGACGATGGCAGTATCTTCACCTCGCTTGCCCTGATTTGATCGGGCGAGCACTTGCCTTTTGCCGCCACGGCGGCAACCACCTCCTCCTTGGTAACCAACTCGTCCAGGCCCGAGATGCGCAGCTCAGCGCACTTCGTGGGCCTGGTCACCCTTGCGACGTCCTCCGGGAGCACCTCTCTAATCTTAGCGGCGAGGGCGTCAGCCTTCTCGCCGCTGGTTGTTCCCGGGACCTCCAGCATGCAGGCCCCAGTGGCCGTCTTCTTAATACGTACGGCGGGGATGCCGAAGGCAGTCAACCCGCCGATCTTTTCTTTCATATGCGCCACCACTGACGCATATGAAGCTCCCTTTTCTGCAGCGCCCGGCTGCAATGTGAGCACCACCGCTGTTGAGCGGGGGGCCCGCAGCTTCGGTAGCTGGCTTTTCTGTGGTTGCGGCCTGGCCGCCGAAGGCATGGCTGACGCCGCAGCCACTCCCTTCTTCTTTCCGCGCCGTACAACCGTCGACCACCCCTCCTCCGTGGACTGGGTTGCCGGCGGGAGCGGGCGTAGTGTTGTCGGCAGAGGTATAGGTGCCGCCTTCCTCTTCTTCTTCTTCTTCCTTTTCTTCTTGGCGCTATCTGGGGCCGCGGCACTCGCCGCCGTAGCAGCGCTTGCCTGGGAGGACGAAGGCCCTGCGGATGGGGCCTTCTTAGCCTCCTCAGCCCTCCGCCGTGAATCGGCCACTAGGGGTGGATGGATGATTTCCGCCGGGAGACGCCGAGAAATCGCCTCCAGCCGAGCGTTAACCATGCTCCCGCACTGGAGCATGCAGAGCCGGACAATGCGCTCGACCTCTTCGTCGGTACGAGGGCTTGCCGGTCGCGGTGCGGGAGTCGGGGCCACTACAGGTGCGGCATCGGTGGACAAGCGTCGCTGCTGTTGCTCGCTTAGTGTACCGACTTGCCGCCGGAGGTCCTCCAGGTCATTTCGGAGTCGGCTGTTTTCCTCCTGTAACTTTGCGACCTCGTCAGAGGCCGTCCTGTTGAGGAGAATGCCAACCGCCTCTCTTATATCCGCGGCAGCCTCCTTCAAGCCACGGGTGAACGTGCCCTTCAGGCTGCCGGACTTGGTGGCAACCTTCAGAACTAAGTCCACACCGTCCAAGGCAAGTTGACTTAGGGCCACCGCAGATGGTTCCCCCCCTTCCGCCGCTAGAGCAGCGCGTCGCTCACGTGCGCGTCGGGCCATTTCCGACACTTCGTCGGCCGCAAAGGCTTTGCGCTGCTCTCTTCTGTTGGCGTTGAGCACCGCCTTTGAGCTCCCCAGCGTGGCACAGCTTTCACCGCCATCGCCAGGGTCCTCTGTAGTGACCCCCATGTCACTCTCTGCTTCGCTAGCCGCCGGAGTGTTGGAGCACACGAACCGCCCGTGTTTATCCCTCCGCGGCTGCGAAGCTCTCGTTCCTCTCGATGCCTTTCGACCCCTCCTTGAAGTTGGCAACTTGGGGGCTGGCAGGCCTTCCTCTTCTGAGGACGGATCCACCGACCCACCTCCCACCAGAGCAGGGTCACGTGGACGCTTCCTAACGGAAGATGGTTCACGCGCCGCTCCGTCAATATTCCTCCTTCCTTCGTCACTCTGCTCGCGCAGAGGAACACCCCCCATTTCCCCAGAATTGGTTTTTGAATTCGAACTATCCATGAAGTTCCCACGAGTATGGGGGAAATAACAGGTCCACCCGGGCAGTGCCCCCTGTACCCGGGTAAGCGTACATACTCTAGGGAGTCGAGCTCGAGGGTGCTGGTCACTGGGGGGGTCCAAAGACGGAGCTTTTGCCGTACCAATTTGTACGGCTTACCCCACGGATCCCCCTCAAGCGTCCCCAGCAGCTCTTCCCAAGCCGCTGCTTTGGACCGGCTGATTGCAACGCGCAGTTCTATCGCAGATTCGCGATAGGTTGCGTACAGCCGGTCCTCCTCCTCAACGTCGCGGCCTGCACGACGGCGGCACCGCTGATAGACGCGGCGACGCTCGACGCACACGCGGCGGAGCTGCGCGATCTCATCCGACCACCAATTTAAATTACGGGGGGACGGCACGGATCTTATGCGAGGCATGGCCGCATCGCAAATCCGCGACATGGCCTCACATACCATTTGCGCCCCCCCGTCAACGTTTGCCGATGGTGGCATCTGAGGCCACGTCTGGACAATGACCGCCTCCTGCAGTAACTTCTTGTCCAGACCCCTCAGCGCCCAACGCGGGCCATCCAATCGCGGCAGGCTGGGGCCGACAGGCATGGCTGGAGGCGATGCGGAGACGCTAAATCTGATGTACCGGTGATCAGATAGCGTCTCCTCGTCCTCCAGCACTCGCCACTCCTGGACGCGGTGCGCTAGGGGGGAAGTCGTAAACGAAACGTCCACGATGGACCCCCCATTATGGCGCACACACGTGTCAACCGTGCCGCGGTTCAGCACGGACAGCCCGCACTCCACCACCCACTCTTCCAATACCCGGCCTCGTGCGTTGGTGACTGGAGAACCCCAAGCCGAGGATTTGGCATTGAGGTCCCCGAGCACGAGGACCGGGTATGGAGAGCACCGGCGAACGGCAACCCCCAGCTCCAGGAGGTATGCCTCGAAATCGGCGAGTGGCCGATTTGGGGAGAAATAGACTCCCACTACGACCAACTCGCCGATTCTTGCCAATGCAAACCCCCTACCTCCGTAGGTGTTGGTGAAGGGGGGGGATCGACCTCGCTGCAGCAGCGCCACCAGGCCGTTCTGATCGCCGACCCAATCCGCCCGAGACGGAACTCGGTAGGGTTCGGCGATCACCACGACATTAACGTCCCACTCCGTCGCGGTCTGGACCAAGAGATCCTGAGCCGCGCCGGAGTGGTTAACGTTAGCTTGTATGAAATGGAGATCACACATGAATGACCTCCATTTCAACCACCTCCGCCCTGGCCTGGGTGGCCGGTTTGGTGGGTGGCGGCTTGTTTTTTCCGGCCGCTGTCCTTTTCGCCGTCGCCTTTAACTTCGGGGACTTGGCGCAAGCCTTGCCCCCGGCGAGGTGGTCTGCCTTTTTCCCCGCTGCCTCGCAGACTGGGCAGTGGGGTTTGGCAGTGCACGCCGCGGCCATGTGGCCGGATTGACCGCAGCGACGACAATCGTTGCTGCGGTCTACCCCTGCTTTACATTGGGCCCCGACATGGCCAGGCGCAAAGCAGCGGTAGCATCGGCGTGGACGTGGGTCTAGGACCGTTACCTTCGCCGAGGACCAGCCAACTAGCAGCTTAGAGGCTGCCAGTTTTTTGGCAGCGGCAACCGGACACCGAATGAACGCGGTGCCAGTGCCCCGCCGATGGCCCACCTTAATTTCGCCGGACACTATGCTGTCCAGCGAACACCCGCCAACCCTGCTCACGGCCTCCTTGAGCTCCATCAAAGTGACGGAGTCGTCGAGGCCAGTGATGCGGAGGTCCGCTTTTGCTTCTGGCCGGTCCACTCGGACCTGCTCCGGGTCCAGCGCCGCACGCAGGCGGTTCGCCAAATCGTCGGCCTTTGGGCCACTCGTGACCCCTGGAAGCTCGAGGATACGAGCCCCCGTTGCCGCCTGGCGGAACTTCACCGAAGCGATGCCGAGTTCAGCTAAGTTGACCTTGGCCTTGGCCTCAGACAGCACCTCTGCGTAGGAAACGCCGCGCTCCTGAGCCGCCCCCTTCAGCGTGATAACCACTGCTGAGGAGCGGGGCGGCTTCAGCTTGCGCAGGCCGGACCCCTTGGTCGGCGCGTTGGTTGACTTTGGAGCGTTAGTTGGCTTGGCGGGGGCCTTTGACCTCGGCCGCTCCGCAGTTTTAGAGGAGCGAGCTTTGGGACGGCGGCGTTTTGTCACCGTCGTCCAGGCCTCCTCCGGTCCTTTAGGGGTCACCGCAGCCTTCTGGGTTATTTCAGGAGCGCTGGGCTTCCCTTTCGAAGAAGTTTTCCTCTTCCCTTTTCCCTTGCCACTAGGTGCCGGAGCGGGATTAGATTGGGGTTGAATAGTCTTCCCACCATTAGTTTTGGCAACGGCCGGTGCTTTCGACTTTTCCGGCTTGGAAGCAGACTTGCTTCCACTAGTAGAAGGACTGGTAGTTTGGTCCTTCTGTGGCGCTACCTTTTTGGTAGGCGGCGCCGGTTTCGACGCAGCCGCTTGAGCTCTATCCGCTGCAGCAAGTGGCGGGCGGTGGTGCTTGGCAGGCAGAAGGCGGCCGTCAATCTCAAGGCCCTCTAAATGGGCGCTGACCATTGTAGTCAGCTGGGCCGAGAGGGAGCGACGGAGCTGTTCCACCATGTCGCTTTCCGTGGTGGCAGATTGTGGGGCGGGCGTTGCGTCCTTTCCGGCACTTCGGATCTCGTCCCGCAGCTGCCCGAGCTCTTTTCGGAGCGCTTTAATATCCGCCTTGAGTCGGTCGTTTTCCGACTTTAAGCGGGCCGTCTCATCGGAGACGGACCGTGTTGCCAGTTCGGCTACCGCCTCCCGAATCACCCTCACCGACGCCTTGAGGGCACTCTGGAAAGTCCCTTTAAGGTTAGAGGACCTTTTCGCGACCACTTCGATGGTCTCCAGGCAATTGTCGAGTCGGCCAGATAGGTCCGCCGCCGTCAATTCCTCCGCGTTTTCCCAATTAGCAGCGACGGACAGGAATCTGGTTGCTGCATCGGGCTGACTAGGCCGTGCGGCCATTTTCCTTTCTGCTTCCAGGCGGAGGGATTCCCTCTCCGCCCGGTCGAGTTCACGCGCACAGCTTTCATCGGCATCTGTAGTAACCCCGATGTCACTCTCTACTTCACTAGCCGCCGGGGTATTGGAGCGCACAAATCGTCCGTTCTTGTCCCTCCGGGGCTGCGAAGCTCTCATCCCTCTCGACGCTTGCCGACCCCTCCTCGAAGTCGGCAGCTTGGGGGCCGGCAGGCCTTCCTCGTCTGAGGACGGAACCACCGACCCGCCTCCCACCAGAGCAGGGTCGCGTGGACGCTTCCTAACGGAAGATGATTCAAGCGGTCCTCCTTCAGTACTACTCCTTTCATCGGCTCTCTGCTCGCGCAGAAGAACACCCCCCATTTCCCCAGAATTGTTTTTTGTATATGAACTGTCCATTAAGTTCCCACGAGTATGGGGGAAATAACAGGTCCACCCGGGCAGTGCCCCCTGTACCCGGGTAAGCGTATATACTCTAGGGAGTCCGCCGGTTCCCTAGAGGTGTGCCGTTCACGACTGACCACCCGTCAGCCATGCATCCCCTCGCCACGGCACCAAACTTGGGATTGGGGTAACTTTTTATAGAGGTTTCCTCCCTCTCGGCCCGGCCAATTAAGGCAAGACCGGCCCAGCGGCAAGCCGCGAGACGTGATCCACGACACTCGCCGCCAGGTCTTTCCACCCCGGGCGCCAGTTTCCCGGCGCCTTGCGCACACCGGGCCACTCTGTAAGCAGAGCGGGCGGTGCGCACACCCCTATTTCGCACTTATTGTGCACGCCAACCTGGCCGCCCGATACGGGACAGACGCCAGTCTCCCACTGCCGCCCGATGCGGGACAGACGCAGCGGGAACACCTCGGAGACACCTCTTGGCTTCACCTGCCGCTGGATTGCGACAGGCTACTGAGCCCCCCCACCACGACAAGGTGGGTGTCTATCGGGGGAGGTGTGTTGCTAACCTAACCTAACCTTTTTTTTTTTTTTTTTTTTTTTTTTTTTTTTTTTAACGCAGGAAAACCCATTTATGAGCCGTAGCCGAGACCGGGGGGCCTCAGCCGTGTGTGGGACTCCCACCGCTCTGGAAAAAGCGAGCGGCGACTACCCACCAAAAACCTGCGGCTTCCCTTCCCTGTCTACGGGGCGACATGGGAGTCTAGCAAAAGCCTTGACATCCATGAACACCCCGGACAGCTGCCCGCCTACACGGCGGGCCCAGCGCGCCCCCCTTGCGGGGGGACAGAGGGAATAGCCGGGGACGCGGCACTATTCCCTCTCGACGGTGGTGGCGCGTGCAATGCAGGAGGAGGCACCCCCGTGCCTCCAGCCTGCGGGCCACCTTGGGGGACAAGAGAGCGATCATACAACCGCCTTCGGCCCCGACATGGCCAGGCGCAAAGCAGCGGTAGCATCGGCGTGGACGTGGGTCTAGGACCGTTACCTTCGCCGAGGACCAGCCAACTAGCAGCTTAGAGGCTGCCAGTTTTTTGGCAGCGGCAACCGGACACCGAATGAACGCGGTGCCAGTGCCCCGCCGATGGCCCACCTTAATTTCGCCGGACACTATGCTGTCCAGCGAACACCCGCCAACCCTGCTCACGGCCTCCTTGAGCTCCATCAAAGTGACGGAGTCGTCGAGGCCAGTGATGCGGAGGTCCGCTTTTGCTTCTGGCCGGTCCACTCGGACCTGCTCCGGGTCCAGCGCCGCACGCAGGCGGTTCGCCAAATCGTCGGCCTTTGGGCCACTCGTGACCCCTGGAAGCTCGAGGATACGAGCCCCCGTTGCCGCCTGGCGGAACTTCACCGAAGCGATGCCGAGTTCAGCTAAGTTGACCTTGGCCTTGGCCTCAGACAGCACCTCTGCGTAGGAAACGCCGCGCTCCTGAGCCGCCCCCTTCAGCGTGATAACCACTGCTGAGGAGCGGGGCGGCTTCAGCTTGCGCAGGCCGGACCCCTTGGTCGGCGCGTTGGTTGACTTTGGAGCGTTAGTTGGCTTGGCGGGGGCCTTTGACCTCGGCCGCTCCGCAGTTTTAGAGGAGCGAGCTTTGGGACGGCGGCGTTTTGTCACCGTCGTCCAGGCCTCCTCCGGTCCTTTAGGGGTCACCGCAGCCTTCTGGGTTATTTCAGGAGCGCTGGGCTTCCCTTTCGAAGAAGTTTTCCTCTTCCCTTTTCCCTTGCCACTAGGTGCCGGAGCGGGATTAGATTGGGGTTGAATAGTCTTCCCACCATTAGTTTTGGCAACGGCCGGTGCTTTCGACTTTTCCGGCTTGGAAGCAGACTTGCTTCCACTAGTAGAAGGACTGGTAGTTTGGTCCTTCTGTGGCGCTACCTTTTTGGTAGGCGGCGCCGGTTTCGACGCAGCCGCTTGAGCTCTATCCGCTGCAGCAAGTGGCGGGCGGTGGTGCTTGGCAGGCAGAAGGCGGCCGTCAATCTCAAGGCCCTCTAAATGGGCGCTGACCATTGTAGTCAGCTGGGCCGAGAGGGAGCGACGGAGCTGTTCCACCATGTCGCTTTCCGTGGTGGCAGATTGTGGGGCGGGCGTTGCGTCCTTTCCGGCACTTCGGATCTCGTCCCGCAGCTGCCCGAGCTCTTTTCGGAGCGCTTTAATATCCGCCTTGAGTCGGTCGTTTTCCGACTTTAAGCGGGCCGTCTCATCGGAGACGGACCGTGTTGCCAGTTCGGCTACCGCCTCCCGAATCACCCTCACCGACGCCTTGAGGGCACTCTGGAAAGTCCCTTTAAGGTTAGAGGACCTTTTCGCGACCACTTCGATGGTCTCCAGGCAATTGTCGAGTCGGCCAGATAGGTCCGCCGCCGTCAATTCCTCCGCGTTTTCCCAATTAGCAGCGACGGACAGGAATCTGGTTGCTGCATCGGGCTGACTAGGCCGTGCGGCCATTTTCCTTTCTGCTTCCAGGCGGAGGGATTCCCTCTCCGCCCGGTCGAGTTCACGCGCACAGCTTTCATCGGCATCTGTAGTAACCCCGATGTCACTCTCTACTTCACTAGCCGCCGGGGTATTGGAGCGCACAAATCGTCCGTTCTTGTCCCTCCGGGGCTGCGAAGCTCTCATCCCTCTCGACGCTTGCCGACCCCTCCTCGAAGTCGGCAGCTTGGGGGCCGGCAGGCCTTCCTCGTCTGAGGACGGAACCACCGACCCGCCTCCCACCAGAGCAGGGTCGCGTGGACGCTTCCTAACGGAAGATGATTCAAGCGGTCCTCCTTCAGTACTACTCCTTTCATCGGCTCTCTGCTCGCGCAGAAGAACACCCCCCATTTCCCCAGAATTGTTTTTTGTATATGAACTGTCCATTAAGTTCCCACGAGTATGGGGGAAATAACAGGTCCACCCGGGCAGTGCCCCCTGTACCCGGGTAAGCGTATATACTCTAGGGAGTCCGCCGGTTCCCTAGAGGTGTGCCGTTCACGACTGACCACCCGTCAGCCATGCATCCCCTCGCCACGGCACCAAACTTGGGATTGGGGTAACTTTTTATAGAGGTTTCCTCCCTCTCGGCCCGGCCAATTAAGGCAAGACCGGCCCAGCGGCAAGCCGCGAGACGTGATCCACGACACTCGCCGCCAGGTCTTTCCACCCCGGGCGCCAGTTTCCCGGCGCCTTGCGCACACCGGGCCACTCTGTAAGCAGAGCGGGCGGTGCGCACACCCCTATTTCGCACTTATTGTGCACGCCAACCTGGCCGCCCGATACGGGACAGACGCCAGTCTCCCACTGCCGCCCGATGCGGGACAGACGCAGCGGGAACACCTCGGAGACACCTCTTGGCTTCACCTGCCGCTGGATTGCGACAGGCTACTGAGCCCCCCCACCACGACAAGGTGGGTGTCTATCGGGGGAGGTGTGTTGCTAACCTAACCTAACCTTTTTTTTTTTTTTTTTTTTTTTTTTTTTTTTTTTAACGCAGGAAAACCCATTTATGAGCCGTAGCCGAGACCGGGGGGCCTCAGCCGTGTGTGGGACTCCCACCGCTCTGGAAAAAGCGAGCGGCGACTACCCACCAAAAACCTGCGGCTTCCCTTCCCTGTCTACGGGGCGACATGGGAGTCTAGCAAAAGCCTTGACATCCATGAACACCCCGGACAGCTGCCCGCCTACACGGCGGGCCCAGCGCGCCCCCCTTGCGGGGGGACAGAGGGAATAGCCGGGGACGCGGCACTATTCCCTCTCGACGGTGGTGGCGCGTGCAATGCAGGAGGAGGCACCCCCGTGCCTCCAGCCTGCGGGCCACCTTGGGGGACAAGAGAGCGATCATACAACCGCCTTCTCCTGCCCACCCTCCGTCTGCGGAGCGGGGGCGCTGAGGGATCATCCTCCCTCTCCCGCTCCGCGGCCTCCTTCTGCGAAATCACAGTCTCGCAGAAGGTGGCTACCGCCTTCCAGGACCTCTCATCGTCTAACATGGCCTTCACCATACTAGGCAATGACAGGTCCTGGCCGACTGCCGCCACTAGAACCCGGCGCTGCTCCTCCCAGCCTGGACAGACTGCGAGGGTATGCTGCGCCGAGTCCTCCGTCGCACCACACTCATGGCACGACGGGGATTCCTCTCTCCCGATCCGATGCAGGTAATCACCGAAGCATCCATGCCCGGTCAGCACCTGCACCAGACGGTAAGTGAGGAACCCGTGGGGCCTCTCCAGCCACCGGTCCAGATTCGGACCGATGGCATCCAACGTGCGGCGCCCGAACGGCACCCTCGCCAGGTTCTCCTTCCACAGACGGACCATGGCTTCGTGCGCCTCGCGCCGCACTGCTCCTCGCTCTTCGGGAGCCGGTCGCACTTCTCGGGCCCTCTGTTCCGCCGTCCACTTGTAGACGGTGGTGAGGACCCGAGCTTCCAGCTCCCACGGTGGCGTGCCCGCTAGAGCACAGGCCGCAGCGTCCCCAACCGTGCGGTATGCCCTCCCCACCCGCTGTGCAATGGCCCTTTGGGGCCTGCGGAGAAGGGCGGCGTTCTCCCTCTTGTTGAGGGAGTCTACCCACACGGGGGCGCCGTAGAGCGCCATACTTCTCAAGACGCCGGCTTACAATCGCCGGCATCTTGTTCTCGGCCCCCCCAGATTAGGGAGGAGCCAACTGAAGGCGTCGGCGGCCCTCACAAGGCGTTCGGACAAGCCTTTAAAATGAGGACCGAAGTGCCAACGGCCATCCAATATAAGGCCCAGATATTTCATCTGGGCCTTCACTTCAACCCTCACGCCGCCTACGATGATGTGGGCGTCGTGAGGTGCTTGCTGCCGAGGCCCCGGAAAGAAGAGGGCCTCGGTCTTGTGCAGCGCAACCTCGAGCCCCAGCCGGCGGATCCTCTGAGCGATGATGGTGCCGCCAGCTGAGGCCAGACACGCGGCTGCTCCGTAAGTCCTCCCCCGGGCCGTGACAAGAGTGTCGTCCGCGTAGCAGATGACACTCATGACACGGAGCAGGGCACCTCGGAGCAGCCAATTATAACCGAGGTTCCAAAGTAAGGGGCCGAGCACCGACCCCTGAGGAACCCCGGCTTCTACCTTTCGCCGCTGGAGGCGGCCATCCCTGTTGACGTACAAGACCTCTCTGTCCGAGAGGTAGTCTGCCAACAGGGCCCGCAAATATAGAGGCACTCCGTGATACCGGAGCGCCTCCAGAATCGTTGAGTGGGGGATGGTGTTGAACGCGTTGGCTATATCAAATGATATAGCCAGCACGCCCTCCCCCCTCTCTGCGGCCTCGCTCGTCGTCGCCCTGAGCTTAGTCAGGGCGTCGATTGTGGACCGGCCCGCCCGAAACCCATACTGGGCGTCGGATAGGTTTGGGCCGGTCCCTGCCAGGTGCTGGTTGAGGCGGGCAGCTATCAGCTTCTCAAACAGCTTGCCCGCCTCGACGACCCCCTCCAAAAGATCTGGCTGGAGAGTCTCAGTCAGTGGGGGACCTATGGGGCGCAGCTTATTGCGCACCGCCTTATACGGTCTCCCCCACGGATCATCATTAAGACTCTCCAGCATCTCCTCCCGCGCGAGGTCTTTCGCGGGGCCTATAGCAGCCTTGAAAGAACGCCTCGCCTCTTTGTAAAGAGAGTACAGGCGGCTCTCCTCTTCCTCATTCCGGTGGCTGCGGCGGCGGCTCCGGGTGTAAGCCCTTCGGGCCGCAACACAGGCAGCCCGCAGGTCGGCGAGTTCCGCTGACCACCAGTAAACCGCCGGCCTTGGAGGAGGCCGGCAAGACCGAGGCATGCTTGCATTGCACACCTCGGTCAGCGCGCTCCGCAGGTGCCCAGCGGCTACATCCACGTCCGGATTGGTCGGTGCCCCGAACCAATCCTGGACAAAGGCCGCCTCCTTTGCCATGTCACGGTCCAGCTTGGTGAGCGCCCATCTAGGGAACTTCACCGGACCGCGACTCGACCCCGCTCGGGAGTTGTGGACTGAGAACTCTATCCGAATATGGCGATGATCGGATAGAGACTCCGTCAGGTCGACTTCCCACTTTTGCACACGCGCGGCTAATGCAGGGGTGGCGAACGATATGTCCACCACCGACCCTCCCTGCTGCCGCACGCATGTATGGGTTGTCCCTCTATTCAAAAGGGACAGGCCGACCGACGTTGCCCACAACTCTACCAGCCTCCCGCGCGGATCAGTAGCTGGGTTGCCCCAGGCCACAGATTTGGCATTCAAGTCGCCGAGCATAAGAAACAGCCTCGGCGACAATCTGGCCACCGCTGCTGCCAGGTGGGTAAGCAGCTGGTCCAATTCAGCCAGGGGGCGGTTGGGGGAGAAATAAATGCCGATTACGGTGATTTCCCCCCACGCGGCGGCCACGTATCCGGACCCTCTCTCTATAAGCGAGAGGGGAGGGGAATCCGTGGAGGGTCGCGAGGCGATCGCCACCAAGCCGTCCCTGTCCACCAGCCAGTTAGGAGGCACGGAGTATGGCTCGGCGACCACTGCCAACCCCGCCGTCCAATCGGCCATGACCTGAGTCATCAGGTCCTGAGCCGCCCGGCAATGATTAAGATTGCCCTGGAGGATGGTGTGATGTCTTGCGTCTTGCATCACTCGGACATCGCACCATTCCCTTCTGCCGGCTCAGGACTGACCTCAGCCGCCGCGGCCGCAGGCGGGAGCAACGCCTGCAGCTTGCCCTTCTTTGGTGGGGGGTTGCATTTAGGACCCCCCATCACGTGATCAGCGGACACTTTACTGGCCGTGCAGACCGCGCATTTTGGCTGTGCCTTGCAGGAGCCGATCTTATGATCGGCTGACCCGCAGCGTAGGCACAGTTGTGTGCGATCTGCAGACGGACAGGCGGCCTTTACGTGGCCCGTCCCGTAGCACCTAAAGCAGCGCATTGGCAACTGCTCCAGGGCCCGGACCAACGCTGAGCTTAAGCCCAACGGGATCCGTTTCCGGTCCAAGAGGATTTTAGCGGCGGCCACCGGGACCTGCAAGTAGATGGCCCTATATCCCCCGCGACCATCACGGATTTCCCCGCCTTTGATGGCGGCTTCCTCGCAACCACCGATCTTGGCGGCCACGGCGATCACTTCGGCCCTGGAAACGGAGTCGTCCATCTCCAGGACCATGAGAGGTGCCAACTTCTGAGGGCGCGCCACCTTTGCTGCATCGGCCACAGCCTCACGCAGCTTGGCGGCGAACAGGTTTGCGTTCCCTTCTCGATCTGCGCCCGGGAACTCAAATATTCGAGCCCCGGTCTGCGTCTTCCGGCATTTGACGGCGTCGGCGAACCCCTGAATGAGCGGGTTCACCACTTCCCGCGCCTTCTCCAGTATGGAGCCGTATGTCTCCCCCCGTTTTGCTGCCTCCGGCGTGATGGTGATCACCACAGCCGCTGTCTTGGGGGGAGTCAAGTTCTTGGAACTTTTCTTCTTCTTCCCGCCTTTACCGGAGGACTTCGCAGTTTCCGGCTTTGGGGCGGAAGCAGAAGAGGAAGGCGTCGCCGTTTTTGCCTTCGTCCTCTTTTTCTTTTTCTTCTTCTCCACCTTTTTCCACTCGTTAGTGGGAGTGGTGGAGGGAAGAAGAAGATTTCCGTCCTCGGCCGTCGGTACTACCGGGGCCGAGGACGGGCCGGGTTTCGGGGAGGCGGAGGGTGCGGGTGATGCAGCCACCTTGGCCACTGGGGCAGTTGGAGCTGCCACCTCAGTCACCTGCTTGGTCCGTTTCCCCTTGCCCTTCCCTTTGGAGGGCTTTGGGGCCACAGACGGGGGCGACTCAGCACCAGCTGCAGCCGTTGCCGCCTTCTTGCGGTCCACCGCCAGGGGCGGACGTACGGTCTTGGCCGGCAAAAGGCGATCCTCAATACCGGCCAGGCAGGACCTTACGAAGGCCCTCTCCTCCCTCACGACCCTTCGGATGGCATCCTCGAGGTCACTGGAGAGGGAGGGCGGAACGACCTCCATAGCTGAGGGAGGGGCCGGCTCCGTGGCAGGCACCGCAGACAACACAGGCGTGGCTCGCCCGGCCTGTTCCCGGAGACGGGCAACCTCGGCCGACAGGCGGTCAATAGTGGCCTGCATGCGCTGCAGCTCTTCGGAGGCAGTCCTCTTCAGGACTTCCTCCATTATGCCGCGCACGCTGGCCGCCCGACATTTCAGGGCCTTCTGCAAAGTGCCCTTCAGGTTGGAGGACTTCGCGGCGATTTCGGTAATCTCCGCGACGTCCTCCAATATCAGCTTTTCAAGCTCGGGTAACGTCTTGCCCTCATAGTCAAAGAGGGCAGAGGCCCGAACTTCGCCCGGGCAGTGCGGGTTTGCCGCTCCCTGGCGGCCACCCTTTCTTCGAGCTCCGACTGGAGCTCTTCCCTTCTAAGGGCTTGAAGCTGGCGCTGAGCCTCTGCCAGACCGGCATAATGGCTCGTTGACATATTGCGCCTGCCCTTGCCCGACGTCCCTTTTTTAAATTGTTTAACAGACGGGGTGTCAGAACTCGACCCCCCGTCTGCTTTGCTGGCTGACTTGCGCAGCCGCTTGCGCTCCCGCGTGGTCTGTGCGGGACAATCAACTGACATGACCGAAGCGTCTGTCAGGGTAGACTCGTCCTCAGACCCGGAGAAGTCCCCAGGCCTAAAGAAAAGGCTCCCCGACCGACCGGACGCTGGCGTGTCACACCGCTCCAGCACTATGACGGGCGTCTTAAAACAGACGATCCCGTCTCCTGACTTTTCGGCAGCCTCGCAGCTCTGCGAAGAGCATAGCGAGCCACCAGTCTCTATCACTACGCCCTTCTCGGGCTCTATTGACATAGTTTCCAGACCACCCTGGACCGTCTCAGATCCAGACCCGATGAGCGCTCTAGCGCCATACACAATTTCATTGCGGGGCGACTCACGTTCGTCGCGCCGCACACCACTTTGCACGTCTTCCTCATCCTCGACTTTCTGCTCGCGCAGAGAATCACCCCCCATATTCCCAGATTTATTTAAATTTGAATTTGAACGCATAATTGTTCCCACGAGTGTGGGGGAAATAAAGGTCCACCCGGGCAGTGCCCCCTGTACCCGGGTAAGCGTACATACTCTAGGGAGTCCGCCGGTTCCCTAGAGGTGTGCCGTTCGCGACTGACCACCCGTCAGCCACGCATCCCCTCGCCACGGCACCAAGCTTGGGATTGGGGTAACTTTTTATAGAGGTTTCCTCCCTCTCGGCCCGGCCAATTAAGGCAGGACCGGCCCAGCAGCGAGCCGCGAGACGTGATCCACGACACTCACCGCCAGGTCTTTCACCCCGGACGCCAGTTTCCCGGCGCCACTCGCTCCTTGCGGAGCACCAACTCCGCCCAGACCCGAGCAATATGCCCCGACGGTCCGGGTTTGGTGTTATAGACTTTTCCTTGTCTTGGCCCCGACTTCAGTAGCCAGGACCCCCGTCCCCCGTTGGGGGGTTACGGGTTGCTCGACAGGCCTGCCAAGTTGACAAAACCTGCCGCGCTCTGGTTTGGCTCGCGCCGGCCGTAGCCGGTACCCCCCATGACTGAGGGGCATTCCCCTATCCACCACCCGGGGGACGCGCCCGATATGGGTCCAGAACCTAACCTTTTTTTTTTTTTTTTTTTTTTTTTTTTTTTTTTTTTACGTTGGAAAATGCATTACGCATACTCGCCGCCCGGGGGGACAGCGAGTTATGTGGGACTCGAGCTCAGACGCCCATACCCACTAAAAACCAACGACACTCCGTCAGTCACCTGGCAGCTCATGAGTCGTCTCGAACCAATCGTCGTCGTCCGAAAAATCGGACGGCGACGACTCGCTCGACGACTCGCGAGTGGCGGACGGGGCTGCGGGAAGCCGGTCGGATACTACTGCACAGTCTACCAGGCGGAATTGTTGGCCATTTGTAGGGCGATGGGCGAGATCCTGAAGGGGAGGGAGAAGAGCTATGGTCTATACAGTGATTCGATGGCCGCTTTGGAGACGATCACTAACCATGGCTCCCTCCACCCCCTAGCCGTGGAGACGAGGGAGGGCCTGAGGAAAGCCTTTATCCAGGGCAAAGATGTTTCTTTGTTTTGGATAAAGGCACATGCAGGCCTCCCCGGCAATGAACGCGCCGACGATCTGGCCAAGGAAGCCGCCTTGACCTCAAAGAGGAGGCCGGACTACGACCTTTGCCCGGTATCTTTTGCCAAGAGAACGATACGCGGTCGCTCCATTGTGAAATGGAGCGACAGGTATAGGTTAGGTGAAACAGCATCGGTCACAAAATTATTTCTGCCGGACGCTGAGGTGGCGTATAGATTGGTCAGGAAAATAAAGCCAGCAGGGTTGCTCACGCAGATCCTTACAGGGCATGGTGGATTCTCCCAATACTTGAACCGCTTCAAGTGCAAGGAGAGTCCATCATGTCTGTGTGATCCCAGTGAAGAGGAAACGGTTCCCCACCTCCTAATAACATGCCCAATATATAGTAGACTGCGATACGACTTTGAGCAGAAAACAAGTTCAAGAATAGCCTTAGACAATCTTCATGAACTGCTAAGTGCTAAAGAAGTTAGAGAAGAATTTATATCTTTTTGTGTAAAAATATGTTCTGTAGTAAACAACAAAAATAAGACCTAGTAAATAAAATTTGCTACAACTATTTTATTATAAAATAAGGATAATAGCAAATAAGACTAAAACTGTTAATAATAAGTAAAATATAGGATAGAAATGTAATAGATTTAAGTAATCATGTATAATTGTAAGGAAAAGGCACATAGCATTAAGGTTAAAATTGAAAGTCTATAGTTGTATTAGAATAAGAAAATAAAGAAAACTGTTAACTCTAAGTGTAAGTCATAATGTAATAAATAATACAGATGTAATAGATAAGCAATTAGCGTAGTAAAAACTGTACTAGAATAGTAAATAAAATATGAAGCTCGCTTATTTAAATAAAGAAAAAACCCCAAAACAGATTTAAAAAGAGCCCTTTGAAATCCAATCCTGGATCTATATATTCGGGGGACAGAGCTGCTTCAAAAAAAAAAAAAAAAAAAAACCTAACCTAACCTAACCTATATTGCCTTGGCGTTAAAAAAAAAATCGCCGGCGACAATTGTGGGGAGCGACGCCTGCTGGACGATGGTAGCCAGTCTATCTAGACTAGCCTCGAAATCTGCAAAGTTCATGCTGGGGGCGAAATACTCCCCAACTATCAGCATCTGCATGTGCTTCGCAGCCACGAATCCTGTCCCCCTTGCCACTACTGCCACTACTTTTTTTTTTTTTTTGTTGCGGCTCTGTCCCCCGAATATTTGATCCAGGCTTGGATTTCAAAGGGATTTTCATTTTTTTTTTTTTCTTATTTTTTATGGGGTAACCAGTTTGTGAGCGACGCTAGCGTCCGGGAAGAAAATTTTTGTTATTGACGCGGTGCTACCTGCTTTTATATCTGGCGTCCCATTTCAAAATGGAACGGGCGCGTATAACTCTTTTTGCGTAAGAGATTGGACACCGGTCATAGTCTGGCTTCCGTTTTGACGTAAGGGCGGCTTCCTTAGCGAGATCATCGGCGCGTTCATTGCCCAGCAGGCCTGCATGTGCTTTTATCCAGAATAAAGACACATCTTTACCCTGGACAGAAGCTTCTCGCAGATTCTCCCGCGTCTGCACGGCAAGGGGGTGAAGGGAGCCATGGTTAACGTACGTCTCCAAAGCGGCCATCGAATCGCTATAAAGACCATAGCTCGACTCCCTCCCCTTGAGGATCACGCCCGTTGCCTTGCATATGGCCAATAGTTCCGCCTGATAGACTGTGCAGTACGCGGATAGACAAAACTTTTGGTTCCGGATCTCGGCTTCGCCTTTCCATAAAGAAAGTGCGGCTCCGACCTTCCCCTCAATTTTGCTGCCGTCGGTGAAAATTCGCACCACCTGCACGTTGTGTCTATCGACTTGACTTTGGTCCTCCAGGCATCCGAACTCTATGGCCATACACGTGGCTGGGTGAGGAGACTCCGCAAACCTGACCAGACTCTCGGTCTCTCTGTCTCCTAACTCCAGCAGGGGCGACCCTCTCTTCGTCTCGTACAGGGCGGCTGCCTCCTGTATCCTGAGGTCAAGAGGAAGTATCCCCGCTAGAGTTTAGTGAGCATTAAAAGTTAATTTGTCGTCAATTATAAGTCCCAAAATTTTTACCTTCCTAGAAATAGTGATGTCAAAACCTTTCATGCTCAGCCTTGGTGTTTCGTATTTAAGTTTCCTTGTCAACACCATTGCACAGGTCTTGTGCGGAGCAAACTTCAACTTGTTCCGCGCTACCCACTGCTGAACATAGTCTAGGGCCGCGTTTGCCCTGCCAGCCACTTCAGTCGCTGTGTCGCCATCGAAAACTAGCACCACGTCGTCGGCAAAAGCCTGGACGTAGTGTCCCCCAGTCTCCAGGTCCCGCAGTAGAGGGTCCAAAAGAAGGTTCCACAAGATGGGACCACCGAATGACCCTTGCACGCATCCTTTGTAGGTGCTCCTTACCGCTTCTTCCCCGGCGAATCTTACACTGACTTTTCTGCGCTCCAGATAGCTATCCAGTAGCCTCCTGACATTTACCGGGCACTTTTCCTCAGCCAGACGGACTCTGATTGCCGGCCACCATGCGCTATCGAAGGCCCCCTCTATATCCAATGACACTAGGGTTACCAGCTTCTTCAGCTCAATCTTACCCTTGCCGAGTTGACAAAACCTGCCGCGCTCTGGTTTGGCTCGCGCCGGCCGCTGCCGGTACCCCCCATGACTGGGGGGCATTCCGGGGGACCACCCGGGGGATGCGCCCGATATGGGTCCAGAACCCCACACGGGAACCTAACCTAACCTAACCTAACCTTTTTTTTTTTTTTTTTTTAACGCAGGAAAACCCATTTATGAGCCGTAGCCGAGACTCAATCTTACCCTTGATACGGTGTATTAGATTATAGAGGGCGTCCTAGGTGCTCCTCTGGGGCATGAATCCGTACTGGCGAGTACTAATCCTTGGTACTAGATGCCATTTGATCCTTGCTACTATGATCTTTTCCAGGACCTTCCCCAGTACCGGCAATAGATCTGTAGCGACATCTTACCACTGTCGCTAACACTAGCAAGCAACTTCAAGACGCGACGCCCTGACTCGGCTCCTACTAGATACCTATTAGATATAGAAATAAAGAAAGATGCGAAGCTCATTCAAATAAAGATACCCCATAAAAAATAAGAAAAAAAAAAAAATGAAAAGCCCTTTGAAATCCAAGCCTGGATCAAATATTCGGGGGACAGAGCCGCAACAAAAAAAAAAAAAAAAAACCTAACCTAACCTAACCTAACCTTTTTTTTATTTTTTTTTCGCAGGAAAACCCATTAGAACCCGGCGCTGCTCCTCCCAGCCTGGACAGACTGCGAGGGTATGCTGCGCCGAGTCCTCCGTCGCACCACACTCATGGCACGACGGGGATTCCTCTCTCCCGATCCGATGCAGGTAGTCACCGAAGCAACCATGCCCGGTAAGCACCTGCACCAGACGGTAAATGAGGAACCCGTGGGGCCTCTCCAGCCACCGGTCCAGGTTTGGACCGATGGCATCCAGAGTGCGGCGCCCGAACGGCGCACTTGCCATGTCCTCCTTCCACAGACGGACCATGGCTTCGTGCGCCTCGCGCCGCACCGCTCCTCGCTCTTCGGGAGCCGGTCGCACTTCGCGGGCCCTCTGCTCAGCCGTCCATTTGTAGACGGTGGCGAGGACCCGAGCTTCCAGCTCCCACGGTGGCGTGCCCGCAAGAGCACAGGCCGCAGCGCCCCCAACCGTGCGGTATGCCCTCCCCACCCGCTGTGCAATGGCCCGTTGAGGCCTGCGGAGGAGGGCGGCGTTCTCACTCTCATTGAGGGAGTCAACCCACACGGGGGCGCCGTAGAGCGCCATACTCCTAAGGACGCCGGCATAGAAACGCCGGCATCTCGTCCTCGGTCCCCCCAGATTAGGGAGGAGCCAGCTGAAGGCATTGGCAGCCCCCAAAAGGCGTTCGGACAAGCCTTTGAAGTGAGGGCCGAAGTGCCAACGGCCATCCAATACCAGGCCCAGATATTTCATCTGGGCCTTCACTTTAATCCTCACGCCGCCCACAATGATGTGGGTGTCGTGAGGGGCTTGCTGCCGAGGCCCTGGAAAGAAGAGGGCCTCGGTCTTGTGCAGCGCCACCTAGAGCCCCAGCCGGCGGATCCTCTCAGCGACAAGGGTGCCGCCAGCCGAGGCCAGACACGCGGCTGCTCTGTATGTCCGCCCCCGAGCCGTGACAAGAGTGTCATCGGCAGTCGCTTGCGCTCCCGCGTGGCCTGTGCTGGACGGTCTACCGACATTAGCCAAGCGTCTGTCAGGGTGGACTCGTCCTCAGACCCGGAGAAGTCCCCGGGCCTAAAGAAGCGGCTCCCCGACCGACCGGACGCTGGCGTGTCGCATCGCTCCAGCATTATTACGGGCGTCTTGAAACGGACGTTCCCGTCTCCCAACTTTTCGGCGGCCTTGCAGCTCTGTGAAGAGCACTGCGAGCCACCCGCCTCTGTATCCACGCCCTTCTCGGGCAACGTCTCCAGACTAGTTTGGACCGTCTCAGATCCAGACTCGATAAGCGCTCTAGCACCATCCATAATTTCATCGCGCTGCGACTTACATTTGTCGCGCCGCGTACCGCTCCCTACGTCTTCCCCATCTTCGACTCCCCCCATATCCCTAGATTTATTTTTAAAAAGGTCACACATAATTGTTCCCACGAGTGTGGGGGAAATAAAGGTCCACCCGGGCAGTGCCCCCTGTACCCGGGTAAGCGTACGTACTCTAGAGAGTCCGCTGGTTCCCTAGAGGTATGCCGTTCACGACTGACCACCCGTCAGCCATGCATCCCCTCGCCACGGCACCAAGCTTGGGATTGGGGTAACTTTTTATAGAGGTTTCCTCCCTCTCGGCCCGGCCAATTAAGGCAGGACCGGCCTAGCAGCGAGCCGCGAGACCTGATCCACGACACTCGCCGACAGGTCTTTCCACCACGGGCGCCAGTTTCCCGGCGCCACACGCTACTTGCGGAGCACCAACGCCGCCCAGACCCGGGCAATATGCCCCGACGGTCCAGGTTTGGTGTTAAAGACTTTTCCTTGTCTTGGTCCCGACTTCAGTAGCCAGGACCCCCAGCCCCTCTCCGTTGGGGGGTTACGGGTTGCCCGACAGGCCTGCCGAGTTGACAAAACCTGCCGCGCTCTGGTTTGGCTCGCGCCGGCCGCAGCCGGTACCCCCCATGACTGGGGGGCATTCCGGGGGACCACCCGGGGGACGCGCCCGATATGGGTCCAGAACCCCACACTTTTTTTTTTTTTAACGCAGGAAAACCCATTTATGAGCCGTAGCCGAGACCGGGGGGCCTCAGCCGTGTGTGGGACTCCCACCGCTCTGGAAAAAGCGAGCGGCGACTACCCACCAAAAACCTGCGGCTTCCCTTCCCTGTCTACGGGGCGACATGGGAGTCTAGCAAAAGCCTTGACATCCATGAACACCCCGGACAGCTGCCCGCCTACACGGCGGGCCCAGCGCGCCCCCCTTGCGGGGGGATAGAGGGAATAGCCGGGGACGCGGCACTATTCCCTCTCGACGGTGGTGGCGCGTGCAATGCAGGAGGAGGCACCCCCGTGCCTCCAGCCTGCGGGCCACCTTGGGGGACAAGAGAGCGATCGTACAACCGCCTTCTCCTGCTCACCCTCCGTCTGCGGAGCGGGGGCGCTGAGGGATCATCCTCCCTCTCCCACTCCGCCGCCTCCTTCTGCGAAATCACAGTTTCGCAGAAGGTGGCTACCGCCTTCCAAGACCTCTCATCGTCTAGCATGGCGTTCACCATACTAGGCAATGACAGGTCCTGGTCGACCGCCGCCACTAGAACCCGGCGCTGCTCCTCCCAGCCTGAGCAGACTGCAAGAGTATGCTGCGCCGTGTCCTCCGTCGCGCCATACTCAAGGCACGACGGGGATTCCTCTCTCCCGATCCGATGCAGGTAGTCACCGAAGCAACCATGCCCGGTCAGCACCTGCACCAGACGGTAAGTGAGGAACCCGTGGGGCCTCTCCAGCCACCGGTCCAGATTCGGACCGATGGCATCCAACGTGCGGCGCCCGAACGGCGCACTCGCCAGGTCCTCCTTCCACAGACGGACCATGGCTTCGTGCGCCTCGCGCTTCACCGCTCCTCGCTCTTCGGGAGCCGGTCGCACTTCGCGGGCCCTCTGTTCCGCCGTCCATTTATAGACGGTGGCGAGGACCTGAGCTTCCAGCTCCCACGGTGGCGTGCCCGCAAGAGCACAGGCCGCAGCGCCCCCAACCGTGCGGTATGCCCTCCCCACCCGCTGTGCAATGGCCTGTTGGGGCCTGCGGAGGAGGGCGGCGTTCTCCCTCTTGTTGAGGGAGTCTACCCACACGGGGGCGCCGTAGAGCGCCATACTCCTTAGGACGCCGGCATACAATCGCCTGCACCTCGTTCTCGGCCCCCCCAGATTAGGGAGGAGCCAGCTAAACGCGTCGGCGGCCCTCAACAGGCGTTCTGATAAGCCTGCGAAATGAGGGCCGAAGTGCCAACGGCCATCTAAGATCAGGCCCAGATATTTCATCTGGGCCTTCACTTTGACCCTCAAGCCGCCCACAATGATGTGAGCGTCGTGAGGTGCTTGCTGCCGAGGCCCCGGAAAGAAAAGGGCCTCGGTCTTGTGCAGCGCCACCTCCAGTCCCAGCTGGCGAATCCTCTGAGCGACGAGGGTGCCGCCAGCCGAGGCTAGACACGCTGCTGCTCCGTAAGTCCGCCCCCGAGCCGTGACAAGAATGTCATCCGCGTAGCATATGACACTCATGCCACTGAGCAGGGCACCTCGGAGCAGCCAATTGTATCCGAGGTTCCACAGTAAGGGGCCGAGCACCGACCCCTGAGGAACCCCGGCTTCAACTTTCCGCCGCTGAAGACGGCCGTCCCTGTTGACGTAAAGCACCTCTCTGTCCAAGAGGTAGCCCGCCAACAGGGCCCGCAAATAAAGAGGCACTCCGTGATAGCGGAGTGCCTCCAGAATTGTAGAGTGGGGGATGGTGTTAAATGCGTTGGCTATATCAAATGATATAGCCAGCACGCCCTCCCCCCTCTCTGCGGCCTCGCTTGTCGTCGCCCTGAGCTTTGTCAGGGCGTCGATTGTAGACCGACCCGCCCGAAACCCATACTGGGCGTCGGATAGGTTTGGGCCGGTCCCTGCCAGGTGCTGGTTGAGGCGGGCAGCTATCAGCTTCTCAAACAGCTTGCCCGCCTCGTCCAGGAGGACTATGGGACGGTAACCAGACGGGGAGTCCGCTGGCCGCCCCTCCTTCCTAAGGAGGACCAGAAGGCCCTCCTTCCACGTTTTCGGGAACCTCCCAACTTCAAAACATCGGTTGAAGAGGTCCCGAAAGCGTCCAGCCATCTCGGTCACGGCGATGGCAACGACCCTGGCCGGGACCCGTCCCAGGCGTAGGCCTCGGTGTTGCCTTGCCCTTCGTTGGCGGGGGATTGCGTTTCTTCCCCCCCATCACATGGCCGGCGGGTCTGCCGGCCGACGTGCAGACGGCACATCTTGGTTCCGCTGTGCAGGAGGCCCGATCATGGCCTTTCCTGCCACAGCGGAAGCACAGGTCCTCACGGATCACCTGGGAGGGGCAAAGCGGCTTGGTGTGGCCGATTCCCAGGCACCGGAAGCACCTCATCGGGCGGGGCTCGACCACGCGAACGTGGCAAGAGCTCCACCCGACGATGATGCGCCCGGCATCTGCCAGTGCCTTGGCAGCGGCGACGGGACAGTGCACTACGGTGCATCCCGCACCACCAGGGCCGGGGCGAATGGCACCGACGCGGACCTGCTCCGCAACCTAACCTAACCTTTTTTTTTTTCCGTCGCAGGCCCCGCAGACCCCCCCAGGTCTGTTGTTCGGGGCCCATTAGCGAGAGGCAGGTGGAGGAAGTATTCCCTCCTCCGGTGCCCACCACGTCGGCGGCGAATCACTGGGGCGTCGGCTGCAGCCTCCCGCTCCCTCTCCGCCGCCTCCTTCTGCGAGATGACGTTCTCGCAGAAGGTGAGCACCGCCTGCCACGCCTCTTCTTTGGTGGACATTTTTGCTACCACAGTCGTCAGAGCGAGGTCGCTTCCGACCACCGCAACAAGGTCCGCGCGTTCCTCTGCCCAAGCCGTGCATGTCGTGAGGGTATGGTTTGGGCTGTCCTCATCGTGGCTGGTGCAATGCCGGCATTCGGCTGACGGCTCCCGTCCTATCCTGGCTAGGTAGAAGCCGAAACACCCATGGCCAGAAAGTATTTGGGTCGCCCTAAATGTAAGGCGACCGTGCTGCCGCTGTACCCACTCATTGAGTACCGGGGCGATTGCCCCAGTAGTGTGGCGGCCAGCTTCACTCTCGCCCAGGCGCTCCCTCCATCTTGCAAGCGCGTCCTGTTCAAGGCGGACGCGCTCCGCCTCGATCTCACGAGGGGCGGGCCTCTGCTCCTGGGACTTTTGGTCTCCCCGCCACTGATATAGAGCAGCGAGGACCAAGGCGTCGAGGTCCCAGGGCAAGCTCCCAGCTAACGCAAGAGCTGCATTTGCGGATACCGTGCGGTATCCGCGAGCCACCCGTATGGCCATTTGGCACTGAACCCTCTGCAACAACATGGCGCTGCGATTTGATAGGGCGCCGTACCAAACCGGGGCCCCATACAAGGCCTGTGAGCGTACGACACCCATGCTTTAGCGCCAACCGCTCGAAATGGGCGTTGAAATTCCAACGCCCATCCAGCGTGAGGCCGAGGTACTTTAGTGTACGCCCGACCTCTATGCGCATGCCGCCGATCACAATGTGGGATCCAAGAGGTGGCGACCGTCGGGGCCCATGGAAGCAAAGGGCCTCCGACTTCTCGAGCGCTACCTTGAGGCCTAGCTCCCTAATGCGGCGCGCGACCATAACCTTTTTTTTTTTTTTTTTTTTTTTAAAGATTGGGCATTAGACGACTCAGTGCTCCAGTCACTCTCTTCAGTTTTGGAGCCAAGTACTTGAAGTGGGCCTTGAAGTTCCACCGGCTATCGAGAACCAAACCAAGGTACTTCATGGTTGATCCGACGCCGATGGAGACGCCACCCACCTCGATCCTTGAGCCCTGTGGTGGCGCTTTCCGGGGCCCATGAAAACATAAAGCCTCTGATTTGTTGAGGGCCACCTTGAGACCGAGGCGCCCAATGCGGTCCACAGCACGAGCGATTCCCGCTGTGACTAACAGCGCCGCTTGCCCATAACTATCGCCCCGTGCAGTGATTAGGGTGTCGTCCGCGTAGCAGACGACATCCACTCCTCGGGGCATCGCTCCGCGAATAGCCCAGTCATAACCAATGTTCCACAGGAGTGGCCCGAGAACCGAACCCTGTGGAACACCGCATGACACTGGCTTTCTGCCCCACCCCTCGGCCACAGGAAAGATGATTTCCCTGTGTTCAAGGTAGTTTGTCACCACCTGTTGGAGATAAAGGGGCACCTTGTGGTACTTGAGGGCCTCCTTGATGCAAGCATGAGGGAGTGAGTTAAAGGCGTTAGCAATGTCTAAGGACACCGCCACGACCGCTCCCGCCGCCTCTGTGACCACTCTCCAGCCACTGATCCGAGCTGCAACTGCGGGGGTCGCGAACGTAATGTCCACGACGGACTCCCCCTGCGGTCGCACGCATGTGGCTTCGGCCCCCACGTTGACAACTACGAGTCCGTTGGACACCGCCCAGTCCAACAGACTTTCCCCTCGGGGGTCAGTAAAACGCAACCCTGAGGCTATATTCTTGATGTTTAAGTCGCCGCCAACGATCTCCGGCAGGGTGGACAGACGGAGAACCGACCCGAGATGGTCTAGATCGGCCTCGAACTCGCTCCTGGTTCTACTGGGAGGGCAAAAGACCCCCACCAGCAAAAACTCCCTGCACTTGGCGGCAACGACACCGCTCTGCCTGGCTACGACGTCGATAGGTTGCGCCCCCGACATCATGATGGCCGACAGGCCACTCACGTCTCTGACCCAGTTCTCCCGGTCGACCGGTATGAAATAGGGTTCGGAGACGAGGACCGCGTCTACGGACCACTCCGCTGCATGCTGCAAGAGGATATCTTGCGCAGCAGCACAGTGGTTCACGTTCGCCTGTAGCAGCTTGAAGGCCATTCTACGCCGTGAGAGACTCTGCCTCCATGTTGGTGGGCCCTACGGCCCTAGACGGTGCAGCCGGAGTCCTGGCTACTGTCTTTCCCACACGATTACCACGCTTCGGTGGTTTGCAGCTCTTGCTGCCCACCCTGTGACTCGCTGGCAATCCTGCGTCAGCGCACAGAGGACAGTGCGGCGAGGCAGTGCATCCCCTGGCTGTATGCCCTGGCGCACCGCAGCGGTAGCACAGATCACTGCGGTCGGCTGTTGAGGAACAGCTCTCGCGGGCGTATCCCACCTTCAGGCACCGGAAACACTTAAGTGGCATCCGGTCCATAAGCCTGGTCTGGGCAGAGACCCAACCCACAAGAACCCTCCCACTGACCACCTTTTGGGCTGCAGCTATAGGCACCTTGACAACGCAGGCCCCTGTACCCTGGAAAGTGCGGCCAATAGACCCTACCCGCAGGAGCCCTGCATCACAGCCACCCGCCTTGGCGACGGCCTCAGCGACTTCAGCTTTGGTGGCGGAGTCGTCAAGTCCCGATATACGGACGTCAACGGTCCTCACCGGCCTGGACACTTTGGCAATCTCCTCGGGGATGACCTCTCGCATTTTTGCCGCCAGCGCGTCGGCTTTTCCTTCGTTATTCTTCGCTCATTGCGCGGTTGTCATCCGTCAGGGTGCGCTCGTCCTCAGACTCGGAGAAATCCCCGGGCCTGAAGAAACGGCTCCCCGACGACGCTTGCAGTGGTGTGCTGCATCTTTCCAGTCGGATGACAGGCGTCTTGAAAAAGTCGATACTTTTATTTGGGATATTGTCACTCATATTGTTCCCACGAGTATGGGGGAAATAAAGGTCCACCCGGGCAGTGCCCCCTGTACCCAGGTAAGCGTACATACTCTAGGGAGTCCACCGGTTCCCTAGAGGTGTGCCGTTTGCGACTGACCACCCGTCAGCCACGCATCCCCTCGCCACGGCACCAAGCTTGGGATTGGGGTAACTTTTTAAAGAGGTTTCCTCCCTCTTGGCCCAGCTAATTAAGGCAAGACCGGCCCAGCAGTGAGCCGCGAGACGTGATCCACGAAACTCACCGCCAGGTCTTTCCCCCCGGGCGCCAGGTTCCCAGCGCCTTGCGCACACTCCTATTGCCTACTGCCGCCCGATACGGGAACAGACGCAGCGGCATTGTCCACCAATTTGGTTTTATAGACTTTTCCTTGTCTCGGCCCCAACTTCAGTAGCCCCCGGCCCCCCTCCGTTGGGGGATTACGGGTTGCCCGACAGGCCGTTCTCGCTTTTGTGAAGCGCATCCCACTGATGCCGATCTCACCTATGTCGATGCGGGATTTAGCGTCCCGGATTGCCGTTTCATAGGTCACCCCCTTCTCCTCTGCCCCCGGTAAGAGTGTCAGCACTATGGCTGACGAACGGGGCTTGCGAAGTCTGGGGGTGGCAGGTTTCTTGACCGATCCAGCGTTTGGCTGCACTGACTGGGTTGGTTGCTGGCCGTTCTTCTTCTTTTGGCCTCTCCTGGCAACAACATTCCAGCCCTCCTCCATAGATTCGGGCGGAGGAGGAAGAGGATGAGGCTCAGTTGTCAGCGGTGGGTTGGGGACTGTGTTGTCCCGTCCACCATGCCGGTTCTTGCGGCGGCGGTTCGCTGCCGGCCTGGATGTTGCGGGCGTCGGCGCAGTGGCCCTCTGTTGCCCCCTGGTCCCGGAGGCGGCTGCGGTGACCGGGGCCTTAGTGGCCGCCCTGGTGTTCGCCGGCCCTGCCGCGGGTGTCACCGCCTGCGACATGCGGCGGTCAGCCGCGAGCGGCGGACGCATCCTCTCCTTTGGGAGGAGGGGCTCGAACGCAGCGAGGTACGCGTCGAGCATGGTGCCCACTCGAAGCATTATCGAGCGGGCAAGTTCCTCCTCCCTGTCCTCCGCTGCCGGTGACCGTCTCGCCGCCTTGGCCGCAGGGGGCTTCGACGAGGGCGCCGTTCTCGGCGCCAGTTCAGGCGTGGGAAATTCCGCTGCCGTGTCGGGCACCGGCGTCCTCCCCGCCTTCAGAGCGGCCACCTCCGCCTTTATGGCCGCCATCTCGCGCTGCAGCCGAGCATTGGCTGCAGCCAGGCGCCGCACCTCGTCATTGACGGTGTGCTGCGAGAGCTCGGTGACCGCGCTCTCGATGCACACCGCCGCCTCCGTGAGGAGCTTCTGGGTTTGCCCGCGGAACTGGGAGCATTTAAGCACGGCTTGGGCGCTTGCCCTTGCCTGCTCAACCAGCTCCGTGGCAGTGAGCTCACCCACTCGCTCCTCGGCCTGCAGTGCTGTCAGCTTAATGTTGCGGGTCAGCCGTATGGCCACATCCTCCTCCTCCTCGGACGGCCCCCCTTTCTTTTTCAAGAAGGTTTCTGCGCTCAGCCGAGCCGCCGACCCCCCCTTGCCTCCACGCCTCGCCGTAGGCGCAGGCACCTTGGGCGCTGCGGATGGCCCAGCCGAGTCTGAGCCCGACTCTCCACTATCACCGCCCACTTCAGCCGCGGCACGGGTACGCTTTCGCGCCTCCCTGCTTTCACTGCCATCGCCAGGGTCCTCCGTAGTGACCCCCATGTCACTTTCCACTTCACTAGCCACCGGAGTGTTAGGGCGCACGAACCGTCCGTGCTTATCCCTCTGCGGCTGCGAGGCCTTCGTTCCTCTCGACGCCTGCCGACCCCTTCTCGAAGTCGGCAACTTGAAGGCCGGCAGGCCTTCCTCATCTGAGAACGGAACCACCGACCCACCTCCCACCAGAGCCGGATCGCGTGGACGCTTTCTAACAGATGATGGTCCAAGCTGCCCTCCGTCAATATTTTCTTCGACCCTCTGCTCACGCAGAGGATCACCCCCCATTTCCCCAGAGTTTATTTTTAAATTATTATGATTCATAAGGTTCCCACGAGTTTGGGGGAAATAACAGGTTCACCCGGGCAGTGCCCCCTGTACCCGGGTAAGCGTATATACTTTAGGGAGTCCGCCGGTTCCCTAGAGGTGTGCCGTTCACGACTGACCACCCGTCAGCCATGCATCCCCTCGCCACGGCACCAAACTTGGGATTGGGGTAACTTTTTATAGAGGTTTCCTCCCTCTCGGCCCGGCCAATTAAGGCAAGACCGGCCCAGCAGCGAGCCGCGAGACGTGATCCACGACACCCGCTACCAGGTCTTTCCTCCCCGGGCGCCAGTTTCCCGGCGCCTTGCGCACACCGGGCCACTCTGTAAGCAGAGCGGGTGGTGCGCACACCCCTATTGCGCACTTGTTGTGCACTACAACCTGGCCGCCCGATATGGGACAGACGCCAGCCCCCCACTGCCGCCCGATGCGGGACAGACGCAGCGGGAACACCTCGGAGACACCTCTTGGCTTCACCTGCCGCTGGATTGCGACAGGCTACTGAGCCCCCCCACCACGACAAGGTGGGGGAGACGGGAACATTTTTTTTTTTTTATCGCTGGAAAATGCGTTACGCATACCTACCGCTCTCGGGGGGAGCGATAGGTTATGTGGGACTCTCCCCGATTGGGGCCTACCCACTAAAAACCAGCGGCGTTCTCGGGAGCCATATAGTTCGGGACCACGGGTCAGCGCCATCAGCACACTACCGCAGTCCCTCACTGACCAGACCGACACACGGTCTCACCCGATTTGGAGAGGGCACAGTACCCCTGCCTCCAGCGCCGGAGGAGGATATCCTCCGGCTTGTTGTCCCGATGATGCGTGGAACGCAAGACACACCATCGCGCCTCCTAGTGGGAAGCGGACGCCCCCGCGTCCGCCGCCCGAGGCACAGGGAGGGGCATGTGCCGGAGGTGGCGGTTCCTCCTGCGCCCAGTGCGCCTACGGCACATGAGGAGTGCGTCAGCCTCAGCCTCTCGCTCTCGCTCCGCGCTCTCCTTTTGGGCAAGCACATGCTCGCATAATGCGGCCATGGCTCGCCACGCCTCCCTGTCGTCGACCATACGCCGGACTATGGAACCCAGCCTTAGGTCGTCCCCCACGTGTGCTCGAAGGGCACGGCGGTCAGCGACCCACGCCGGGCACACCTCAAGGGTGTGCTGTGCCGTGTTACTAAAAGAAAACGAAAACACTAATGAGTTATAAAATACATTACATAGTTATAATTTTGAAGCTCACATAAGGTTACCTACCCGCTTGAATTCTTGTCTTGACCAGATGGCCAGTAACGTAAAGAATGTCACTTCTGCACTGTACAAATCTGGGTTATCTGATCATGAAACAGCTGAAATAATCGTACTTAGGACTAATAAGAAAAGAGCCTTTCATCTCTGGTTCGAACACAAACGCGATTATAGCGCAGAAAACGTGAAAAAGTTTTGTGAAAGTGTTTCTTCTCTTTCTTTCTCGGAGGTTTATGATGCACAAACTCTGAAGGAATTGTTTGAGAATTTTTACTCCACTTTAATAATGTTCTATAATCTGTGCTTTCCGACCATCAAAGTTAAAATGACAAATAGACCAACAAAACTTAAATGGATAACAAGAGGTATCAGAAAATCAAGTAAAACAAAACGCGCTTTGTATATAAAGTATAGGAGAACTAGTAGACATAAAAACAAGAATAGAGCTGATTTTAAAAAATACGATAGTATACTTAAAAAATGCATAAACAAATCACAAAAAAAAATCAATTTGCGGCGCATTCGTATGAGCAAAAATAAAAGCAAGGCTACTTGGGATGCCATCACGACTTCATTGACAAATTGTTTGTATAAAAATGACATTGAATTTATACACCATAATCATATCGCATATAGCAAGCCATCTGACATTAGTAATATTTTTAATAATCATTTTAATAATTTAGTGCATAATCAACCTGTCAATGATAACAATGAACTCAATAGCTGCAACTACAACAATTCAAAATCAATTTTTGTTAATCCAGTCGATGGCAAGGAAATCTTTAAAATAATAACTTTACTCAATAACAGCAAGACATGTGGGTGTGATGACATCATCACAGGTGTACTAAAGGCTTGTGCTGAATGGATATGTTTTCCACTGGCACATGTGATCAATTTGTCATTCCTTGAAGGCACATTTCCGGACCAGCTCAAGACATCTATTGTTAAGCAGCTTTTTAAAAGGGAGACAGGTCAGACCCAAATAATTACCGACCTATAACGATAATACCGATCATATCAAATTTTTTTGAAAAGGCCATGCTCACCAGGTTGAACAGCTTTTTTGACAAGCATGATATTTTGCATAAAGATCAATTTGGCTTTCGTAAGGGAAGCTCAACATCTTTGGCGGGGTTTAGCTTGGTTAAGTTTGTAATGGAATCCATAAATGACGGCAACAACCCAGTTTTAGCATTATTTATGGATCTTAGCAAGGCGTTTGATTTTGTTGATCACGACATACTTAATAAACTAGACTGTTATAGTATTCGGGGAAAGGCTCTCGAATGGATAAACAGTTACTTAAGAAATAGAAGGCAGAGTACGGAGATAACCAAAGTAGTTCAGGACGACAATAACCATTTTTTTAAACGAAAGTTTAGGTCTCATGAAACTTTAAAAAATGCTGGGGTTCCACAAGGGAGTATCTTAGGGCCTCTATTGTTTTTGGTATTTATAAATGACTTGCCGAAATATATGACACATAAATGTATACTTTTTGCCGATGACACCATGGTCTTAATCAAGGTGGAAAATAAAGACCTTGCTCAGCAAACTTTGAGCAGGGCTTTTTTGACATTGTTAACTGGACGATTAGAAATAAATTATGTATAAATATAAATAAAACCAATTTCATCAGTGTCATTTTAAAATCACATATTCAAATTTTGCGCCTAATATTTCCGATTGCCTCCATAGTGCAATTTTACTACTTGCACCTGATTGGCCGGATTTTTGCCAATGACGGAGCTTATATTTTGGATTGCCTAGACAAAACACCATACGTCAGTGTCAGTCCACATGGTCAAGATGGCACGTCGTCCGTGAAGAGGTAAGATTAATCGATTGTTATCAGTGTAATCATAGATTTTTAGTGAGCAAAAAGTGTTTCAATCTTGAGTTTAATAGTTAGATATCCCAAATATGAAATATTTTGGTAGTTTATTATTAGTTTTGTTTTTTACAAATGCTAAATGGTATTATGTCCTTTTAAAATCCCATCGGGTACATTAGGTTAATCATATTTTTGATTGTCATAGACTTGAGGGATACTGATATTGAAAATTTACTCAAGAATTTAGACATCGGTGACTTCATATCTTCAGACGATAACTGTGGAGACCCAGAGTATACTCTAGCACGGTAAAGACAGTTGGTAAGCGGAAGCGATTCCTTGGCATCTGAAGAAGTTGACAATTCAACTGAAAGAGGGGGAGCCCGTCGAAGAGCTGTACGAGGATCATTTGCAGGTCGTTCTCGTAGACGATCATGTGAAGGCTCTCTTGGACGAGGAAAATCAGTAGTCAGTGTGCCGTCGTCGTCGGGATCAAGTCAAAATGTATGGTTGGAACAACAATTTGAAGGTATGTTAAAAATCCTAAAGTTTCATTCTAGGTAAGACTTACTGATTTACATTGAAGCAAAAGGCTGATAAGATTTCATAACTGAGTACTTTGATCGATCTCTGATGAGACTAAATTATAAAATTCAATAAAAGTTTGATTATGCGTATTATAAGGTGTTTTTAAATGTACCCAATGTTCTCTATAATTGACAAATATAATAAAGAGAATCTAGGTAATTATGCCCAATGTCCTTTTAAAAGAACAAAAGATATCAACCTAATTTCTACAAAAATCAGTCGAGCACAGTGCCTTTGTATCCCAAAAATATAAATAAATAAAATATTTCATACGAAAGTTGCAAATTTCACCAAAAGTTGTTCTGGGCAGGACCGCTTTGAAATGTATTGTCCTTTAGGAATGCCAATGGGCATATTTAGCAAGTTAGTAACTAAGCGCCTGGGCAGGACGAGGTGTAGACACGCACTTAAACTGGAAAGATCAGGTTGAGGTTGTTGTTCAGAAGCTTAGCAGGTTCGTTTTCGCCCTCAAAAAAGTACGTCAAACTATTTCGTTTGATGCTGCGGTAGCTGCGTACCATGGTTACGTGTCGTCTGTGTTAAGCTATGGACTGTTACTGTGGGGTAACTCGGTTGACGCTGAAAGAGCCTTTAAAATGCAAAAGAGATGCGTCAGAGTAATAAATTCTGCTTGGTTTCTGGACAGTTGTAGACCACTTTTTCAGAAGTGTCACATTCTACCGCTGCCTTGTATGTACATTAGGGACGTTTGTAATTTTGTTAAGTCTAATCCGGATTACTTTAAAAGAAAAAGCGATGTTATGCCCCGTCAAAAGCGTGCCAAGTTCAAAAAGCTGCTATATCAGCCTCCATGCCACAAAGATATTTATAAGAAAAATGTTTATAATATGTCAATCTATATATATAATAAATTGCCGGAAAGACTAAAAATACTCAAAGGTAATACATTCAAGAAAAAGTTGAATGATTGGCTGTTAATCAACTGTTTTTATAGCTTAAGTGAGTATTTTAATTATAATGACTAATTTAATCAATGAATATGACATTTACGAATATAATAATGTGACTAAGCATAATGTTATGTGTTATAAAATTATGTACTTTTAATATTAATTTTTGCATGCCTGCACGCAGGCTGAATACACGGACTAATTTTCTTTTAAGATTTGGATTGTATATCTGCATATGTTGTATTCTTGCAAATAAACACTTTCATTTCATTTCAAATAAAAAATAAATTTAAAATTTAAAAACCCCCGACACAAAATAAAAGATGCACATAAAAATCCTAAAACAAGATTTTATAACTATGAAATTATAGCTAGATACAATACAGTTGGTTTAAATGGAAACCCTATAAAAAGCGAAAAATAAAACTGAAATTTTGACCCTACGTAAGTACACAATTTTTAATACTAATGCTGTCGCGTCGGGGGACCGCACTAATATTAGACTAACTTTGTGTTAAAGTTACGTAACATATTATTATAAAGTTTTTGTATAAGTCCTCAATCCATTTATTTAAATAGCTTTTCTTCCCGAACGCGACTCGCGCGAATTTTGGTGGACGGCGCGCAAGGTCTAATATTAGTGCGGTCCCCCGACGCGACAACATTAGTATTAAAAATTGTGTACTTACGTAGGGTCAAAATTTCAGTTTTATTTTTTGCTTTTTATAGGGTTTCCATTTAAACCAACTGTATTGTATCTAGCTATAATTCCATAGTTATAAAACCTTGTTTTAGGATTTTTATGTGCATCTATTATTTTGTGTCGGGGGTTTTTAAATTTTTAATTTATTTTTTTATTTCATGCTTTTTGTAGGGGACTTCATATTTTTTTAAATTTTATTTTAATTATTTTCTTGCGTTTTAAAATTCTAAGTAATGTGGTTTTTCATCAGGTTTTTAATCAATAATAAATAATAATAATTATTATAAAATAGTTGAGGAAAAGTAAGTAGGTAAACTTTGAAATAAAATGCAATTCGCAATTTTGTGATAGCGACCATCTTGGATTTGAAATTGCCCTTTCATTGGATACCCATATTAAGGGAGTTTAAAAAAAGATGTAATCCGCCATTTTGTTTCGGCGGCCATCTTGGATTTGAAATTTGTCATAGTGTATAGTATTTTACTAGTCAAGCCCTTTCATTTGATACCCATATTGAAGAAGTTTAAAAAAATATGTAATCCACTATTTTGTTACGGCGGCCATCTTGGATTTGAAATTTGTCATAGTGTGTAGTATTCTACTAGTCAGGCCCTTTCATTTGATACCCATATTGAAGGAGTTTAAAAAATATATGTTATCCGCCATTTTGTTACGGCGGCCATCTTGGACCGATTTTCATCAAACATAGCTAAGAACACTCCCGACTAATCAATCATTCAAACAAAAAAAACTAAATCAAAATCGGTTCATCCGTTTGGGAGCTACGATACCACAGACAGACGCACACACACACACACACAGACACGTCAAACTTATGACACCCCGTCGTTTTTGCGTCGGGGGTTAAAAATAAAGTCGAATTGTACTAGTCCGTAGCATCAATTGTTTAACTTTGATTTGTGTAATTTCGCGAGAGGCGTCAACAGCATTAGTTTACAACTTGCAAGTGGCATACAAACATTAAGCCTAAATTGTTCAACATAAAAGCAATCATTAGAATGCTCTCCCTTCGCGCCTTCGGACTTTAAATGCACTGTTTTTTGGGCAGACTAGTACCAAAGCGAGTCGAGGTTAAAATAGTTGGTTTTCCTATTTGCTGTATTTTGGAAGGGATTTCAATACTTCAGGGTTGTAATTAGTGCTCTGCTCTTTAACTCTTGGTTTACATTAAATTCGTAGCCAAGCTATTTTACTCGTCGCCTAGCCATTATATTAGCCGCCAAGCCGTTATTTGTTGCTCCTTACTTACCTATGTCTTAAGTAAGCGAGCTTAAAACTTTCGGCACCTTTAAGTCACTGTCGTTATTCAGTTTTTAAAATAGCCCTTTTTGAGGCTTACCTAATTTAATTGTCAACGAAATAATATTTTGATAAACTGATACCAAGGTATGTTAGATATTAGTTGCACATAGTTAGTTACCCTTTCAGTTTTTAGTCGATCGAAAAATAATTAGCCCATCGAATTTAACCGACAAACACACTTGCCTCAATGATGCGTTGAATGAGATAAACTGTGAGATATGCTTACAGACTAAGAAATCTATCCAGCGATAACTAAAAAGTTAAAAATAATTTACAAGTAAAAAACCCTTTTTAAAAACAAGCTTTTATGTCAATGCGCTAAAAAGTATAAAATAATAAAATAAAATTTTCCTTTAAAACTTTTACGATCAAATAATAACATCATTAAACAATTTATATTATATAAAAGCTTGTCGCGAGATTTTACCTGTGTAGATAAACAAAATATACACAACTTGATATGATTGACTAATTTTTTTAAAAATCAAACTACTAAATACGCCAAGTGAGTACTTAAATCTCGCAAATTTTTTACTTGTAATTTATTATACTTATTATTATGAAATAAAGATATTTTGAAACTGAAACTGACTGGTATTTCGCGGTTTTATTATTATCTTAGTTTATCACTAGATATTAAATTTTTGTGCAGCATTGAAGTCGCGGGGAGAATGCAGTGTACTCGTAATTCAATGAAAGTTATATCAAACTACATATTTCGTTTGTAAATTTTATTTATTCAGTTTACACACACACACACACATAAACATTGTCAATGTTGCAAAAGTATCATGTTATTAAAAGTTGAGTGTTGATAACAGTGCGTCGGAATCCGTTACAGTGGAAAACTGTTTTTTTGGAGTGGGTCTTCCGTGGGTAGGACAAGTGCGAAGTGGAGGAGCAGATGGAGCAGAAGGTACTTGTTTTGGATCTTTTGGTTTGCAGGGATTTTTTGGTTTAGAAGTTTCTCTTGGTTTACTTGGTTCTTGAGGCTTACATGGGTTTTGAGGCTTAGATGGGTTTTCAGGCTTACATGGGTTTTGGGGCTTACATGGGTTTTGGGGCTTAAATGGGTCTTGAGGCTTACATGGGTTTTTAGGCCTAATTGAGTCTTGAGGTTTGCATGGATTTTGAGGCTTACATGGATCTTGAGGCTTATAAGGGTCTTTTCGGGGAGTTACGTTCCCACAGCCATTGCTAGGCTTATTTGGCTCAACAGGTTTCACACATGGCGGCTGCGGTCGTGGACATGTCGCAGGGTTTCGTCCGGTTTCATGATTTGGATCTACCCTCGAACTATCGTTACCTTTGAAACATGCTAGTTTTTTTTGTAGGTTTTTTAATGATAGCCAAGATTCCGTTTTTGACTTTTCAGTAGCTTTATCAGATGCAGAGCAGTTTAATCTAGTCATGTTGGCTGCGGTATTTGTTTGGGTAAAAATTTGAGTACCATCTAGTGACACTTGAACGCGAACATTTTGTGCACCCATTGGAACTGGAATATCTAATCTTCCTGAAGTTGTGTTCTGAGAGGTCTTACGGACTCCAGTTACAATGCGTCCTCGGCCTGCTTCTTGAAGGTTGTCTCTTTCTTCCAGCACCTGTTTTAGGGATTCAGCATCAGCTTTACTTTTTGCCGTTGTAAGGCTTGCATCGGGGACCTTTTTGCTATCTCCAACTGGTGAACGGGATAGATTGATTGCGGCAGAATGAAAAGATCGTTTGCCACTAAAATCTCCCTTTCTTTGGGCGCATTGGCTTGGCCCTCGACGTTTTATTTTTTCCATAGTTGTTGGTTCACGACAGCACTGAGGCACTTCAGCCGGTTTTTGTTGTGTCTGACACCAACTGGTATCACCAGCCCGTCGTGCTCCTGTAGTTTTACACTTTGGCTCAGTGGTGCTTCTTGGACACGAGGATGCAGAATTACGAGTTAAGTTGAACTTCTCCATGATTCGTGATGTTAGATTTTTTGGAGGCGGTGACTGACAGCGCTTAGTATAAGAAGGATACGTGGATGAAGGTGGAGGAGACGGTGGAGGAGACGGTGGAGGAGGCTGTGGAGCTACACAAGCTGGAGGAGTAGGTGAGGTACGAGTCGTACTTCGATCTATGTCTATAATTGTTCGAGGTACGTGAGCACACGGGTCAAGGTACGCGTTGTCTCGGATTGTGCACTCGGTGTCGCGCACGAGCTCAACGCAGCGTGGCGGTGGAGGCGTGCGGTTGGGACCGCAAGGCACCGGAGGCTCACGCTCACACTTGACCGTATAGTTGCGGCCATCGGTGGCGCGCGCGCACTCTCGTTCCCCGCCAAGCGTGTACGGTGCCGGAGGCGGCTGGCTTGCGTGAGTTGAGGGACGCTCGGAGACCTCACGCTCGTAGTCTAGGCGACGCTCTTGTTCTGCGAGGGCCAGACGGCGAGCGACACGGTCAGTGCCACATCCATCTGATGTTAAACACTTCCTTTTTGAACCCTGAAATTAAAAATAATCTGTGTTGAGATCCGACAGTAGACTGACAAAAAAAGCAGATTTCTTTTAAGACAAGCTTTTATAATTAGGTGTGAGGTATAATGCTAATGTGTGTAAACATATATTTTTCTTATATCTTATGACTACGTCAAAATAATATGCAGTTACTAGCTCAAGGTAACGAACTAAGACAGGCCAAAATAAGTATTTTCCAACAGAGAGGACATCTTTTAAACCCATTTTCAGATCATGATCATGTTTAACAAAAAACAATCTGATAATATAACAAACTAGCTATTAACTATGTGGCAACAAATAGCTGATTCTACAAAGACTAATATTGTATTGTCACGGGATTTACATACGTATGTTTATCAAATTGATGACAACTCACATAAAATATTACAAGAGCTTTTTATAAAACCACCTAAGTGCGAGTTGGACTCGCGAACGAAAGGTTCCGTACCATGTACACACAACATTAGACACTATAATATCATAACCTGATTTGTAGTTGTAAAAATGGCAAAAAAACCTTTGTTATATGGAATTTAAGAAGAAGAAGAAGAAAGTAAATACACAACTACATAATATTCTGTGAGTGTTTATATGTCTACCTTTTGCCATTATTAATATCGAGCAAAAAACGGCAAAAAATCGCGTTTGTCGTATGGAAGCCTTACTTGTATATTTATTTTATTCTGATATTAGTACTTGTTGTTATATCGGCAACAGAAACACATCATCTGTCAAAATTTAAACTGTCTAGCTATCATGGTTCATGAGATACAGCCTGGTATTAGACAGACAGCCGGACAGTGGAGTCTTAGTAACAGGATCCGGTTTTGACCTACGGAACCCTAAAAAGGTAAATTAAATTAATAAGTCATACTCGTTTCTCCAGTTGCGCAGCGTTGCAGGTGAGCGGCGGCTCGCAGGGGGGCGGGGGACAGGGTGGCGGGTTGCCGGCAGGCGGCGGGCAGCAGACGCGGCGCGTTGCTCGCAGGGTGGCGGGCGGCTTGGCGCGGCAGGGCGGGCGCGGCTGCGGCGGGCAGGGCGGGCAGGGCGGTGGCGGGTTGCCCTGGCACGCGCGGCTGGCTAGCAGTCTTGCTGCTGGGTGCACGCGCACCTCGCGGACGCAGGCGTAGGCTCCGTGTGCGATGCGCAGCGCCATGCTTAGCCCGTGCCTTGGGCGGTGCGTGTGTGTGTAATGCAGTGCGGCACCCTCGCGACTGCTGATTTCTCGAGGGTTACGACACGAATCTAGTTGGCTTCCTACACTTTTAAATATTTTAGTTATGTAAACTTTTTTAGTTTTAATAAGGTTGCTTGCGCTTATCATAAATATTATACTATCTGCAAACATTTCTGTTGATGTACTAATCGAAGTCCAAAATAATAATTATTTTCTCTTATACATGACAAACTTAAATAATTAGCAAAAATTTTTTTTATTTTTTTTATCGGATCAACTAAACGCGCGAAAATCTCTGGAGATTAAAGCGTTCTGCGGTGTAGCTCGACTTCGCCAAACCTGTGGAAGGACATAACTAAGTATAGCAGTGTCAAGGAAAACTTATTACAAATCTAACAAGCAACAACGATGATTTTTTTAGGCCAAATATACAAAGTGGAATTTTGTGATGCCGCCTGAAGGGAAAGTACTCTTAATACTGTAGATATAAAAAAATACTCAAAGAAAACTGCATTTAAAGATTTCTGAAAAATCGCTTGCCACTCCCGGGAATCGAACCGAATAAAATCTGTTAAAATTACATCGTGTATTTTTATTACATTGATCGTAAGGCTCCATTATAAGGATGAAATCTATCTTAGGATGAAATGTAAGGAAAACCATGTAATCCTTAATTATTAATTAATTACAAAAAATTGTAAACTAACTGATTAGTGCTCAAAATGGGCTTATTATTAAAGCTCGGGAAATGCTGTTGGCGAATCAAAACGCTCGAAGCAGCTAGTCGCAGAACATTAAACTGTTTCGCTATTGGTCAATAGCTTCCGCCATGCTATATTCTAAATAATTTAATAGGTTAAATTTGACAGGGAACATATAGGGTTAGGTGAAAAAAATAAAATAAAAATTAAATTAAAAATTTAAAAACCCCCGACACAAAATAATAGATACACATAAAAATCCTAAAACAAGGTTTTATAGCTATGGAATTATAGTAAGATACAATACAGTTGGTTTAAATGGAAACCCTATAAAAAGCAAAAAATAGAACTGAAATTTTGACCCTACGTAAGTACGTAGGTATACAATTTTTAATACTAATGTTGTCGTGTCGGGGGACCGCACTAATATTAGACTAACTTTGTGGTAAAGTACATAGTTACGTAACATATTATTATAAAGTTTTTGTAAGTTTGCGTCCTGAATGCGACTCGCTCGAATTTTGGTGGACGGCGCGCAAGGTCCAATATTAGTGCGGTCCCCCGACGCGACAACATTAGTATTAAAAATTGTATACCTACGTACTTGCGTAGGGTCAAAATTTCAGTTTTATTTTTCGCTTTTTTTAGGGTTTTTTAAACCAACTGTATTGTATCTAACTATAATTCCATAGCTATTAAACCTTGTTTTAGGATTTTTATGTGCATCTTTTATTTTGTGTCGGGGGTTTTTAAATTTTTAATTTATTTTTTATTTTATGCTTTTTGTAGGGGACTTCTTATTTTTTATTTCATTTCAATTATTTTCTTGCGTTTTAAGATTGAGTAATTTGGTGTTTGATTAGGTTTTTTCATCAATAATAAATAATTATAATTATTATAAAATAATTGAGGAAATGTAAGTAGGTAAACTTTGAAATAAAATGCAATTCGCAATTTTGTGATAGCGACCATCTTGGATTTTAAGATTTAGCACAGTCTATTAGTATTCTACTAGTCAGCCCTTTTGTTGGATACCCATATTGAGGGAGTTTAATTTTGTTACGGCGGCCATCTTGGATTTGAAATTTGTCATTGTGTATAGTATTATACTAGTCAAGCCCTTTCATTTGATACCCATATTGAAGGAGTTAAAAAAAATATGTAATCCGCCATTTTGTTACGGCGGCCATCATGGATTTGAAATTTGTCATAGTGTATAGTATTCTACTAGTCAAGCCCTTTCATTTGATACCCATATTGAAGAAGATTTAAAAAAAAATGTAATCCGCCATTTTGTTACGACGGCCATCTTGGACCGATTTTCATCAAACGTAGCTAAGAACACTCCCGACTTATTAATCATTCAAACAAAAAAAACTAAATCAAAATCGGTTCATCCGTTCGGGAGCTACGATGCCACAGACAGACACACACACAGACACGTCAAACTTATAACAACCCGCCGTTTTTTCGTCGGGGGTTAATTAAAAAAAATGCGGCGTAGGATTTGAACTGGGTACCCAACGCTTGTTAGGCGACGCAAAAACCAATCGTCCACGCGCGAACTGAGAGTCTTGTTGGCCAAATATGCGATGTATAGTCTCGTTGAATGGTCAAATTGCTAGTAGTTGCGGTCAGTTTTTGAAATATTTGTAAAAACTTGTATCACAACACTGAAAAGTACTCACAGTAGTAAGTTATTGAGAGTTCTCGCTCAAACCAGCGAGAAACTCTCAATACTTACTACTAGAATTGGTTACAACAACATTCGCATCAAATGCTACTGCGTAGTTTGGGGGGTGGGCGGGCGAGATCAATTTTTGACAATAACTAACATGCAATTATTTTACTACATTCATATCAACGTTAATGTCAAATTTAGTGTTTAAACTGATAAGTACTTATGCATCTGCATTAAACTGATGAAGTTAATGTGAAATTTGGGTGGTGGGCGGGTAGCGCTCATTTTTATACATTTTGTTGACCATAGATCAACGAGTTCAAATTCAAATATTCTCGAACTGGATAATTAATTACTCTACTCGTAAAACATTAAAATGGTCAGTACTGCTGGGTGAATTAAATCAAATAATATTCGTCGGCGTGCTATATATACGTAGGTATTATACTACGTCACAGTCACCGGCGTCACCGCTGCCCGCGAGCCGCGGTGCCTCGTTGCGCAAGCACCGGATATCGGAATATGTTACCCAAGCGAAAAACATACCTATTGCGCCTGTTTCTGATGTAAATAATTTAACAATGAATGAAATAATAGTACCATACATGAGATCTCACCCGGCTTCACATTGTGAAACCTACTTTTTAACGTTGAATGTATAAATTAATAAATGTTGGACAACATCATACATTGCTCTGATCCCATAGTAAGTAGCTAAAGCACTTGTGTTATGGAAATCAGAAATAACGACGGTACCACAACACCCAGACCCGAGACAATATAGAAAATATGACTTCCCATATTGACGCGACCAGGGACACGATCAAACCCGAGACCTCTGAGATGGCGACACCATGAAAACCGGTGTGTAAGCCACTCGACTACGGAGGTCGTCAAAGGCGGTATACTATTGTCTAAACGATACTTTCGAAAACTCATGACCGCGAGTTCGTTTGACTGAAAACATACGAGTTATGTTTATATATATAAACATAACTCGTATATATAGTATATGCAAGTCAGATACATTAGATATACTTAGATTAGACAAAATGTTAGTCCTTCACCCGTTTTGCGGTTTGATCCTAGATTAGATCCTAGAATAAATCGTTCTCAGTGCATGATTTTATTAAAAAAAACGATCCTGTTTGTCTACTTAGAACATATTTCTTATTCATGTTCAATCTTTGTTATGATATTTTAATGATATTTTACTTGTGCGTTCTTTAAATCCATATCTATAATACCTACCTAAGTAAATAATATTACTAATAAGAAAGTTAAGCTGATAGCCTAATTTATACTTAATTATTTTTCTATTAAAATAATCGAGAAACAAAACTAATAGTAATGTACGTTAATGAAATAAGATTATAGTTTTTGATAGAATTGTTCAAAAAGCTTGTTTACCTACCATATATTTTTTATAGTTACTGTCAAAAGATTCAGAACATAATTCATTTTTTTTATTATTTATATTTTTTTTTATTAAACGCAGAAAAGGCGAACAAACTTAAGAAAACAACAATAGTGTATTTTACCACTTTGGGCAAACGGACGGACTCTACGGAGTCGGATTTTTGGTATCCAAGAGATGGAAAAATAACATAATTGAGTTTGTAGGATATTCAGAAAGAGTTGCAACACTTAAATTACGGATAACTCGAAACAAATGCTTAACCCTCGTCCAAGCATATGCTCCGACTTCCGGCCATAGTGATGAAGATGTGGAGGATTTTTACGATATTTTAAACAGAGCCTGCGATGAGCAGAGAGGAACGTGGACCCTAGTGCTTGGAGACTTCAACGCAAAAATCAGGACCTCACAACCAACCGATAACCCTGAAGTATTAGGGCCCCACGGTCTTGGAGAGCGTAATCCTCAAGGAACTCGACTAATATCTTTCGCGTTTGGGCAAAGTCTCAAGTTAGCTAATAGCTGGTTTTATAAAAAATCCCATAGGAGATGGACCTGGACCTCACCAGGAGACAGATTCAGAAACGAAATTGATTACATACTCGCTTCTGACAACAATATTGTAAACGATGTCAATGTAATAAACAGAATAAAATTTAGCTCCGATCATAGGCCAGTACGAGCCACTATTAAATTTAACTTCAAATTAGAGATGGCGAAACTTTTTAAAAAACGCATAAAACATTTAGACCAGCAAAGTATTTCAAACAATTTTGAACAGTTCAATTTAGAGTTAACAAATCCATTTAAATTTTTTAACGTCGATAATTCTTTTGACGTCGACTCCCAATATAATAACCTTTTATCGAGCATTAAAACAGCCAGCTGCAAAATAAAACGAGAAAGAAGAAATAGTAACAAGTTATCTGAAGGTACCAAAAAACTAATTGAACAACGATTAAATACAGATATAAGATCACAAGAATACAAAAGCATCAACAAAATGGTAAAAAAGAACACCAGGAAGGATCTAAGAAATTATAACACAAACTTAGTAAAGATAGCACTTCAAAGAAATACTTCACTTAGAGCAGCAAAACAGGGGTTTTCTAGAAGTAGGACTTGGATAACAAGTTTAGAGGATTCCAGAAAAAAGAGGCACAGCAACCGTGATGAAATTATAAAAATATGCACAGAGTTTTACAAAACCTTGTACACGGACAACTCAAATTATGCCCTTCCCGTGGAATACCGCTGCGGTGACAACATTCCTCTTATAAACGAACATGAAGTCAACACTGCTATAAAAAGCTTGAAGTACAATAAATCCCCGGGAGAGGATGGTGTCACCACCGAGGTCCTTAAACTTGGAAAGCCAGCCCTTCCACCTCACCTTACAAAACTTTTTAACACAATTTTACTTAGCGGATCTCTACCTCAGAAATTTTGCCATTCCAACATTATTTTGTTACATAAAAAAGGTGACAAACATGACATCAACAACTACCGGCCAATAAGTTTAATTTCTCATATTTATAAATTATTCACAAAAATAATATTGGATCGAATTGCCCATAAATTGGAGAAACATCGACCCCCCGAACAGGCTGGTTTCCGCTCACATTTTTCTACAACTGACCATCTCCACACTGTTAACCAAATAATAGAAAAATGTAAAGAATCCAATAAACCACTTTACCTAGGATTTGTTGATTACTCCAAGGCATTCGACAGCCTTAAACATGAGCCTATATTCACCGCTCTGGAACGCCAGGATGTGGACCCCACTTACATACAACTCTTGCGACTCATATATCGACAGAGTACAGCAGACATAAAACTTCATGCACCTGGCCCACCATTCCCAATATTAAAGGGCGTCAAGCAAGGAGACCCGCTTTCCCCTAAGCTCTTCACAAGCGCCTTGCAAGAGGTATTTAAACAGCTGGTCGATCCCTGGAGAACGAAGGGTATCAATGTAGGGGCTACGAAGCTTACAAGCCTTCGCTTTGCCGACGATATAGTTCTTTTCGCCAGCACATCGTCAGAGCTCGAAACCATGCTCGAACAGCTGAGTGAGGCGAGCCTTAAGGTTGGATTGATGATGAATAGGTCAAAAACTAAAGTCATGACCAATGCCGCTGAAAACGACATAGTGGTATGCGGGCAGAAAATGGAATATGTCGACGAGTACATATACTTGGGCCAGATAGTCTCCTTTGAAAACAGGCAGGACAAAGAGATCGGTCGTCGTATCGATAACGCCTGGAAGAGCTTCTGGTCCATGAAAGCGTATCTGAAGGGAGACCTACCATTGTCACTGAAACGCAAACTCGTCGACACCTGCATCCTGCCCGTACTTACTTATGGAGCGCAAACGTGGTCATTGACCGAAAGTCAAAAATCCAAACTCAAGGTTTGCCAAAGAGCTATGGAAAGGAGCGTATTAGGTATTAGAAGGATCGATAAGATCCAGAGTACCACAATACGCTCCAGAACTGGCATAGCAGATGTAGGTGAAAAGACAGCAAAGCTTAAATGGGAGTGGGCGGGGCATGTTTGTAGAATGCACCCGAATAGATGGGCAAAAATCGTCACGCAATGGATACCACCAGACGGCTACCGACGAAGGGGTAGATCTAAAAAGAGGTGGAGCGACGATCTGTCCAGTTTTGCGAGAAATTGGGAGTCGTTGGCCGCTGACAGAGACAAATGGAAAGAATTGGGGGAGACCTTTGCCCAGCAGTGGGATGATGTAGGTTAGTAAAAAAAAAAGAAATTCATAAAATATTGATTTGGAAATTTTTATTTGATTCATAATGCGTCACAATCACGTCGTCGAAACGCTTCCATAAAAATGCTTGCGTGCAAAATATATCGCTGCTAGGGTTGGCGATCACGCAGCGGCGCGTTTTCAGCCAACTGTGTCGTAGTCATTATACTGTTTTAAGATTTTAGTTTTTAAGTACTAGCCGAAATTCAGTACAATAACGTTACAGCGCATAAAACAATTTTATTCAGCAATGCAAACACATAATTTAATTAAGTAGTTAATAAATACAAGTTAAATAGATTCCTTCTGACGCTGTCGGGTATAAATCAATCATATAGCATAACCCTAATAATATGTGCCATACTTGGAACTAGACCCTTGCGAAATACCTCAATGCAACCTTAGCACTATTCCATTGAGTTATCGTCATTTATCATGCAATAATATTTTTGTCAACCCTAACACATAACGCTGCGTACACAATAATTTGCAAATAAATTGCGAACGACTCGATTAGTGCTTCACTTTGTGCCTCACTGTTCATCGTGCTCTAGAAGTCTCTTCAGCAGTCCCGCTCCGATCGCCGCTGCCCTGCGCCACCTTCAGCGCCCCAGACCCAGCACTCCAAGTTACCCAGTGAGTTTCTCTCTTCTAACAAGTAGAATGTGAGTACTTATGACTATCTCCTAGAACTTTATTTAGACTTTTTTCTGTGTCTCCTCATCATCGGTAACTTGTATTTGCAAAGTTTGAAGTGTCGCGGCTATTAGGTACTACATTTACTTATGCAGTAATGATTTCAACTGTTTAGATTCTTACACGCGTAAACGTTCAGGAATATTATTTTTATGAAACAATTACTAATTTTCAGGTCCGACTCCAAGTACGAATCTACATTTGAAAACCACGTGTCCAAGTCAGAGAGAAGTAGGACAACTCACAACTCAAGGTATTTCCATGAATTAAATTCTTAGTCACATATTTGTTTCTTATAAATTCTTAGTGTCGGTGAACTAGTATCGTGGTTATCTGTTTGTCATAATAACTATAATGCGCATATTGAAATATCTAAATACTTCTAAGTTCAAAACTACCACCGACAGTAGGTATCTATCTTAATATTAACAAGTAAGATTTATAAGTTTATATTAATGTGAGACATGATTGGTTTGGCAGATCTGACTCCGAAAGCGAGAACACTCCAAGGCGGAACCAGGCAAAAACGCTCAAGAGAAAATCAACTACACGAACTCTGTAAGTAAGACTTGAAAATATCTTAGATCATAAGTCCCAGATCTGACTCCGAAAGCGAGAACACTCCAAGGCGGAACCAGGCAAAAACGCTCAAGAGAAAATCAACTACACGAACTCTGTAAGTAAGACTTGAAAATATCTTAGATCATAAGTCCCGATATTTTGTTAACCGGTCAGTCGCGGCATTTTCAGACACAATCGATAATAATCAATAGTTATCCGACCACATACGACCGCGCAGCATCTGATAAGTTAACGTGGTAGTTACTTTTGATACACGTTTTACTTTACAGGTCTGATTCCGAAGACGATCGTCCTTCAGCTCGCAAAAGCAAAAAGTCTAAGAAAAAGTTGACAACAGCACGAGCTCCATTGAAGTACGAGGGTCAAACTGAAAGTTCTTAGAACTGGCCACTTATAAACAATATAATAAAAAAAATATTCTAAAATTTGAAAATAGAACTCTTTGCCAATATTACTGAGTATATATTTCATTCATTTGTCATTTGTTTTACGACTTGGCGGCAAATTGAAAATTGTCTGTGTCACGTCAAAATGAATTTAACACGAGAAAATTTTCGTGCAATGATTTTTTATGACTTTCGATGTCATTTAAGTCAACAAGAAAGTTATGATAGACTACGATTGGCCTTTCACGATGAAGCCCCATCTCGTGCGACTGTTTACAACTGGTTTAATGAGTTTAAACGTGGTCGCACTAATCTCACTGATGATGTACGTGAGGGACGGCCTTCTACGGCGACGACTGAAAATAACATCTGTGTTGTGCGGCGTATGATAGAGACTGACAAAAGAGTGACCTATCAGCAGATTCGGACAAGCTTAGGCATCGGTATGAGTCAAGTGCACAAAATCCTCCACGAACATTTAGCGGTCAGGAAGCTTTGCGCCCGGTGGATACCTCATAATTTGACTAAGGCTCAAAAACTCCATCGTGTGGATTGGTGCCGTAAAATGATTGAAAGATTTAACGGAGGTGACTCAAATGCTGTGTTCGACATACTAACAGGTGACGAAAGCTGGATTTACTGTTATGATCCTGAAACCAAAAGACAATCTGCTCAGTGGGTGTTTCCTTTCGAGGAGTTGCCAACTAAAGTGAAGAGAGATCGAAGTGCGGGAAAAAAAATGGTGGCCTCGTTCTTTGGAAGGATAGGTCATTTCGCAACAATTGTGTTAGAGGATCAAAAAACAGTTTCTGCAGAATGGTACACTACCAATTGTTTGCCACTTGTCTTGGAAAAAGTTCGAGAGAAACGACCTCGCAGTAGGATCCTCCTTCACCACGACAACGCCTCGTCGCACACCGCCAAGCGAACGATCGACTATTTGGCGACATCAAACGTTGAATTACTGGGTCACCCGCCGTATAGCCCCGACCTCGCGCCTTGTGATTTTTATTTATTTCCAAAAATTAAAGAAAAACTTAATGGAAAGCGGTTTATGAATGCTGAAGAAGCGGTGGCTGCGTATCGCGATGCCATTGAAGAGACCCCTAAGGACGAGTGGGCAAAGTGCTTTTCCCAGTGGTTCCATCGCATGCAGCGGTGTATTGACGTCAATGGACAATATTTTGAAAATATATAATAAAACTAATAACTGGCTAATGTAATCAGTTTTTGATTTTCTAAGAACTTTCAGTTTGACCCTCGTAAGTACACAAAGAATAATTTATTTACACCTTACAATACACTTTATCACAAAAGAAAAGCGTCGACACGAGTCCACCAGTATCTAAAAATCATATTGTTTAATTTTCAGAAGCGGTGCGGCAAAGAGACAAAGCACCGGCAAAGAAGAGGAGCTGTTCGGGCTGGTGTCCGAAGACGAGAAAGAAGCGGCTCACGCAAACGCCTCTCGACGAGCACCGGAGGGCCAGCTGGCGAGCTCGTTCAGCAGCAAAGTCGCGGACGGTGCGATGCTGCGGCGCGCGCAGCTGAGCGGCCGCTACTACGCCGAGCTGCGGCTCTACGCCACGCGCGACGCGCTCGACGCGCGCCCCGAGACCCGCTACACCAAGGCGCTCGTCACGCTCAAGCTCCAGCTCGACCCGGACGAGCCCGAGTGGGAGCTGCTTCAGAAGTTCCTCAAGAAAGCGAAGACGAAGTATTTTGCGGATAGCGCACCGGTTTTTATAATAGTAAAACTAAGTAATAAACTTGAAATAAAAATAACTTAATTGATTTTGTTGTAATTTATGTAAGGTTAATAAATAAATGGTTTAGAATTGAGTAAAGTACTTATTTAACCTCGGTACTACTTACCCGACTAATTTTTACCAATCAATTAAGTAGGTAGGTAGGTAATCAAGTCTCTACTAGGCTATACAATAATTTAATAATTATATTAGTAGATAGTTTTCATTTCATAAGTCAATTCTATTGGGCGGCTAGTCCCGAGGTTAAATAAAGGTTTTTAGTGGTTTAGGTAGGTTAATTAAGGTAAGGTAAGATGCCCTTCTGCTCTGCGTGTGCAGTCCAGGTAGAGAGTAAGCGGTAGGTAGGTCACTTGCGGAGCACCGCGCACAAGATACTGTGCGCGGCGAGCGCCGAGGACGGGGTCGTTGAAGTCGCGTCTGCGTTCCTTGGCCGTATAGCCTCGTACAGGCTACCTGCTACGACCGAAACGGAACACTCTTTTCCCGGCTTGTTTTTAAAAAGTGTAGAATCGAAACTGGCTCCACTTTTAGAGAGTTCGCTTAAAAACACGTAGGTATTAAAGTAAATTTTGAATATTTTGGCAATTTTCTCTTGTTTAAAAATAACGAACAAGAAATAAAATCATTCACAACTAAGAATATTGTTGTCCATCGTAACTTTAACTTTGAACGATTATTTACATCTGTCTTAAACATCCTTACCAAGAAAGTTGAAGAGTTTCAAGAACGTGATAGTGGGCGGACTTTCCTAAGTAATATTTATTTAGCAGTAAACATAAACAGATATGACCCATTATATGGATCCGGATCAACATATATTGACTTACCGCCAGTAATAAAAAAGAAAAAAGCGTGTGTCAATATTAGAAATGACGATGACTTTTGCTTCTTGTGGTGCATAGTCGCCGCGTTGTACCCTGCTAAGACGAACTGTGACCGAACTGCATCATACCCACACTTTGAACGGGTGATCAACATCGAAGGTATGTCTTTTCCAGTAAAGTTTAACGACATTTCAGTTTTTGAAAACAATAATCCAAATATCAGTGTTAATGTTTACTCATTAAAAAACAATAAATGCGTTGTGGGTCCCATTTACAGTTTAGAGTTTAATAAATAAGATTCAAGAAAAAAAATAACTTGCTATTGATAGAGAACAACGTTCATTCACATTTTGTTTTAATAAAAAACTTAACCCGTTTGGTTCGAAACCAAATCACAAAGCGTAACGGTAAGTTATATTTTTGTGAAGACTGTTTATTGTTTTTTAATTCTCAGGATAGTATCGATAAGCATGTCTGCAGTGGTGTCAGCACCTTACTCCCCAAAAAAGGTACTTATCTTCAGTTTAAAAATTTCGAACGTAAACAAGACGTTTGTTATTTACGCTGATTTCGAAACTATCTTAGAACGATTTCAAGGATGTGAGCCGGATCCTCTAGCCAGTTTTACAACACCGCGTCAACGGCATATTCCAGCAGCTTTTGCGTATCAAGTAATCTGTTCATTTGATAATACTTTAAATAAATTTGTTCACTATCGGGGTCCTGATTGCAGCGTACAGTTTCTTAAAAATCTTTACTCGGACATTTCGAATATTTATGACATTTTAAACGATGAAATCAAAATGATTTTTACCGATGACGATGCAATAAAGCATTCGCAGGCTGATGTGTGTCACATATGTAACAATTTATTGATTGGAGACAAGGTGCGAGATCATTGTCACCTGACAGGACGATACCTGTATTTTTTCATAACTTATCAGGTCACGACTGTCATTTGTTTATTAAAGAATTATCTTAGGTCCCATTAAAGTTATACCAAAAAACAAAGAAAATTATATATCTTTTACAAAGATTTTAAAATTAGAAAACGGAAAATTTGGTCAGATCCGATTTGTTGATTCCTTTAAATTTTTAGGTACCAGTTTAGAAAAACTAGTGAGTGGTTTACGTGAATCTGATTTATTTCATTTAAAAAATCATTTTCCCAATAGCTACCAGTTCAGTTTATTAACACGAAAAGGAGTTTATCCTTATGATCACATATCGGATTGGAAATCGTATTCAGAAAATAAACTTCCTAGTAAAAGTAAATTTTACAATTCCCTAACCGATGAAAATATAAGTGACTCCGATTACGATCATGCAAAACCTGTGTGGTCAGTTTTCGAAATTAAAAATGTTGGTGAATACACCGATCTTTATCTCAAAACAGACGTAGGTATTACTTTTATCAGATGTATTCGAAAATTTCCGACTTGTATGTAAGCTAAATTATCAATTGGACCCTGCTTTCTATTTAACAGCTCCAAGCTTGTCGTTTGATGCAATGTTAATGAAGACTGGTATTCAGTTAGAATTGTTACATGATTTAGAAATAATCCGTCTTTTACAAAAAGGTATACGAGGTGGTATCTGTATGTGCTCTACCAGGCATAGCGTAGCAAACAATAAGTATATGCCAAATTATGACAGTCATATGCCCGACTCGTATCTAGTGTATATTGATTGCAACAATTTATATGGCTATAGCATGTGTCAACCTCTGCCTGTATCGGATTTCCAATTTTTGAGTAAAACGGAAATAGATCAACTAAATATTTTGTCAGTTCCTGATGACGCTGAAACCGGTTACATTCTTGAAGTTGATTTATTATATCCAGAAAACTTGCACTGTCATCATAATGATTATCCTTTCTGTGCTGAAAAGTTTATACCACCAGGCGGACAGACTTCGAAATTAATACCCAATCTTTACCCAAAATTTGAATACGTAATTCATTATGTTCATTTAAAAACATGTATCAAGCACGGCTTGGTTTTAAATAAAATTCATCGCGTTTTATCGTTCAAGCAGAATGCATTTTTAAGCAAATATATTAATCTAAATACAGAGTTAAGAAAAAAAGCTACAACTACGTTTTAGCAAGATCTTTTCAAATTATTAAATAACTCTGTCTTTGGAAAAACTTTAGGGGATAATGAGCGTCGCGTTGATGTAAAACTAGTTAATCAATGGTGTGATGAATCAAACAAAACAAAAAAACATCTGAGCGCTGATAGGTTAATAGCTCGACCGAACTTTCACAGCGCTACAGTGTTTTCTGAAAATCTAGTCGCGGTTCAGATGAAACCCGAAATAATAATTTTTGACAAACCTATATACATCGGATTCGCCGTATTAGAACTCTCTAAAAGTCATATGTACAATTTCCACTACTCGGTTATAAAACCACATTATCAAGATAAGGTACAATTGTGTTACACAGATACCGACAGTTTCATCTACAAAATTGAAACACGGGACTTTTATCGAGATTTAAACATCCACTTTCTTAGTTATTTTGATACAAGTAATTCAGAAAACATTTTTAGCTTGCCCGTTATCAATAAAAAATACCAGGATTGTTTAAAGATGAAATGGGTGATATTACACTTTTCAAAAACGTTCTTGTTAGTGACCAAATAATACGTAAAAAGAACATATTGTTCAGATGCATTAAGCACGAAGTTTTCACTCAGGCAGTGAATAAAATTGCTCTATCTAATGCGGACGATAAACGGTTTATACTACCGGACAAAATATCTACCATAGCATGGGGGCATCAAGATGTAATATTTTAAGTAATTAAGTGTAAATATAAATAACTAATACTTATTCATAAGCTTTTAATTTTTACTAACAAAAGTGTAAATAATGATAGTATAATTAGTTGTAATTAAATTGTAAATTTTTAAATCTAAACATTATGTTTTATTTACTCATTATTTATATTAAATCGCTTTACCGTATACCATTTCATTGACAATAAAGTGCATCCATATACATTTTCAACATTTAATGCAATTGACGCATACCTATGATGCAAGTAGTAAAACGACATGATCATCAATTTTAATCAAAACGTTGCATTTCCACGTTTCATTAAGTAGAACACTGTTGCGAAAGTATGCAAGCGATGCAAATTTTTCATAATTATAAATATAAAAAATGGGTAATATTGTAACATTCATTCATATTCAATCGATCGCTGTTCGAGGTTTCATCTTTGGTAAGTAAATATATTATATTTTAAATTTTTCATGCAATAAGTTGTATGTAGTAACATTTATTTAGTACTGATGTGCGTGTTAATAAGTACTAATTTTTGTTACAGCCAAAAATGTCAGACTCGTCGGAAATTATCTTCTCACAATATGCGCAGGATTCATTGGAGAACTTTTCGCAACAGTATCAGGAACTGTTCGACGTGCAGCCTGTTGAACCGAAAACAGAAAGAAAAACGAGACCAAAGAAAGATGTGAACACGAAGAAGAAGGCGAACATCGCATCCAAATCGTTTGTCATACGCAAAGATCGGAAGGGTTATAAGCTGATACAAATAAAGATTATGGAGATTAGTAGTGATCATTCATCGTTCTTACAGACGCAACAAACTGATTTAGAAAGTTCGGATGAAAACGCTATACTTAGGGCTCAGTATGTGGTACAAGAACCAATGGATGAAGTTTTAGACCTAACTGAAAGCTTAGTCAGAAAAATATCAAAAAAACTGTGTGGTGATAGTTACTAGTGCTTTAGATTTTAAGATATTAAATATTTAGATATCATAATCATTATTTGTGTTAGTGAAATAAATGTATATTTATCTGAGCAAAATGTTTCTTTTCTAAATGATCCACATAAAACCTTGAATGAATTAACCACATTCATTTCAAAATAAAAGACTATAAGTTCTCAATTACATGATTTATTAAAAATAATCAATTTTATCGTTTTCTAAACACCATTTTTTTATACACAAAACATTTTTCATTGCACAATATTTCTTATGAATAAAACAATTTAATAAATCTTCTTTACAATATAGGTTATACAGAATATTAAAATTAGGAATCTTTTCACAACTAATGTCTGTAATATTATCATGATCACATAACTCCTTTACCCATTGAACTTTTTCTTCGCCTTTCACAACAATAGTTCTATCTTTAAAGTAGGGTTTAATCATTCTTCTAAACTCTCGGTAGTCAATATAGCCTTCGCTCCACCGGTATCCTCTATTCTTTTCTATCCATCTAACATTTCTTTTTTCTTCATCAGTTAGCGCCGAAAATGGATATGGTGGCTTAATTAGAAATATTTGAGTATGTTCTTGAGTGGCTATACATAACTCTTTTACTAAGAAGTCATTTTTATCATTTTTGAAACCTTGTACATCAACGATTATTGTATTTTTGATCATGATACTTTCTTAACGATATTACTCAATGGTTTGTACTCGAATATGCAATCGCTTAAAATCAAACAATATGCAGCAGTTTGATCAGGTATTTCTTGATCTGTTTCAATTTCAACTCTTACATCTATTGATCCCTTTAAAATCTCGTGCTGACGTGAACAGTCAATTATAAATAAAGGAGCCACATCTTTGAATTCTTTCAAACTCATCAACGGTTCTGGTCGACGTCCGTAATAAGACTGTTGAAATCTTGCATACTGCTCGTATAATAAAGTAAACTTATCTTCAGAAAAACTGACGTTTAAACCCTCCTAAGGGTAATATGATGAATTTAAAAATACTGTAACGTCTCGTACATGTCAATGGTCGAATTCAGCCATTGACAATGCAGCGCTATGCTTACGGTTCGTTTGTAAGGCAATAATAACATATCGCGGTTTTTCTACTTGAGATGATGTTTTAATATACAAAGTTGTTTACGAGTTTTTGGTAAAAGTGGATATTCATATAAGTCCCAATTGCGGAATGATAGCGTGATAGGTCTATCTCGCTCTAAGTATTTTAATAAATTAATTCTTTCACGATCAGACACTTTGACGTGAGGAACTCGCCAAACAATTTTGTTTATTATGATATCATCCACAACTTCGTCCGCATTTAATTTTAAAGCATTGAAATTAGTATTGCTTCTCAGCAACACTAACTCATGTTTACAAATTATTATAATTTTTTCATAATCTTCGGCAAAACCTAAAATTTTGTTCAAAGGCACCGAGGCCGAAAATATACCCTCGCGAACATTAGTTGTTCCTGCAGTCGACCAGCCTCAAGCTCTTGCACTTTTAGATTCATTTTCATTCAATGATAAATATGACTTCATAGTTGTGGTAATACCAGCATTTTTAATTCTATCTATTTCTATGCTATTTAGCTCATAACGAATGTCTTGAAACAGAAATAATACCGGATTATTGACAAAACGAACACTTGACACTTTTTCTTTTTTGCTGTTAAGTACAATCACTTTGCCCTCAATATACAAAGTGCTAAGTGAGGGCAAAACGTACAAGTCTTGCTGATTAATAGGTATTCGTATTTCATAATTCTTGTTAAAACTTGTCACATATGGTTTGTACGAGTGATATTCGAAACTTTCAATGGTATTGTCAATGGAAGTTTGCTGAGAAATGTCTAAGATATTCATTTTATTAGTCCTATTAGTTTTAAGAATTCTTTATTGCTCTTAGTCAGTTTCTTTTTTGGTTGAAGTGGTGTGCCTTTCTGAGATGTTCTTTTGCAACTGACTTGGGAATGCGATGAAGACGGGTTTTTATTAAAATTAATCATTTTTTACGGAAATGCAAATACAGTTGAACTTCTTCTTCACGTAGGTTAATTTGTTTATTTTCTGCATCAAGTAACTTAATATTAATGGCGCTTATAGAATTTTGGTTCACTGGGAAATTTATTAGGTTTTTAGGTATTTCAATGATTCGATAACCAGGTGGTACATTATGTACAAATTCATAAATAATATGGCTTGCTTTTACGTTCACAAATGAACCACTAACTACGTCACATTCGATCCGCACGATAGTTGTTGATAAAATGCTAACAGGAAACTGTAAATCGGTACTTATATTGGCATTAATTGTATCCACACCAAAGTCTAAAATTTTACCTAGCGAATCATTTTTATCGAAGTGAACATCCTTAGAACAAAAAATGTTTGTTTTTAATGTATTGTTGTTGCAAGTTAACTGTAGTACGGTATTCTTAATGCTACTTTTCAAATAATCACATATGTCTTGAAACTCGTAAGAACCTTCAGGAATTTCGATGACTTCACTATTACCATAGTAAAACTTATTGTTTCTTTCATCTATATTTGGAATAGAATTAAAGGTTGAAAAATACAAAAGACCACATTCGTAGTCTCCTTGCAGTTCCAAAGTGGGCGAATAATTTGTTATGACCGAAGCTCCTCTCCCGGTTATAGACACAGTGAAAGATATGTTTATACTGACAATATAATGTATTTCAATCATTATATAAATGTTTTTTCCAATATTTCCTTAAAAATTTTAAGCACAGATAACCACAGTTTGTCGTGCCAAACGCTTGATGTCGCACATAATTATAGTATATAGGTAAATTATGCAAATATTTGACTAATTCCAGCGGCGGTTTTACATTACCAAAACTGTCATAATATTCTGCATAGTTGTTTTGCTTAACAAAGGCTACCCAATGTGTACCAGAATTTTTATTGATATCGAAATTCAATATTCGCATTCTATTTCCCTAGGTTACGAAGGTAATGTATCTCTCATGAAAACACCACGGAAATAAGGAATATCACTGGCATGTTCTAGTATATCGATATTAGTGAGTGCACGTCTAGGTAGCCGCTTAATTAGTTTTTTGATGGATTCAAATATAAACCAGCTCCTTTTTTATGAGGCTTGATGTATAATCCTTTTCCAAGAGCTACAGCTTCCATCATTCTGTTATGTCTTTCTGATTCTTGAAGACTCTTCTATGCAGCTTTTGAATTATTTACAGCTTTTGCTATACCTGCCGCTCCTCCAGCCAAGGAGCCTAAAGCTGACAAGCCGGCAAATATGGGAATAAGTGGTAAGAATCCTCCACTTTTTTGAATCGGAATACAGCGAGGTAAACGTATACCCTTTTTGTTTGTAAATAGTTTTTTTGCTGCTGCATATGCAAATTTTATAATAGTCTTTATCTTTAGATTATTTTTTTTTCAATTGAGACTGATTTTTTTTTATACCCGACATAAATGACTTAATGCCTGAACCAGTTCTTAGTTTAGCCTTCATAGCGTTTTTTACAATCCATGATGCAATTTTTTTGCCTTTTCCGGCATCTTTCGACTTCAATCTTTTTTCGCCATATTTAAAAGTTCTAATTCAGCTTTGTGTCTAATATTTAAATCGCTATTATTGTAGGCAAGGCATCGTGGTACATACAAGCGTTATCTAATTTGTTAATACCTCGTTCACCATTAATCAATCGTTTATGTAGTTTTGTTCCAGGACCAGAAAATTGATATGTAGGTAAATGTAACTCAAACGGTAAATTATCTATTAACGTATTAATAATACCACTGCCCTCCTTCATCGATAATTGTAAAATGAAATTTATAATTTTTATTGCGTTTTATATACTACTTTATCAATTCAGTTTTATCTATCCAACTATTCTCTTCTTTGCTTAATCCTAACCATTTAACAAAAAGTTTGTTACCTTTCTTTTTTATAACTTTCTCGATAAGATAGATGTCTGGAAACTTAGTTTTTTGTAACTCATATCCATAGAAGGAACCTAAAATTTTTTGGTTGCGTTTGTCTTTTATTTGATAAGTTTCTGGATTAGTTCGGTTAACTTTTGCTACACGAAAAATTTCCGTTGACCAATTAGGGGTGTAGCCTTTGTAGAATTCTCCTTTGTATTTACTTATACGAACAAAATCACCGACTTTAAACCTTATTCGCGGGCTTGGCTTCCGTTTTTGCATTTTAATTATATTTAATCTTACGAGAGCCTCATTAGCTCTATTGACATCACTAGGCTTGAATTTTGTAGTTCTGTGTATCGTATTGTTATAATAGTGTACTACAGAATCTAAATGAATTTCGTACCATTTAAATGTGCCTTGTAGACTAAAAGTTTGTAAAGATGCGACTTAGTTGTCCTTATTACACGTTCGACTATTGATGCTTTTTTAATGGAGAATGTAGAAAAGTGATTTATGTCGTTATTTTTCATTAATTGCTTAAAAATATCATTATAAAACTCCGTTCCTAAGTCCGTTTGCAAATTTACTGGTTTTCTGCCTGACTTTGATAAAACGTTTTGCATTGCACTTGATACACAATTCTTTGATTTTGATTTTAATGGAACGGTCTAAACATACTTTGAAAAAGCATCAATTACAACTAGAATATATTTGTACCCTTTATTCAATTTAGAATACTTTTGTAAATCGACAAGATCAGCTTGCCATAAATCATCTATTCCTTTTATGATTGTGGATCGACGATGGAAATTTCTTCTTGCTGTTTTGTGAAGTTCGTTCACTATGTCTTGTTTACTCGTCTTTGTTTGATTTTGCTTGTTTCAGGAAGTAATCAATTTCCTTTTTGTTATAATACAAGGTACTCAATCGTTCCCCAGTTAATTTTTCTAAATTTTGTAAGTATTTTCTAAGATCACTTTGATTCTTTTTGATTTCATTTCTTAGTTCTTCAATACAATTGTCCACGTATTGCTTATTAACTGCTTCATCGTTTTTATCAGGAGATCTTAATCCCCTTAATCTAGATAATTTTAAATCATAGTCGCCTGCAGCTGATCTTGTTAATGTATCGGTTTGACATTCAATTAGTTCTGATGATCGTAAACGTTTATTAACGTGATGACCAAATTTGTCTACATTCATTGCCGTCTTGATGGCTTCTGTAATGCAATGATACTGCCCAAGCCTCCTGATGGAAGTGTTATATATTTAATTTCTTTGATGATACCAGCTTCGTACATTTCCTCGATTATCGCTTGAATTTCATTATGTACTCCAGTGTTACCTGCCGCCCATTCAGGGAGTAGTAATTTCGATCGTTTACCTAACTCATTCGGGTCGTTCCAATAAACCAAATCTGTATCATTCTTTACTTCTTTGAAAATATCGATACCTTTCCCTTGTGGAAGACTTTCTATGCTACTTGTATGGTTTCTTGTAAATTTAAATAAAGGTTTTATTACCTTCATGTATTTAAACCCTTTATTACTATTTATTGGTTTTAATGGATCGTAATTGCGTTTGTGGGCGCTAGTATCTATTAGTACTAATTTATAATTTTGCAAGTCGTCCTCGGTCACCAGATTCATATTCGGTATCTTTTGATATAGTAATTCTTTTATACCATCTGTTTTCTTCAGACTATGGTTCCCAATTTTAACAGTACAGCCATCATCATGAACACGGGTCTTGCCAAACCAAAGTTTTCCTCGTTCATTTCTAACTCCAAATGGTACATCTTTTATGACATCGGATGACGTAGACCAAGATGATTCATTTGCAATACTTGGTGACGATTGAAGAGATTTAAATGAATTGTCATGAACATCAAGTTCATCAGGAGGTAACTTAGTGGGAGTTTTATTAGATACACTGCAAACATCTTCATTAGAAACTTCTCCTTCATCAGTTTCGGATTCCTTAAAATTTTCACAAGATGAATTTGATAACTCATCGTCACTGTACTTATTTTTTTTGTTAGGAGGGCTTTGCTGTTTTTCTTCTAAATTATTTTGTTCTTTTCCAGTTTTACTTGTTAAAAAGTTAAGTGGGGCAACAATAGGCTTAAATATTGTTTCTAGAGCCATTTCTTTTGTATTTTTAGCATCTTTTAACATATTCACCTTTCTATTTACAGCTTTTGCAGACTTTACTATTTGTTTTTTTAAACTTCGTTCCATTTTTGTAACGTTTCCACTCAGTATGAATTCAGGAATGCAACTGATTTATAATTAGCAGAACATTTATTTATGAATACTAGTCTCATACTAGTCAACGACAATAAATGTATAAAATTTCTTTCGATAGCATCCTTTATTTCGTTCACAATCTTTATTTATTACAAGGTAGCTAAAAGGTTGTCAAGTTGTCTCCAGACAGTAGAACACATTTCACGGAACTGAGACCATGACATGTCAGACCCTATGTGTTCGTCGTAGACGTGCCTTCAATTGACATCATCTTGCTTGAATAATATTATTAGGTTAGCATTATCTCGTACTAATTGTTTAGGTATTTTAGTATAAGTTTGATTTATGTAAAAACAATCAATGTTCTTATGACGTCCCATAGCGAAGTAGTCTCGTATGCTATTTTGATTTTCACAAGCGACATCATCGAATATAATTATCGAGTCTGGTAAAGCTTCATGTGGACTTAGAATCTCACCGTTATGACTGTACTTATTATAAGATGTACCACGAACTATATTCATGACCTTTTCTAAGAATTGATATTTAGGTTGATATAAAGATTTAGAATAAACATAAAGATTCCTAAATCGAGGCCTATCTTGATGTAATAACAAACTTATTACTAAGTTAGTTTTTCCACAATTTGATGGACCACACACAATACTGCGTATAGTATTTGGTAATAAATTGCCATGGCGCTCCGGCTCATTTATTGAAGCTGCAGGGCAAATGCAGTCTAATTTGAGTGACTCTTTTTGTTTTAAGAATTTCATTATGATTTCAAATGTGAAATATGTGACCGTTGTGATTCATGGATTTCGACAAACTGACAACAAGACCAGCTTGATAGAACGTTTAAACATTAATCGAACGTTTAAACCCAACCCCCAAACTTCACAGGAGCAGTTAACGCTAATGTAACTGATTAATTACCTGTATGTTATTTAGAGTTTAGATAAAGAGTTAAAACTTTGATCTTAATGTAGTGAAATCTACGTTTAACTGTTTTTAAGATTTTGTCTTTAATGTTCGGAGCCATACTTTCTTTTCTGCGTGAACGAAATATCACGACGTGCCTATACAAGTGGGTACTAAATTTAATTTAATTTCAAATAAGAAACCAAAAATTTGCACACAGGTAGGATTTGAACCCATGTCCTTTAGCTAACCAGGCCAACGCTCTTACCCACCCGAGCTACTGTGCAGTCTATAATACAGCTCGGGTAGATGTCGCTGACGTCACGCAATGACGTATTTTTAAAGGGAATAAGAATTTCACACCGCTGGATAGACTTCACAGTAGCTCAGTTGGTAAGAGCGATGGCCCGGTTAGTCAAAGTACGTGAGTTCAAATCCTACCTGTGTAGGAATTTTTGGTTTCTTATTTTAATTTATTCTTTATAGAGCACTTTCCCTTCAGGAGGCATTACAAAAATCCACCCTGTATATAATAAAAGTCGACAGCCGCCAGTGTAGAAGTATGCGCGACTGGATCAAAATCGCTCGTCGCGCTGCGTCAGTCGGAAACGATTCAATACCAACTTAATATTCCAAGCAGGCTGATTCGTTGCCGATCGCGCTACCAGTTATTATTCAGTTTGCTGCCTGAGAACTCACATAGATGTGATCAGCTGCGAGTACGAGAAGCGTCTGTTGCGCGAGCGGCGCGCGGGGCGGTAACGCGGCGGCGAGCGCGGGCGCGGCGTGCGGCAGCGGTGCGGGACGCGGGGCGCCGCTGCGTACGCTCCACACGTGCACGTGCCCCGAACGCGAACCCACAGGCCTGCATCAATAAATACATACATACTTTTGAACTAGTCCTTTAGTGAATTGAGCGTTTTGAAAATCATTCTGCAAATTGGGCCATTTGCGAATCGGAATTGGGCATTCTGCGCCTTAACCTATTTTTCGAAGCAGCTAATAGCTTTTACATGCCTTTCAATACGTGTTGACCGATCATTAATAAAAAATACATACGCAATAAAGGGGTATCTTTTTACAATTTATACTCAGTTGAAAACGAAGGAAAGAAAGTGAATTAGATTTTGCAAATAATTTTTTGATAATGTTAATACATCATCGACGACGATGATGATGCTATTTCTATGGCAATTATCCTCGATTCCGCTGTCGTTGGCGCTCATGCGCCACCATTGGGTATAGGTTAAAAACGTAACTTAAAACAATACTGTGGGTTGTATCTTAGACAATGTATTAATTGTCTGATTATACTATAACCTTTTATTAAATAGTTATCAATAACCCACGCAATGAAATAGCAGTCTGAGATACACGGATGCACGTAGTGCAAGTCGTGTAAGGCGTACGGGGGCGCGACCGTTGGCGGTTGCAGGCACCGCACCGCGCGCAACGTGGGCAGCGACACACAGGTGGCGCTGGCGTCCGCCGTGCATACCCACGCGCATCGCATGCTGAAATACAATGGATCGGGTTATTACTTGGGCACGATTTGATAAAACACTATTATTACCAATTATAATAAACTAGCAGTTCTCTAGCTGCGACTTCGCCCGCGTCAAAAGTAGGATTTTCCATACTGATGATTTTATATCTCGCGACAAAAAGTAGCCTATGGCCTTGTAGGGTCTCAAACTATCTCTGTACCAAATTTCATTTGAATCGGTCCAGTAGTTTAAGGGCCTTCTGAATACAAACAAACTAATAATCTGAAGTGTTGTAAAACTTCTTTATGCCTATGTATGCGGGATTTCTAATAGGTTGAACTTCAAGAAAACCAGTTTAACTTTTAGCAATTCGTGTTCGGCATAAGAACAATTTAACATGCAGCAAAATATACAAGAAAATAGATCGCGAGATAAAGATGGCGGAGCGGCGAGTACCGAAGTGTCATTCCCGTTCGAGTCTTGATTCACTCTGCACCGATGGATGCTCGGCGCATGCGTGATCGCCGAACCGGTTTGAAGTTCGCTCGTGACTGGGCACTTGGCGCATGCGTGGACTCCGAACCGACATGAAGCTCGCCCACGTCAACACGTCAACCGGTGCACGATGAGTCCAGCTGTGCTGCGCGATGCGATGCCATGGCGATGCTAAGCTATGTTATTAAGATTTATTGCGATGAATGAGTAAATGTATGTAGGTGATATGTAGCTATAATGAGCGCAATATATAAATTTATAGATATAAGGATCTGTACATATTATAAATAAATATAACATGTGGGATCCCGCCACAAATCAAATCATTCCTCTTTGTTATATTAGTGTAGATATATGTAGATGTAAATAAAACGTCAGTCTAGCAGATCAGCCGCTTATTACTAAAGACTCTGTCGCTCTTTTATAGGCTATATGTATTTCCGCATCGTATAACGTCTCTACCAACGTTGGATTAGTAAGAGAAGTGAGTGTAGACGAAGTGGAAATGGCAGTTAATAGTATGAAGAGAGGGAAAGCAGTGGGGCCTGATGGCATACCAGTCGAAGTATAGAAGTTGCTAAGAGTAGATGGATGGAAGTGGTTGGCTTTATGCTTCAATAAGTTGTTGCATGAGGAAACAATACCCGATGATTGGTGCAACAGCCTATTGGTACCAATCTTTAAAAATAAAGGAGACGTGCAGGAGTGCAACAACTATCGGGGAATAAAGCTAATGTCACATAGTATGAAACTGTGGGAAAAAGTAATTGAGAGACGAGTGAGAGAGGAGAGCGTCATTTCACAGAACCAATTTGGTTTTATGCCTGGTCGAGGAACAACGGACGCCATATTCGCCATTCGCCAAATGTGTGAAAAATACAGAAGTGCGCATAAAAACCTCCACATGATGTTTGTTGACCTCGAAAAGGCCTATGACCGAATACCTCGTGAGGTCCTGTGGTGGGCCCTTAAGATGAAAAGAGTGCCTGGAAAATACCTGCGTTTGATCAAGGCAATGTACCACAGATGCAGTACCCAAGTCCGGTCTGCTGTCGGCACGACCACGAGTTTCAATGTGGCTGTAGGCTTGCATTAAGGATCAGCGCTAAGCTCCTACCTCTTTCTTATGATATTGGATGCCCTGACATTGGACATACAGAAAGATGCCCCTTGGTGCATGTTGTTTGCCGACGACATTGTGCTCGTTGCCGAAGACTCTCTTGAGGTCCAGAGCAGACTGGAGGAATGGCGACAAAGACTGGAGAACGTTGGCCTTAAAGTCAGCAGAACCAAAACCGAGTATCTGTTCTGTGACTTTGGCGGTCTCTCCAGTCCTTTACCTATAACCCTTGCAGGAATGCCCTTACCAGTCTGTTCCGACTTTCGGTACCTTGGGTCTATCGTGCAAAATGACGGCGATATTGACAGGGACATTAAACATCGAATCAACGCAGGTTGGATGAAATGGAGGCAGGTCACAGCAACAACATGCGATCCACGGATGCCCTTAAGGTTGAAGGGCAAAATTTACAAGACCATCATAAGACCTGCCTTACTGTACGGATCGGAATGCTGGGCCGTTAAGAAGATGGATGAAAAACGACTGCATGTAGCGGAAATGAGAATGTTGAGATGGATGTGTGGAGTGACAAGAATGGACAAAGTAAGAAATGAATATATAAGGGGAAGTTTGCAAGTGGCGCCTGTGACAGAAAAGAGAGGAGAATCATGTGACAAAAGAGTGATGAGTATGAATGTTAGTGGATGGAAGGGAAGAGGCCGACCTAGAAAGAGATGGATGGACTGTGTAAAGCATGATATGATTGTAAAAGGAGTGGATGAGTCAATGACAAGTGATAGGATTGTATGGAAGAGAAAAACATACTTCGCCGACCCCAAATATAATGGGAACAGGGCAAGCGAATGATGATGTATTTCCGCATCATTGACGCCCAAAAACCTTTAAAGTAAGAGTCAATAGGCTAGGCTTCATCTGGGTGAGTTCGCTCCATCATCGACTCTGTCTTCGCCACGTCTGGTTTAGTTTAGAGACACAGTCAGAACAAACTTATTTCCAATTAAAATAAAAAAAAATAACCGCGTCTAATAACAACACTCACTTTGCTTTAAAGGACAGATTTTGATTGTTTATATTGAATAGACTACTAAAAGGCTACGGGGTTAAATGGAGGACGAAAGTTTGTATAAAAATACCGCCTTTTGGCGCGGCCGAAGTAGCGGGGAACTGTTTCGTAGATGTGTAAGTTACTATACGGCAGGGGTGGCCAACCGGTCGATCGCGACTATTTGTCCCGTCGATCGTGGCAAGCCAAAAATATAAATACGTAGAACAGACTGCGCAACGTACCTAATCAATTATGATGTTGGTAGATCCCACAGTGTGTCATCAGTGAACAGAAGATCTTGGGTCTAACCGAATTGGCCACCCCTGCTATACGAATTAAGCACAAAATCACAGATTATATAAGGTCGCCTCTTATAAAGTGGTGAAACTTTAACAGAACTTCTAAATATTTTAGATAAACCGGGCCATATGATTTTCATTTTTAAAAACGTGCTAGTTTTCATTTTTATTTTTCCTAACAAAAAAAAATATTATTTTTAAGAGCATCCTGTCTACTCTGAAACATCCCTACATGCCATCGCCGCTCTCTCTTATTTCAATCGTGCCCGTCTCTTCCCTCATTTCATTCATGTTGCGCGGTGCGCGGTGCGCGGGGGGATCGCGGCTGCGCACCACTGCCGTGTGCCGCGCCCGCAACAAAACTTCTCCCGCTTCCGGATAGCACAATGCCATATTCAGGTATTACTGGGCGTTATACGCCATAATGAAATGTTCCGCACGTAGCGCGCGCGCACAACCCAGTGAATTGTTTTGCGGACTGAACTCTCGCGCTGCGTCCGCTCTGCGGCGGGGTAGCAGTGAGCGGGAGCGGGGTGAGGCTCGGCACGTGTTAGCCGCGGCGCGTGTTTCCGTGTGTCGGCATGGCGGCACCTTTGTCGGCGGGTTTGACTACGCCGACAGACCGCGAGTGAGGCGAACGGCGGCCAGTCGCACGTGTAAGGTGGGAGTGCGAGAGAGCATAGTGGCGTCCTTATCGAATTCATTGATACACCGAACCTGCGCACCGAATGTACTACGCAAGCTGCACGGGGTGTTTTATTTTACGTTTAAATCAAAATAGTTTTTTGCGATTTTCTCGAAAACTAGCGTATAAAGAAATTCGTTTTTTTAAACGAAAATGTTTCATTCATGTTTTTGTAATTGCCCTTTTAATTTCACCACTTTTTAAAAAGCGACCTTATATAAAAGTTACTATAAAATCCCTTACTCAGGTTGCACAACAAGACCCACGATGGCGGCGGGCAGTCGGCACTCCTGCTCGTGTGGCGTGCACATTGCCCGCACAGCGGCTTCGTCTGGCTCCGGCGGCTCGGCGTCGACTTCGGCGTCGGCGACTGCGGCGGCAGCGCGCCGGGCAGCGGCTCGCTCTCGCAGGTCACCGGCGGCGAGCAGTATCGGCGGACGCAGTGCCCCGAGCCCCCACGCACGCAAGGCACCGCATGACCCACTAAATCCGCATACTAGCGTTTGGAGATATGCTGGCGTACTTTCTTGTTTCTCTGTAGCCTCTGTCTGTAACCATGTACATTTTCATCAAAAAATACATAAGAAATTCACTTTAATATACATAAGAAATTCACATTAAAACATGTTTATTACAAGCATTTGTTTGCATACTGAATGAATAAAACATTTAGCCCACTAACGATGAGTAAACAAGTAGCTATCACCGATTTTCTCGCTCAAGAAACGTACAATAGATATACATTGATAGTTAAGATTGTTTATAGTGCTGCAGCTGGCGAGAACTCGCTTTTTCATCCATGCGCTTTACTTGGTTGTTGCTGAGCGACAGACCTATCAAATAATACTTGCTCGGCAATTCACGCTTGGTTATCAACTATAGCTGTCAAATTCTATTCCAAATTCAAATCGCCGCCGGTCGCCCAAGAACACTCTCTTATAATTATTTTTATAACTTAAGCAATTATTTTGCAAGTTTTTACGAAATCAAATTGAATTTCGCTTACAAAAATTAATCGACTGTGTCATTCGGTGGGACTCGAACCCACGTCCTTTCGCTATCCGGGCGAGTGCTCTTACCAACTAAGCTACGGAGGACGTTAATCAGCCGACGAATTTTTGCAAGTGCTTGCAATATAATAAAAGCTTTCTTATAATACGCCCTTCTTATTAAGCCCAGCGACAGCTCGCCAACACGTTTCTAGCTCTACTCGCTTCTCGCTAATCGTTGCCGTTCGGACAACTGCCTTATTAAATAAATTGTGCGTTAGGACTCATTCACACGGGATTCGTCAAAATACAGGATAGGTCATGACGGATGGACGTTCAAATTGCATACGGATCGTGTTTTTTCACGATTCGACAAAATATCCTTATTGAATTTGGTCAAAAATCCGTGTATTTTGACGATTCGTGATTTTTAAAAACTCGATACTAGATTTAAGACGTATCGTTATTTTTACGATTCGTGATCCGTGTGAACATGGGCATTCAAAAAGCATTGCCGCCGTCAAAAAAAAGAACGAATCGTGAAAAAAGACGAATCGTCAAAAATCCCAAATCGTCCTCGTGTGAACGAGCTCTTACATACACTGTTTGTCATGTCCCGGTCTGCAGTGTAAGAGCAGTGGCCTCGTTGTTGGTCGTCGGTACAGTCGAGCGGCACTTCTGCTACCACCACGTGTCTGCCAAAGATTAAGTTAGCATTCATGCAGATGTTGTTCTTGGACAATGACATCATCTATTATAATACCACTACGACCTCCGTAGCCGAGTGACTCATACATCGATTTTCAAGGTGTCGCCATCTCTGAGGACCCGGGTTTGATTCCCGGTCGGGTCTGGGTGTTGTGTTACCACCGTTGTTTTAGATTTCCTTACTTTGGGATCTGAGCAATGTATGTGATGTTGTCCAATATTAAAAAAATATATATTTTATAATAGAGGTAAAGTTTGTTTGTTTTTGTAAGTGGGTATGTCTGGAATAATCTCTGAAACCGGAACCATTTTGAAACATTTTTTACTGACAGTAACACATTGATCTAAAGTGTCATTGGCGATATACATTTTCTTAAATTTCAACCTTACGAAGCCGGCGCCAACAGCTGGAACATCAATATTCTGTCAACAAAGGCTTCGCAATCAAATACAACTTAAAAGTTATTTGTTGAATGTCATTACTCATTCCTGATTCTATCCTAAAGAAGAGTCACCTCGAGACGCCTCACGTGATAGTCGCTTTCTCTTCGTTGTAGACGCGAAGCAAAGGCGTCGTCACACCAGCGTACTCCGACTGTGCTTCCTGAATTGAAAACGGTTCGTAAAGGATTATTAATCTCAATGGATTCAGGCATCAACCCGTCACACCAACATTTTGTTCTAACCAGGCATAACGCAATATTGTTTGTTTCAATCCGTGACGAGTAAATATAGTTCTCATAAGGTACAAGGTACATCGTAATTTTGTAGCTATTGGTTACACTGCGAATCTGTTGCTACGAGTATTTTTGTCATACGTTGACGGGTCTTTAAGGTTAACTATCGATATTAAAAATAATAGATATTCATGCAACTCTAGTCCTTACCTGTGTGGCGGCGTTGAGCCAGACGGTGGTGGCGTAGTGCGCGGTGGCAAGCCGGCGCAGCTCCAGCGTGAGGAAGGCGTCGGCGCCTGCCCAGCAGCCCGCCGCGCCCGCGCTGCAGCCCGCGCGGCTCGCCACGCACCAATCCGACTCGTTTTCTACATAATGATTACAAAAAAAAAAAAAACAGAATTGAGGACATGGGCGGGCCCTATATTGTTTTTAGTGTTTCGTACCCAAAGCGGCACTACTGTTACAAGGATGTATCTCATGTTTATAATATAGTGTCTAATGTTGTGTAGTAATTCTTAATATTCCCAAGTTCTTAATATTTGTTCTTATAGCGGAAACAGAATTATACATCAGCCGTGAAAATTTTAACTGTCTAGCTATCACAGTTCATGTGATACAGCCTGGTGACAGATAGATGATAGACAGGCGCACAGTGGAGTCTTAGTAAAATGGTCCCGTTTTTACCCTCTATGGTACGGTACGGTACGGTCGGGTGCTCTGGTAACAGGGTCACGGAGGTCAGATGGCAGTCGCTCCACTGTAATAAACTGATCTGCCACATTCTGGATCATGGTCAGCGGACCCTGGGCCCCGCACAATCGGGATAAAGCTAGGACGTTGATGGTACGGCACGTAATTCTAATTAAAAGCAGAATAATCCGCTTTGGGCAGCGCTTGAAAAAGTCAAACTCATAGTTTTCGGCGTAGATTGTCTTAAAACACAAAAACGCTTCTAATACCTTTTTGGTACAGCACTATGAGTTCCCAGCGGTGCGGTACGACGAGCGGGCCCACGATGAGCAGGCGAGCGCTGTCGCCGCGCGGCCACTCGGTGCGCGCCACACCGCGCCAGCCGCGCGCGCGCACGCTGTGGCTCCATGCCTCGCGCCATAAATCATCCTCGGTTCGCTCCCATATCTGGAAAATACGTCTGATACTTAAACACAGCTTATATCATGTAACACAATTTAATATCTTTAATGTATACCCAAACTTACGCAAATAAATGCATTTGTATTTGTATTGCAAACAAATAAGCATACATACGCTTGAAACGTAACCCCCCCTTTTGACAAAGTCGGGTAAAAACTGTCTGATTGCTTAAAAAATATGAACTGCAAAGGGAAAAACAAGTATCTGGCTAAAGTATCTGACTTTCAGGGTTAACACTTTGTTGATATTATTGAATACATAAAAAAATCTACCAAAACTGCGTTTTTAACTGTATGCGGACATATTTAGTTAGACAACAAGACTCTTGTTTTTCTCTGTTTTAAGTTTATTATTTTTAACCGATCGAGTTTTTTTATTAGTATTTTATAACGAAGTCACAAGTTCTTCAGATTCTTTTACTATGAAAAATGAGACAAATTTAACTCTTAGAACCTCAACTGTAACATTAACATATTTTTCAGAATTTTATGACTGATATTAATACTTAAAATAAGAGAAGCAGCAGAAACCTACCTAATCAAAAATAAACCCATGTCCTTGAGGCAAGGAAGCGAGGATGCTGGCTGCGTTACCGCGTTAGATAGCTATACTTATCCTTTGAGCGAGGAAGTTTAGGTTTTAAGTTTATTTATTTTTGATTAAGTAGGTTTTAAGTTTATTTATTTTTAATTAATGCATGTCTTTGTGTTTATTTTCTTTTATTGAATATAGCAGCAGAGAGGTGTTATTTCTAAGATGTCTATTTTCACTAAAAATAGTCTCCTAAATACTAATCCTTTAAAACAAAAAGCCATGTTAATGTCCAAATTATGTCATTATAGCTGAGGGGTTTTGAAAATAGACCCCTCTGCTAAGTACTAATCCGAGTAAATACAATTATAGGGCGCATCGATATCACCGTACAGGCGAAAGCGAGGTGTTCGCTCACCAGCACCGAAGCGTCGTCAGTAGACAGCGCGAGGCGCGCGCCGCACGGCGCCAGCGCGGCGTGCTGCAGCGCAGGCCCGGCCGGCAACCGCGCGCGCAGCTCCCACTGCGTGTGCGTGAGCACGTACTCCGAGCGCCATTCTTGACTTTCTGAAAATCGGCACCAACTATTCATACTCATGATTACCATCCGTTGCTTTACCAATTTAATAACTGACTGAATACATGGAGTGCGATCTGGGCGGGACTGAAGAAAGACGGGAGACACATCTATTAAATATCTCGGCCGATCACAAGACCCATGAGAAGTGATCAGCTGATAATATTTTTTGTGATTTTGATATTTGTCCTTAAGTAAAAGCTGTTGTATTAAAGCAGAAGAATTAAACCATAAGAGGAATACAGTTAATTTGTTATATCCTGTAGAGAATAAAAAAAAAGTCGGGTTTTTTTGTGTGAAAAATGATATTACCGCGGGCGAATTTACGGGGACCCTAATAATAATACTTGGTAATTTTCTCTTTCACTTGGGTCCACTGAATTTTTCATTTGTGGTTTAAAATGCGTTTTTAATCTAATAGTGGCTTTTGTTTCCGCTCCTAGAAATTACTTGGTTAAAAAGTAATTACGAACAATATGCGAGTGGTATTGCACTCGAGGAGAGTGGGGCAATTTAAAACACCTACTACTACCTAAAATAAATATTTAAAAAACCGGTCAAGTGCGAGTTGGACTCGCGCACTAAGGGTGCCGTGCCAACTTTAACTGAATTAGGATCCACTTAGCCAAAATACCACAATATTTTGTTGACAACAAATATAACTTTGTTTTTCATAGTGTTTGTATTAAGAACAAATTTATTTTTGCGGTTATTGAAAATGTGTTATATCTTAAAAACTACTAGTTCGATCTCGTTCAAACCAATTTTCGTAAAATTCGTCAATCTCTCAAATGTTAGACTTTTACAGAAAATGGTTTTAGGAACCTTGATGTCAAAGACCTATCCATAGACACCCCATACGCATAGATTTGAATAAATATTATTTTTGGTTATAGTTTCATGTAGGGGCTACCTACATGAAACTATAACCAAAAAAAAATATTTGCATATCAGTATTTTTTATTTTTTGTGTAAGAATCGTAAAGCGGTTAACAGGATACATCTATCTACCAAGTTTCAACTGTGTAATTCTAATAGTTTTAGAATAAAGTGGCTGTGACATACGGATGGATGGACAGACAGACGACGAAGCTATAAGGGTCCCGTTTTTTGCCATTCGGCTACGGAACCCTACAAAGTCCAACCAGATTTGCACACGAGCAGAATTAACGGAACAGAAAAAAGACTGAGTATAGAATAATGAAAGATGTATGTACAAAAATAATAAACAATATAATAATAATGATCATTAATAAACCTAATGACATCTTTAGTCGTAACTCACATAGGGGTAGTGAACAAGGAAACTAAAGGGGTACGTAAATCGACGATCCCGATATGATTTGCAGCAGATTGTCTTTCGAAGTTCTGTTCCATGGCCAATACCCGGTGGATGCAATGAAGCTCGATCACACTTGACGCACGCACCAAAACACTCATACAGGCTTACATATTGCAAAGGGTTGCTAATTCAGGAATAACGTATTCTTGTATAATTTGTTCACCACACAATTACACCACAGTTTTGACGATGGTCTAACAGCAGCAGCTTAGATACTCAACCAATGGTACAACTATTCAGATTGAAGTAACTGAAAGTGGCAAGAGAATGGTCTTCAACGTCTCCTATGACTCCGTGTTGCATTTCACTTACGAGCTGATGCGAATCTATGGTATCGAAAAGCATGTTAGGATCCGTATCTTTGAGCTAATCGAATTATTTTTTATGTGATAAGCATTTTAAAAAATATATCGTCGAAAAGTCATTCAAAGACGAGTCTAGCCCACTGTACCCTATTTTACCCGCTTCTCCCCTACCTTAAAACTAAACTAATTTAAATATAATATTGCTCGACATACCTAATAACACAATAATGGCAGTTTATTGAAATGTAGCAATGAACCGCAATATTTACGCTTAGTTAAGGATAACATTGTTCTTTATGGTTTAGTTAGGTTGAAGAACAGTATAAATGGGTGCAAGTTAGTGGTGCGTTATTGTGAGTAGCAGCAGCAAGTCGCAAGCACTATGGCCATCGTTCGCTGCGCCCGCGCCGCCCTGACCCTGTTGGCCCTGTTGGTTCAACTTGTCAGAGCAGAACCCCAACAGGCATGTGGAACGGATTCAAAAGGTATTTGAATACAGATAACACTTTGGAAAACCTATTTGCAAGAGCTGAGACAAGTTTGATGAGTTTTTCCCTTTTGGTTGGTATTTTTAAATTTTAAAATTGTAATAATAAAAAAAGTAAAAATTTTAAAATGTGAAGCACTGTCCTACAAAGCCAGAACTAACACTTAACATTATTTAATACTATCAGTCTTTTAAAAGTATGAGTAATTTCCAGAATTGTACATTGAGAATCTGTCGTTGTCAGATGTACATTACAAAATCTCGTTTACAACAATAATACAAAAACTCGTTTCTTTTCAGAATGAATAGTAACAGAAATGTACGTTTTAAAAATGTTAAATCGGTAGTATGTGATTTGTCGCCTAAACCGAATTTACAGTTTGAAGCTATAAGAGATAATCGGTTTGCCAGTTAATGATGTAGGTTTTTGCTTTAAGTTATTAGTATATTATGTAGGTACATGAGAATGTGCTTGATATAAGTATCAACAAGATGAAGTGGACGCAATCTAAAAAGACGGCCATTTCAGGTCTAATTTTCTAATATTTTGCGAGTGAATCAAAACCTTTATTAAAGTATTTCTCATAGATCTAGAATAATGTAACAAAAGTAAAGGAAAAATACCGAAAACCACAATTTGTGATTCGAACGCGATCGTAAAAAATATTTTTTTTATACGAAACCCTCAGTGGATGAGTCCGACTCCTACTTGACTGGTTTTTTATAAATAATGAACATAATTTTGTAGGTGTTAAAGTTGGGCCACCTATTTACCTAAACGAGGTGGATATGAGAGCCAGCGTTCGGGACTGGTACTTGACTGTGCCCTCAAACGTGAGTACCACAATTTAATTTTATTAAGGCTCCTCATTACAGTGGCCCATGATGGGCAAGTATAAACATGCACGATTGTGTGGAGGGAATAAACGTCTGTGATCGGCCATCTTCGGATATGATCGTGCGCAATCGACGATGTGTCGGTACATCAAAGGAATGAAGGCCCATGATTGCATGCGCGTCCACACAATCGCCGAATACTCAGATCGTAGTTGTCTCAAGTACTTATACTCGCAGACAGATAATTTCTGTCAAACGACAAATAATAGTTGCGTAGACGATTTTTACAGATTGTTTTTTTTTTGGAAAAAAAATATTGTACCATTTTCAGTGATAGGTAACTAAAAAAGAAGCGTACTTTTCTAAAAACTACATTAAAGTCGATTTAGCCAAACGCGAGATAATCACTGACAGACATACAAACATACGGGACATACTGAGAGCCTGATTTTTTTAAGTTGGTCAAAAAATCCACACCATAACAGTAGACAATCACTAAATGAATGTTCACGACTGCGTGGAGAGTAGCCCGATCATGGCGGCGGTGATACACGATCGCTTGATGGGCCATCGTGGTCCATTGTGAAGAGGAGCCATTAGACAAAGGCATTATTACTTTTAGCCATAGGCTATTATTTTACTTACATAAGTTTTGAAGCATTTGAACAATATCTAATATTACGGTACTGGGCAGGTTATGTACCATGTAATCAATTATTAAACTGCAACATTCTCACTTAACGCAAGGAAAATCGATCGATTAAGCGCATGCGAAAATTCTCTTTTACATCAGAAAGACTCAAACCAATATGAAGTATTAAAACTTAGTACCTAATAGGGGTCCCGTTTTTACCCGACTGCGAGAGGAGGGCTATGTGTTCGATCGTATGTAGGTATGTATGTATGTGTAATTGTTTGGCACGCCCTATAGCCCAAACGGCTGGACAGTTTTTGACATTATGAGGTGTTGTTGAATTCGTCGGAAATGTAGTAGTGATATAATTTACATCCAATTTAAGAGCTAGGCTCTTGTCGGTGGAGTTTTTCCATTCCTCTCTGCTTTCCGCCCTTCTCTTGACCTCCTGATACGACCCGACATTTATATTTTCTTTTATTTGCTGCATGTAGCTTATTCTTGGTCTTCCTCGCTTCCTCGCTTCGTGAAGCGTGGACATTGACAAAGAGGGACAGAGAGAGATTGGAAGCCTTCGAGATGTGGTGCTGGAGGAGAATAGAGCGTATAAGTTGGACGGAGATGGAATTGATGGAAACAATAGAGTGTAGGAGGGCACGAATGTTAGGTCACCTGATTCGACACGACAATTTCATTAAAACGATAATAGAAGGAAGAATAGAAGGAAAAAGGAAGCGAGGAAGACCAAAAATAAGCTACATGCAGCAAATAAAAGAAAATATATACCTACACTCGTACATATTTTAAAATCTGTTGATCCTGCGCCTGATCTCTCTACGGTCATGTCGAACTGCCGTCTCACCGAATTAAGGGAGTGGAGGAACGGAGAGTGCACCTGGTGCACCCGTGTATTGCGCGCAGACTTGTGCACTATAATATCTACAATGGCGCGCGCAAATATAAATAAAGGATAGGGAGGGGTGGGGGTGGGGGAGTTCCGTATCATTGCAGTATGAGTATCAAATGTTAATAAATGTATTTTCTTTCTTTCTAAATGAAGGCCAGTGAAATGGCCATTTCTTGCAGTCTGGTGTTTTCACCCTTTGAGTATAAAACTGTAAAATGGCTATTACTTTTTAGGTTTGCGGATCACCATTCAAATATGTAGTAGGAATGACAGCGACGACCTGCGACTACGATTTGCCTCCCCAAGTGACCGTGTATGATGACCTGATGCACGCGTATATCCACCGCACGGGTAACTTGGCCCTGCCGGGGAAGATCTACACAGTCGTGTACTGTGCGGGCGGACCCTACCGCAGGCGCAGCGCGTCCGACGTCGGCACGAAGCTGGTGCCTGCGCAGGAGTACGCACCGGCAGTGCCGGTAGTCAGATCTGTTGTGTAGCCTGTTTCATTAGTTACAAATTGATTATAAGCGACCGTATAGTATTTCTGACTACACTTATGGAAATGTTTTTCTGGAAGTAAATATTACATGCAGCGATTTTTGTGACTTTAATTATAACATTTAGAATTCAATTAAGAAACCTACTTGTATGGCTTTTATTGAACCTATGTGTATAAATTATAGAGAATATCACTGTCCATGTAAATTCTAAATTAAGGCGACAATATCCAATATTATTCCATTTACACAATCTTTTCAATAATAGTAGATAATTAAGTATCCTGTTTTGAAAAAGATACCTTTATGTTGTAAACTAATTTTGTTATTTATTACTTAAATTTTATTAAGTTCGCGAGCGCGTGCTTGTATGTTGCGTCATCAATATCGTGTTGTAGTGCTGAAGTTCATCGTAACTGTGACGTAGTTGCCAAAGTATGACGTCACATTGAACTTGCTCGGTTAGTTTCTTGCAGGTTTCTTCCAGATAGCTTAAGTACATTTCGAAATTTTTCATGCCTTGCCAGTAGGGTTCCATCTTGTAATATACCACTACTGTCCAGTCGTCTCTTATAACTTGCATATTTGCGACCTTATCGAAATAAATGCCTTGGTTTGATCTCAGCGGCGTGTTGATATAGTTGCACGATGAAGTGGTAAGTATACTCATGAAATATAATATAGCCAATGCTAGCGACTTGAGGTTAAAGCGAGGTTTCTTCGTGTGTTTTATGTCAATTTGCTGCTGTAAGTCAGATGTACTTGCAGTGTTTGTTTGTTGGCAGTCGATATTTGAACTTTGATTAACAGGTAGTAAAGATAGTTTTACGATTGGTCGCTTCAGATAACCGTTCTTGGTTTTAAGCGTAACGACTCGCACATTCCCATCGGATCCTGGGTGAAGTTTATCGACTCGTCCCATTGCCCACCGTCCTGCTGGCAGGTTATTTTTCATCCACTTGCTTCTTGTTCATCGAACGAAAAACGGTTTTATATTTAGTTCCTAGCAAGACGGCCTTGGCTCATAGCATTTATTATTTGTAATATTTGTGTGACAATAAATCTCGTAAGCTCAACAAGGAGTTTGGATTTACTCTCACCATCAGCATAGCAAGAAAGGTGTACGGTTAGCAGACCGTACATAATTACTTAATAACATACCTTTAGATTATTAATCATATGGGGGAAATAATCAGACGCCCTCTTAAGCTATACAGCTAACCTCTCCCTGAATTACTTAAATTTTATTAAGTTGCACTTATTCTCGCTTCGAAAATGTAAGCACACCATGTACACTATTATTGGATTGCTGTTTAGTTTAGAATTTAGAAATTTAAGTATTTAAATAAATAAATAATTTAGTTTACAACAAAAAGGTATCTTTTTCAAAACAGGATACTTAATTATCTACTATTAATGACAAAATTGTGTAAATGGAATAATATTGGATATTGTCGCCTTAAATTAGGATTTACATGGACAGTGATATTCTCTATAATTTATACACATAGGTTCAATAAAAGCCATACAAGTAGGTTTCTCCATTTAATTCTAAATGCTCGATATAGCGCAATTTATCGGTTTGTTATTCTAATTAATTTTGTTTATCAGCGTATTTCTAATCGCAACACGCTGAATACAAGGCATTGTAAATAGACGTCGAAATCGTCGATATCTCATTTGGAAGAGCAATCGTCCGGATAGCAAGGGGTCTTGGTTTAAGTTACACCAGAAGACCGTCCATGAATTATTGTAAGCGAATTTTTTTTGCGTTAAAACTTAGTAAAAGTAAAGTTAGCCCTGCTGGGCAAAGGCCTCACCTCAACTATAAGGAGGTACGAGACCTTTCACCACGCGGGCTTAATGCGTATCGACGGTTGGTCACTTGTCTTACAGACAGCCCTTCACGAATCTGCGTTAAAATTACTTACTTTTAAGTAAAAGTAAAGTTAGGCTACATAGATCTCACTGCTGGGCAAAGGCCTCACCTCAACTATGAGGAGGTACGAGCCAAACTCCACCACGCGGGCTCAGCGCGGATTGTTAGAGGGTGTCTGTAAGGCAAGTGCCAACCTGAATTAAAAAAAAAAAAAACATAGGGAGGTACCGTAAAGCTCTGCCAGTGCTGGATCTGGGTGATTATCGCGGCGTGCCAGCAGCAGGCGGCGCCACAGCGGCGGGTCAGCGGCGGCGGTGCGCCAGGCGCGGCATACAGTGCCCGCGCGAGCCAGCTCTGCTCCACTTAGCCATGCGAATACCGCGCGCAGCACCGCCGCCGTCAGCCCGCTTTCCGCCTGCCAGCACGAGCCCTTGCTCCAACATTCACTTGACATTGCAAACCACTTTTAACACTTCGGCCGCCAACCCGATTACTTCACCTAAACTATTACCAACAACTGTGTAACAGTGTTTCTTACGAGAGATTAGAAACGCTATGGACAAGATTGTATTCGGCGAGTGGCATATGTCCGCGCGTGAGGTGGTCGCGCGTAAATATAGAAATACTCGTATAGCCGCGGCGTAGGTAATTATAGAAGTGAGAATAGACCAGAGCGCGCACACGCCGACCGATGTATTGCAATTTTGATGCTCAACACAAGACTACATTTACTCCGTACATCCTTAAAAATTAAATACATAAAAGTTTGTAAAACCGGCCAAGTGCTAGTCGGCCTAGCGCACAAAGGGCTCCGTACCATTTATTTTTACAAATTTAGTCACTAATAATAGAATCTTTATTTTAGCTAGCACAAAAGACACATTTGTTGTACGGGAGCCCTCCTTATATTATTTATTTTATTCTGGTTTTAGCATTCGTTATTATCGCGGCGACTTCTATCGCCTATACGTCATCTGTGAAAATTTCGACAGTCTAGCTATAATATAACGGTTCATAAGATACTTCCTGGTGATATACAGACAGACAGCGGAGTCTTAGTAATAGGGTCCTGTTTTTACCCTTTGGCACCCTAAAAACAGGTCTCACTTTATGTGTGTTTGAAGAATAAATGGCTCGTTTGTTATTAAACAATGTTTATTAAATTACCATACAAATAAATATATTTTTAAAATCTTAATCTAAATAAAACTAGTTAAAAATAAAATTGTATATTAAACGTTCGACATACAATATTTGTACAAGTTAAAACATTAAGTTGAGATTATGTGCGTAGCAGAAGGTGTTAGGTGAGTGACTGTGGTCACATGTTGACCATTTCCTTCTTGACGGCGGTAAGGGACTCCGCGGTGGCCTCATGCAGGTCATTTGTTCAAACTAGATAAAAACGTTAAGATGAAATTAAGAGTATTATAGGTAGTAGCAGAAGTTGTTAGGTGAGCGACTGCGGTCACATGTTGGCCATTTCCTTCTTGACGGCGGCAAAGTACTCCGTGGCGGCCTCATACAGGTCGCGGTCGCCGGTGGAGGGGTCGGGCTCGCCGATGGAGTGCGTGGGGCTGCCCTCTTCCGCCTGCCGCATCTTCAGCCGGATCTCGCGCAGCCGCGCCTCTAGGATGCGCTCGCGCTTTGCCTCGCGATCCAGCATCTTTGCGCCGGGACAGGATAAATTTATTAAATTAAGTTCAAAACAATAGTTACTGATGACAATTACTACGAGTACAGTATAAGACCAACTAATTACAGTGTAACGATCACGACTGAACGTGATTTTGACGTTAGTGACATATACTGAGCGAAGGCCTCTCCATCATTTTCTTGCCCCGTTCCCAGTTTAAGGGTTGGCACAGCATATTTTTCTCTTCCTTCTTTTTAGAATTTGTTTTTGCTATGTAGGTATGTATCCTACATAGCAAAAAAAAATCTAAGCTCCAAGTTGCCTGCTTGTTTTGTATGTTTTGATTCTAAGTAAATTTTATACCTTTCTAACTACTTAGACCCGAGTTTACCAATATTTGAACAGCCGGTAAACTACGATTGACGGTTAATTTCATATAACTCCCATTGGACACAAAATATGTCAAATAATACTAAACTAGCAGATTAAAATTTAAACAGGTGTTGAACTCCAGGCTTAAAAACTTGCACTCAAAAATTGTTACTTACAACAGTCATTAGCCCTTTGTCGTTCTTGTCAGACGTGGTTAGGCTGTGTGACAACTCTACCATATAAATGCTGCCTTTGCGGCTACCTAATGCCGCCAAGGAACCCTGCATACAAACAAAAAAAAAGTGAGATGCGATGACTATAAAGAACCTAATGCGTCGATTGCAGATCTTCAGAAAATTCATATAATGTTACGTGAATAAGCTGAGGGATGAGAGAATTGGCCGTGCATTTAATACTAAGACCTGAGTTCATCAATTCTTAAATAGCCGGTGAACCACGTTCGACGGATAATTTGACAGAATGTCCATACAAAATATGTCAATGCAAAACCGACGGATCAAAAGTTAAACATGGTGTTGGTAAACTCCAGGCTTATTTATATGCGTGATTGTAATCCTTCAACTGCTGTTGATGATTCCGATTTGTCGACCAATCACTCGGTTGGATTTAGAATTATGTAACCAACTAGCAGTTCCCCGCGACTTCACCAGCGCCAAACGTCGGATTTTCGATACAAACTTATATTACCCATTTCACCCCTCTGATGATTTTATATCACGACAAAAAGTAGCTTATGTCAGGCCTGTGATCTTACCGCGTTAAAAAACACCAAACAAACAAAAAATAAAATCTTTCCTCTTTATAATATTAGTATTGACATATTAGTATAGCTTCATCTTTTGATCGTTAAATACTTGCAATAGTGCCTTGACTGCCTCGTTGGTCTAGTGGTCAGCACGCTGGGTACTATCCACGAGGTCCCGGGTTCGAATCCCGGGTCGGGTCGAGAGTGTTGGAACAGAGAGTGCACCTGTGTATTGCGCACACACTTGTGCACTATAATATGTCCTGCGCAGTTGACTAATCTCTGTTGAGATAGGCCGCCGTAGTCGAAATCGGCTAGGAGGACATCACTTGCAATAGTATTTCTTTCGAGTATTGAGGGTGTAATCCCAATAACATTGATGAAAGCAAAGCGGCATTACAGCGTTCAGAAGCATTTTAAAAATTTTACAGGCTTTGCCAACGCCAGGGTGGCCGAGAGGTTATGCAATCGCCCGGAATGCGAGGAACGCGGGGTTGATTCCGTCTCTGGTGGTCATTTTTTCAAGTGCTATAATATCTTCAGACAAATGTTAGCTGGAAGAATGAGGCTCACCGCTTCCTGCATAGTGACCCGCAGCAGAGGCTCCTCGCAGACCTGCATGGTGAGCACCGGCACGTGCTGCCGCCGGAGCAGGTCCCACGCCGACAGCAGTCCGTCCCAATGTGTTAACAACATTAACGAGATCCTGCGAGCCAGGAAAATACTAAATTATACCATTGAGGCATGACATAAAACTATCAACGATAAATATTGCAAAACTTAAGGCAAATCCAGCTAAACACTGTAGCATCAGCAGCAAAAACGATGTAAGTGTATGATTTGCTGTACTTGAAAAAGTTTTAGGATTAATCAATGATAGTGCATTTAAAAAAGAGGTAGCTAGGTCATGAGCGCGCGGAAATTGATTGCCTCAAATTGTGTGAATTGATTACTTTTGCATTCAAATATGACATTTCTCACGTAAAAGAACGTGAGCTCGGAGCATCAAATTCTAATCGCCGCGCAGTACGAGATGACAGGTCCACGTTTTTTTTAAATAAATACACTGTCAGTGGGATTAGTTAAGTACGATTAGCACTAATATTAGATTTTCATACAATTATTTATGCGTATCAGCCATTTCAATTTTAAAGGCAATCGAAAACTATAAAGGACTACATTTAACCTCGTCGGACTCCAGTCGCCGTCAGTGATTTTGTGTCGTAGCGGAGGCGAAAAGATGATGGCGGACTCGCGACAGTCCTCGCTCCACACGCGCACCGTCCAATCCCCTACCGTCAAAAAGTTCTTCAAGAAGTTCGGGTTGCGGCGCACCGCCCACACTGGACCCAGGTGTGCATCAAACTAAACAAGCATTATCATACAATATAACATAAACAGTTATCGTTACGTTCGTTTAAAATATTTAAAAAAACTGACAGACATACCTTTCCAGGAATCTTATCCAGAGCAGTCTTGCCTTTGCGATTACCACAGACCACAAGTCCGTTTTCAGTTCCGACCATGAATCTCGTGGGCATAGTTGGTTCGTACTGAAGACTGCTGATTCCGTTTGAAAAAGCCATGCTTGGAACCTCATTAGCTGACTTCACCATGTGTATGATCATCTCATCTGTGTAGTTATTCATGTTGCGGCAATCCCACCACTTGCAGGCTCCGTCAGGGCCACCAGAGAAAAATTCTTGACCTGACTTAGAAGCGATGAATGCAACATTTCGAACTAAATCACGATGAGCGACATGCGGCGGGCACATGTTAACGGGAGAGCCACCCTTGCGCCGATCCCAGAGAGCAACTTGCCCGTTCATAAGCCCTCCAGCGAGGGTATTATGATCGCGTGGGTTGTACTGGAGGTCGAGTAGGGGGCACGGAGGGTCAATGCTCAATAGCGCTTGGTTAGCGTTTTCCAGATCCCAGAAGAAGGCGGAGAGGGAACCGCGCCGGATTCGGTTGATGTCGACGTCGACGTACGTGGCGACAAAATGGTGGCCTTCAGGTTCCCAGGCAACAGAACTGACGGGGCGGCCGGCGTCAGGCGCGGTCGGGTCGCGGTATACGTTTACTGTGCGCATGCTATTGCGCTCCACGGGTGGCAGCGCGCTCAGTTCGGCGTAGTACGTCTGATACATGTCAATAGCGTTATTTTGTTGCACATAGTGCTCCATGTCCTGGAATGAAGTTACGATGTTAAGACTTTTTCGCAGGTGATTAAATATAATCAAATCTAGTTTGACAAAGACAAACCTCAGAAAGCGACATGACACAGTGTATGTAGCCGTCATCCTTTTCTATTTTGCGGCGGTAGCGCTGCGTAGCCTCAGGGTCAGTGACTTGGACGTCTTTAGGCCATCCGCCTTCGGCATGGTTGGCTCCACTCGAAGCGTACTCTGCCCTAGAATATTGAGACAATATAAGTTTTACACTTCACTGTTTGTTACTTGTTATGAGCTGTATAGACTATGTAATTAACCTACCGGATGGTGTTGATCTCGTTCCTTGAGAAGCAGGGTGTGTTCTGCGTGAGCTGGTGCACGGGGTTGCGCAGGATGTACAGCTTCTGTTCCTTCTCGTTGACGGATATGCTGTCGCACATCTCGGGGCCCAGCTCGCAGAACATCGGCTGCCGCCCGAAGCTAGCTCGCACCTTGGAGTACTGGTATGTGATATCCATGATCAAAAACGATTATTATTTATTTAGATATGTAAACTGCTAAAAATGATTGTTCTGTTTGACACTCTGACTGGGCACATATTTTCACTGATCATTGTCAACCCTGTGATACCATGTGATACTTTCAGATGCTGTCATGTTAGAAAGCATGTAAAGATTTTAGCAAAGAGTTTGTTATCAGACTTTTACATAATAGGACACAAGATTTTATTAATATTTATTATTAGTGGTGCTGTAATTTCTTGTGAGTAGATGTAAATAATATAAATAAATAAAATAAATTAACAACGATGAAGGAATATAAAAAATATAGTTTATAATTATTATACTTATAATACTCTATTGAATTAATGTGGCAAACAGGTAGGCTTACTTAAATGTTTTTATTTGTATTAAAGAATTTGCCACACTGGATGCATTCTGCGGTCTGCGGTGTGGCAAGGCAATACCTGCCCGTACGTACGTGTCCCTCCGCTCCTTCGGCGTGTTCGCACGTTCAAAGACATGATTCTTATGCATTGAAATCAGGTTGACATTCGAAAAAAAATATGCGTTTTTACCAGTGTGAACTTTTTTCCACTGCATGAAAATTGTGTCCCTGATATACAATAAAATATACCTATAGAGACAGTCAACGTTTTTATAAGTTTAAATAAAAAACTGAAAATTATCACAATTTCTTATTTAAACTTTTAAAAACGTTGACTGTTTCTTTAGGTATTTTACTGTGTAAAATGACACTGTAAACATTAAACTATCTGAAAGCAACAGACAACGTTGTTCATACATTATGCGGGCTGTGTTCAATTTGACCTAACCACAGACCGCACGCAGGTTGGCAAATCTTTTAAACAAAAAATACATAAAAACCATAGAGCCTTGACAGGAAACATTTTCTAACGTCAAAACCTATGTCAAATCTCATGTCAAAAGCTTACATGACCAGGGCTCATGTCATTTAAAAACCGTCAACTACTTACGCCAAAACTGGTCAAAACGGACAATGCAACCATGCAAAATACAATTATTTTTTTCTTAAAAACCGTCTGTTTGTTGATGCCGAAAATGTTTGCTTATCATTAAATAATGTGTGAAAAAAAGGTGCTGGTGTAGATGTTCTGGCGACCGGCAAGCAGCAAGGCGGCAAGAGGGCGCGCAGATGACGAGCCGCGATGGGTCTGGACCAGTTCCCGATGTTCCGGCTGGCGACACTGCTGGCACGCCAGCTCAGCTCACCCATCGCCTCCAGGATCAAGGTGAAGCCACCTTTACTAATGTTGTTAGTTAAAAATAGCCTATGTCCTTCACAGGGTCTTAAACTATTTACCAAATTTCATTTGAATCGAAACCTATTCAATACAAACGAACAAACATTAAATTTTTTCCTCTTCCCTCATTCTCGTGCACTGTGAGGCTAGCTTGATCGTAATCGCGAAACGTTTGTACAGAAGAAATTAATCGACATACATCGTGTTGATCTAGATGACGAAGAAAAGACGGGATTATTTTCACCCATCGAGGACATTGTCCTCGATGTTTTCACCATTCGAAGTCGGGAAGATTTTATTTCTCCGATGATGTTCGGCTCAGACACTAGCTAGCTATTTATGAGGTTTTGCTTGTCATTTGTCTCTCGCTTTGCAGAGAAATCTTATTTAACAATTGTCTGATTGATATCGTTGCATCCTAGACAGTTTAGCTTTCTTCTGGGAAGAATTCAGTAATATAATTAACTATATTTTTTTCAACAACACACCAATTACTTACTCCCACACTTTAGCGTTAGCTGGATAAATGACGACTAGGATAACGAATAGCAATACTTATTAGCGTTTTTAAAATCCATATACAAATGTTCATGCTCATCACACAAACATTTGCCCCTTGCGGGTTTTGAACCGCCGCTGGTTTTGTAGTCCGATCCACTATACCAAGAGTCGTCTAAGTCTAATAAGAAAATATGTTTGTCAGTCATACGCGACGACGCACCCGGTGTTCCGACGTACCCTGATCGTGAGCACGGGTCGCGCGTACCGCGCCGCCGAGCTGCGCTGCAAGATGTGGATGCTGCGGCTGGGCCGGCCGCCGCGCTCGCCGCCGCTCTCGGAGCACCAGGCCATGCAGGTCGGCGCCGACATCATCGGTGCGTGACGCGTTCTACTGTCTTTGGTCTAGCAATAGTTGTGCAACGAATACCACTTTTGCGAATACGAATACTACTATCTATTCAGCGCTTTTCTGTCTTGAAATAACTCAGACACAGATATGGAGTAAGGACATTTGTTGTGTTTATACGTTAAGCTGTTGGTCCTGCGCCTGATCTCTCTACGGTCATGTCGGACTGCTGTCTCACCGAGTTATGAGTGAACACTAAAAAAAATGATTGGTTTAAAGTAACCAAAATTTGGCTACTAGTAGGCCGTAATCTAGTGACTTGCGAACGATAAGATAAAAAGTGCATCTGTGTATTGCGCACACACTTGTGCACTATAATATCTCCCGCGCAGTTAAATTATCTCTTTTGATATAGGCCGCCTTAGTCGGGGACGGGTGGTGTTGTGAGGAATGGTATGTCTTATAGACTACAGGCCCATGTCCAAAATGGATGGGTCATATGAACCACTAGGTGACGTATATAGTACAATATAAGAGCATAAAATAATAAGATTCAGTACTATGCTGTCACTTGTAAGCTGTCCAACTGAGTGCTGGTGAGAATTCAAAAGTGCAGGAGAAGAGTAAGTACATATTTTTGTACGGCATTTTTACCGTCGATAGATCCATGAAAAATAATAAGAAAGCGCGCAGTGCCGTAAAAAAAATGTGCAGTAAAAAGTAGTTTTTTTTTTTTTTAAGAAAATCAAAATTTACCGACTTTGTATAATTTAATGCTCTTATATCGTCCTATATACGTCACCTGGTAGTTCATATGACCCATCCATTTTGGACATGGGCCTGTAGTCTATTATACAGTCGCATGCGCTGGCGCATGAACTTGTCGTTCTTTATTATTATTATTATAAGTACAGACAGGAATAGTCGTATCAGTTAAAAAATAATTTTACTTGAATATTTTGTGAATATCTTCATATTCATTGCTTCACTAATCAAAATACTATAACCTACTTTTAAGCTTTGCGTCCTTTTTACAGATTTTGTTACTTATCTAGATCTCACATTTTAGGTGAAATGATAATATTCTGTTTGGGAGCTGCCATTGTTATTTTCGAAGTAAATAGACAAGCGGTCAATAAGGAATTAAAGGTAGCAAAAATATTTAAGCACTACTGTAATAATCTTTTAGTTACATAGTTCCAAACAATTTATGAGTCTTTAATAGAAAATTCGTACTTTTTGAATATTACCTATTTTCTTTCTTAGTGATAATAAATTTCAACCTTTTGTTTGAAGATAAAATAAAAGAGTAATAATATTCAAAAAAAATATTGCAATCTTTAACTTGTTTGCAGGACCTAGACGAGCGCTCGCATTGGGTAGCGATTTTAGTGGGTCTCGAAGAGCTGCAACGCGAAGTAGCGCTCCAGCAAGAAGAGCTGGACCGTTTGTACGAAGCGCTACGAGAGTTTGCGCCGCACGCGTTGCCCTCGCGTCCCTTGCCGAAGCCACCACCAGCAAAGACACCTGATAATCCTCCACAGGCCACGCCACCAGATTCGGGAGCTGACTCTTCGCCTAAGATTTCTGACCAACCCTTGCAATCCCCACCACCTGTTAATGATTCGAGCCCTGTCCTTTCGGCTAAGAGACCTGACTCTCCGTCAGCTACGCCACACTCGAAACCTTTTTGTCCACCAAAGACACCTGACCCATCACACGCCTCGCGCTCTGATTCACCGCACAAGACACCAGATCTTGCACCGAAATGTAAATCTGAAGCATCAACAGAACCCAACCCCGCGCCGCTAGGCACGCAGCCCGTGGCACCAGCTATACCAAATCAGGTGGATCCGAAAAAACGACGATACTGTTAACCAAAATCACAATCAGAAGAATAACGCTTGTGATTTTGGTTAACAGTATCGTCTGATTATAGACATGAGACTATTATCAGGAACTTCTGAAAGTTCCATAAAGATTTTGAAACCTCAAATTAAAAATAAATTGAGATAGTAGATAAACTAAAAATAAACGAATCACATGAAAAAAGTTTTTTACTCTTACTTAAAAAAAGATCTAAACTAATCACTAAATCAAAAGAAAAATAACAAATTTACTACCACTGCACGCTGTTTTAAAAAAATCCATTCTCTGACCTAAAGTTCGTCATCTTGCGGTATATTACAATCAATAGGTGTTTAAATAATAAAAAAGAAAACATAACGGCGCGTTTACTGTACACAACAACTCGATATTTATCCAGAATATGGAGATTGGACGTCAACCGCGCCGTAGTGCTTGTGCGGCTTCTTCTTCGGCTTCAACTGCCAGTCGAGCATCACAACGTCGAGTGCAGCGCCGGCACTTGGGAACGCGCTTGCTGGCCGGCAGTACACCGCCGCGTGCACCACCGCCGGCATCTCCAGGCTGTTGGTGCGCGTCACGATGGCGTACGTCGGTATGTCCATGCTGACCACCGGCGCGTTGTTCCAGTCGCACGCTGTCATTGTGGAGCCGACCAGCACTGAGCCTGGGGGGCAGGGCTGGAACACAAAAAATAACTGTTATATCGAGACACAAAGAAAATAGCTAGTTAGTACTTATAGATAGCTACGGATACAGTTACTGCAGCTACACCTATAGTTACTAAGCCCTCGGAAACAGTTACTGCAGCTAGCACACACACACAGGCGTCATGGTTGTGGTCAACGGTGACCCCCAAACAATATATTTTCTATTGTGTCTAGGTTTGTGGCAGTCAAAGACTTAATTAAGGCGAAACAGCTTATCGTCACAGGTAAAAAAATGTTCTGTACAAATTGGATAAAAATTTCACGCACTAACGCATAACTAAGGAATAAAATAACTACTAGTTTATATTCGCACAACATTTTTTGTAGAATTGTGACACAATGACGGCAGAAAAAACTTCAACATGGTCAAGTGAAATAATTATCTTTTGAAAACTTACGCTCATTCCTCTTGCAAGCAAGTCGAGTCCGAAGACGCGACTGCCGCGCGACAGCGTGACGTCGGGCAGCTGAATCATGTTCCCGTGAGTCGAGCCTACAAAATTAACCGTGACTTTACTTTGTCAAATATCATCTTAGTAAAACCTACAAGTACAAACAACATTCGTCCGATTACATTTTTTGTATTTAGAAAGATTAATGTAATTACCTAGTTAATTCCTTCGAGAAGAAAATTATCAACAAGCCGATAAGAACAATCAAATTCTTAAGTATACAGCAGCAACAATTAGTTCCTCATAAATGATTGTGTAATTGTGGCGATTGAACTCCGTATAATCCGTATCTAATTACGTGACTATTCTCAACCCTGCTGCTTCTTCATGTTAAACAAGATCTACAGCTCAGTCGCAACGAAAATTGCAACCAGTGAAGGCTAAGAAGAAGTCAATAGATAAAAGTAGTATTAAATTATCTAACGAAAAAATGAGAAGGAATACTATTTTAGAGTTCCGCACCTCAAAAGGAATAAAGAAACAATCACTTTGTCGTCCATCTGTCCGTCGGTCTGCCAAGACTCTTTTACCTTGGAGGTATCAAGTTGAAATTAACATATGATATTAAATCAAATTTCACTTACAAAAATTAATCGACTGTGTCATCCAGTGGGACTCGAACCCACGTCCCTTCGCTATCCGAGCGAGTGCTCTTACCAACTAAACTGCGGAGGGCGTTAGTCAGTCGACGAATATTTGCAAGTGCTTGCTACGCCAGTGAGCCGCCGTTCGATTTCATCAATAGGTACTTTGGGAATGTACCCACATGTATCCAATGGAAATCTTTTTACAAATATTTAACCATCAGTTAAGATGAAATCAGCTTAGCTTATTATATTTTTATAACATAAGCAATTATTTTGCAACTTTTTACGAAATAAAATCAAATTTCACTTACAAAAATTCATCGACTGTGTCATCCGGTGGGACTCGAACCCACGTCCCTTCGCTATCCGGGCGAGTGCTCTTACACCATAAGCAAATACTTACACCACAAATTAACATTTGATGTTAATTTGCTTATGGTTGCAGTGTCTTGAAGTTGTAAAAGAATCAACGGCAAGAAAGGAAGACTTACAGCACATGCAAAGCAAAAAAATCCTAAAACCCCAAAGTGATTATATCGTAGATAATAACGTTTGTTCGTACGAAACCCCTTAGTGCACGAGTAAGACTCGCTATTGCCCGTTTTTTGTCATTATCACATTTGATTCTCTAATTCAAAAACTGCTTCAAATACTTTACCTACAGTGACTGTGTCGCACTCGTCGTGTGCGCGCGTGGCGGCGAGCCAGGCCAGCAGTAGGGCGAGCGCACGCCGAGCGGCGAACATGTTCGTAAACTTGTGCGCTGGACGCAGCCGCATACTCACTTTATACTGATCCTCAGCGAAACAATAGCAAGCATTTGACTGATTAGTAATATACATACTTATTATTATACGCTCAATTTAAAACAACATTATGGTTTATGTTATAATATTTGGTCATTTTGCAGTTAATAATAACTTTTTGGTTTATGTGAAAAAGATAAATTGAAAATCGTGTTTCATAGAGAATTTTAATAATCATGTATATTATATTCAAACACGGTGACTGAAGTCTCCAGATTGCCTCAGGCAAATGCAGCCACTCTGTAATTGACTCCACTCTCTTTCTGACTATATTTTAATGGGCTGTAGATGAACCGGCAGTATAAGACGGGTAGCGCTACGGCGGGGCCGCTTAGGTCGCCCGTGCGCTCCACGGTGCCTTCCACCAGGTTGTTGAGCGTCACCACTGGCGGAGAGTCCCCGTCGCAAGCCGCCAACTCCGTACCCACGTGCTCCGTTTGCGGTGGGCATATCGGCGGCTGGAATATAGCGTCGTTTAATAAATTATGTCCTCCCAACCGAATTTCGACTACAGAGACCAGCCAACTGCGCGGGAGATGTGTACAGGTGTGTGCATAATACATAAGTGCACTCTTTGTTCCTTCACTCTCATAATTCGGTGAAATGGAATTCGACATGACTGAAAAGGGATCAGCAGAACCAACGGCATAGTGTGCTTTTCGAGGCACGAGGTGTTAACGCCACTAACTTCCTGACTCTGGAGCTGTTACTGAGTGATTTATTTTCAAGACAGACACGAACTTTGGCCTGACCCGTTCGAACCCGGGACTTCGTGGATGACCAGTGACCAGCATGTTACTACACATATACTATTGAGACAGTCGTTTAGTGAACATTTGATATAAACCATTCATGTACATGTCGGATGCATGTCTCACTGAACTATGAGAGAGCAGAAACAAAGAGTGCGCTTGTATATTGCGTACACACTTGTCAACGAAGTAATTTTTTTTTTTTGGATCGATGCGGTTACAAAGAAAATTGTAATTGCTGTTTTGCAACAGCAACAGAGATGTTATGGTTGAAAAATTACGGCACTGAGCAGTGAGCATGTAGCAGTTTTCAGGTGTCCCTGAATTCTTTCATTATTGTACTTACGTCTGTAGGTTTTTTCAGTGTTATCTTCCAGTTTCGAATGCCGGGTGTCAACGTCACGTTGGCCATTTGGATAGCGAGATTTGTCTGTGACCCTAAAAATCACTATTTATTACTTGAAGATACGAAAGATACGTGCCGTGTCTCCTAACAGTGAGTTAACATGACTAGCGTTTGGCTAGCTCAACGTGAGTACCTAATAAAGCATCCCAATCAGCAGGAAACCTTCATTTAGGTGAAATTAGTATTTAATTTTTATTACCACATCTTAAAGTACTTAGTTTTTTTAGACTATGTTTACTATGGCAAATGATAACACAATTTATTAGTCAAGTATTACATAAAAATAAACTGTCTAATTCCGTAAAGAAGGCCATTATTACGTAAGTTTTTGTTTTACTTTAGTATTGATGAGGCTTGTTAAATACCCTAAATATATTTAAATGCTCATTAATTTTCATTTGTAAGGTTCCGTACCCAAACGGTAAAAACGGGACCCTATTACCAAGACTCCAAGAGATTTCAAATAAGCCGCGCCATATTATAGAAGTTATAAAGAGATATCCATACTAATATTATAAATGCGAAAGTGTGTCTGTCTGTCTGTCTATTACCTAGCTCTTGACGCTTAAACCACTAAACTGATTGAAATGAAATTTGGTATGGAGACAGAACGAGACCCTGAAAAGGACATAGGCTAGATTTTGTCGCGATATAAAAAACATTAAGGGGGTAAAATGGGGGATGAAAGTTTATAAGGAAAATCCAACTCTTGCGGGCGAAGACGCGGGGAACTACTAGTAATAATATATTATCACAATATATTATTAGTAAGGGGGATAGTGTCTACGGTTGTGTAGATAATTGTACGAAACCCTTCGCGAGCGAGTCCGATTTGCACTTGGCTGATTTGTACTATACACACGTACCCTTAATATCAGCGCCGCAGAGCTGCGCGCGCGCACCAGCAAGCGCAACAAGCGCGACGGCGAGCACGAGCATGTTGCCGAACAAGCGTGGCGGCAAATAACCTCGACTCGGCACACAATGCCTGTTTTATTCTCCTGGTCGTTGTTTTTGATAAATATATTAAAAAATACATTCAATTGTAACATTACACACCCAATTTGCTAAACATGCTACAATTTATAGCTATTTATTATTATTATTGATTAAATATTTCATATTATTATTATTGTATTTTTACCACAAGGACCCTTTTTATAATTTTTGTTTTTGTGTTGTATTAAGTAATTTATCTTAATTTTTATTAATAAGTTGTATATATAGTTAATTACGCTTCAAAACATTTAATTACGTTGTAAAAACAAATTATTGTATAAAGTCAAAGTCAATAACCCTAATTTTTAGGAAAACTTATAGTGAATGTCAATAATAACAATAACAAAAGAATAGTAGCCCACATGGGGCCACAAACTTTTCTATATAAGTTATGCTACTTTGGATAGGCGATAAAACATTCGATAGGTTAAATTACTTACACAACAGTGACGACAGAAGGCAGTAAAATAAATAAGTATTATATATATTAAATTTATTTTTTGAATTAGAAATAACTTCACAAAGGTGTTTAAGGTTGATGAAGCAAAAAAATAGAAATAACAATTTTGAAGTTTGTGATTCAATAGTACCATTTAAATTCGAACTCCTAAAAAAGCATACGGAACTTTGAAAAAGAAAGGCTAGCTCCGGAAGGGCACTTGTTTAGTTCAGATTTCGCCTGTCAGTTCAGCCAATGGCAGAGAAATATGAGCCCCGCGTGGCACCCGTTGGGGGTAAGCCTTTACCAATTCATGTTCAGGTTCAGCAACAAGAGCTCGGCAGTATATGAAAGTCTTCACCACTCCTTCTCCCTCCAAAGCACCAGTTCGGTGCACAATGCCATGGAACATGTCTTCCATTCTGACTTCTGCTGGCAAGTCGTGATCGCACGCCGTCACGACCGTGCCTACGGGGCAAAACACTCCACAAGGCTAGGAATAAAAAAGTAATACCATTAAGGAAACAGTGGTCGCAGTAAAGTTGAATTTTCTTGAAAGAAATATTAGAGCAGCTCCAGCAAGTTCACGCGCGACCCTCCAGCGCCCCCGCAAGAGGTGCGCGGGGCGAGGAAGCGCCGATCGCAGGTGACAGTCAAAGAAATTGTCACACTGTACCCAAATTATTGTTCACAATAACATTTCATTTTATTTCTTCCCTGCAACACCACCCATCCCCGCTGACATTTAGCATGCCTCGCCCACTACACCTCTGGCGACCAGGCAGGAAGGTCACGTACAAACTAGTTGGACTATAAGCATGGATACTCACGTTTAAAGGTAACGTTATCTCCCAATTTCGAAAGCCGCGTGTCATAGCCTTATCAGGCATTGTATAAGGGTATCCGTAGGTAGATCCTGAAAAAGCACGGAAAGAAAGGAATAGTTTTACAACCAAAGTAAAGTCATAATTACTATTTTGGATACCGTTCCGTCTGATAGCACCGATTACCTACCAGGCTACATGTCACATTTTCATATGTCAACATCGCACCACTAGTGAAGGACCCGCAGATTCGTTGTGCGCGGGCGACGGTTAGCAAAACCAGGAGTGCGGCGAGGGCGCCCGGGCTGACGAACATGTTGCCGAGCATGTGAGGTTAGCTAAGACAAAATAAACGTGAGATATTGTTACATTCAATTGTTGTGTTTCTGTCAGGTATTGACCAGCCAAGTGCGTGTCAGACTTGCTAACGAACGGTTTCGTACGTACATTATAATCTTTATTTTTAGTTTCAAAACGACAAATAAAATCACGTTTGTTGCGTAGGAGCCCCACTTAAATATTTATTTTTAGTAATTTTTGTTATAGCGGCAACAGAAACACATCACCAAATGTTTATGTCATTAGAAAATACGGTACGGTACGGTAGTTGAGATGTAATATTTAACGCAAATAATTTTAGCTAATTAATCAATTTACGCTGCCTGGCGGTACGCTATTTAAAAATAACCTCAATAAATCGCTGCTTAGGGTACAATTTGAACGTTAAACTGACGCTCGTAACATAATAGCAGCGTTTTACCTGAAATAAAACGCATATTAAAATACTTACCTCACTGGAAGCTTTATATTGAGAAAGCATATCCGTATCCGTCGATTTCTACCAGTTCTAGTACGAGGGTCAAACTGAAAGTTCTTAGAAAATCAAAAACTGATTACATTAGCCAGTTATTAGTTTTATTATATCTTTTCAAAATATTGTCCATTGACGTCAATACACCGCTGCATGCGATGGAACCACTGGGAAAAGCACTTTGCCCACTCGTCCTTAGGGGTCTCTTCAATGGCATCGCGATACGCAGCCACCGCTTCTTCAGCATTCATAAACCGCTTTCCTTTAAGTTTTTCTTTAATTTTTGGAAATAAATAAAAATCACAAGGCGCGAGGTCGGGGCTATACGGCGGGTGACCCAGTAATTCAACGTTTGATGTCGCCAAATAGTCGATCGTTCGCTTGGCGGTGTGCGACGAGGCGTTGTCGTGGTGAAGGAGGATCCTACTGCGAGGTCGTTTCTCTCGAACTTTTTCCAAGACAAGTGGCAAACAATTGGTAGTGTACCATTCTGCAGAAACTGTTTTTTTGATCCTCTAACACAATTGTTGCGAAATGACCTATCCTTCCAAAGAACGAGGCCACCATTTTTTTTCCCGCACTTCGATCTCTCTTCACTTTAGTTGGCAACTCCTCGAAAGGAAACACCCACTGAGCAGATTGTCTTTTGGTTTCAGGATCATAACAGTAAATCCAGCTTTCGTCACCTGTTAGTATGTCGAACACAGCATTTGAGTCACCTCCGTTAAATCTTTCAATCATTTTACGGCACCAATCCACACGATGGAGTTTTTGAGCCTTAGTCAAATTATGAGGTATCCACCGGGCGCAAAGCTTCCTGACCGCTAAATGTTCGTGGAGGATTTTGTGCACTTGACTCATACCGATGCCTAAGCTTGTCCGAATCTGCTGATAGGTCACTCTTTTGTCAGTCTCTATCATACGCCGCACAACACAGATGTTATTTTCAGTCGTCGCCGTAGAAGGCCGTCCCTCACGTACATCATCAGTGAGATTAGTGCGACCACGTTTAAACTCATTAAACCAGTTGTAAACAGTCGCACGAGATGGGGCTTCATCGTGAAAGGCCAATCGTAGTCTATCATAACTTTCTTGTTGACTTAAATGACATCGAAAGTCATAAAAAATCATTGCACGAAAATTTTCTCGTGTTAAATTCATTTTGACGTGACACAGACAATTTTCAATTTGCCGCCAAGTCGTAAAACAAATGACAAATGAATGAAATATATACTCAGTAATATTGGCAAAGAGTTCTATTTTCAAATTTCAGAATATTTTTTTTATTATATTGTTTATAAGTGGCCAGTTCTAAGAACTTTCAGTTTGACCCTCGTACCTTTTTACCCCTTCCCTTGTTTCCGGGACAGTGGCGACACCTGGCGGCCGCGCGATATTTTTAGTTTCCTTAAGTGTGTAGCGCCATTTTTGTTCATTGGCTCATTTACACCAGGCAGAAATTAAGTGAAAGCTTCCAGTGAGGTAAGTATTTTAATATGCGTTTTATTTCAGGTAAAACGCTGCTATTAAACTACTTGACCGTCACTGGAAGCTTTATATTGAGACCTGTTTGTTATCGCCTGGTGTCGCCACTTGTATCTAACAGGATACAGTTACGCAGGATACAGTTAATGTGATTATAGAAGTGTATAGTTTAAACTATGGTATATAATTGCCATAAATTTTATATAATATTAGGCTAGCTTATTGATTCAAACAAATTGTGTGATAGTATACAAGGTACTATTTTCTCATCTGCAGCATTTTGGAATGATCGCCAATTTCCTTGGGCTAAGATTTCGTCTAGGGAATGATTTTAGAGTTAGCCTTTTAAGGCTACGGCTACTGCTGATCTAACTCTTCCAGGATTCGGTATAACCGAATTCGGTATTTTTATCCAACAGGCTATAATTTGTACGTGAAGCGGCTCCAAACAGACACATTACTTGTGTAATAAATACATTTAATGACTTAGCCGAGTCACGTCATTATATTCATGTCACGTTATTATATTTTAGCGGATCAATTGTTTTGTCAAACCACAGCAAAGGATTTAAATTTGAATTAAGTGTTCGAAATCAGTTTACAGACTGCCTTAAATAGGAAAAAATATTACTCTTAATATCTGATACAGTGACTAGAATCTATTGTCAGTAAGATCAAGTCATAAATCATTCCAAGTACATGTGCAAAGAAGTAATAAAATAGCAATTATTGAAAATCATTTGTAACGTCAACTCTGTGAGCTTAAATTACCAGATACTTCAGTATTGTAACGTGCGGGACTTTAGTAAAAGTTGTATTATATGACAAGTAATTGTGCACTAGATGCAGATTCGACACAAACATTGCTGATTGCGAACCATAAGGTTATTTTGTTTATACGTATTTATATGAGTTTAAATATGAAAGTTATATAAATAAGAAAAGAACACTGAGTGTTAAAAATATTAAAAACTATTGTGTTTACGTTTTTACACTAAAAGGTCTATCGTTTCCAGGCCACCTCATCTGTTTTATGGGTAGACTTCCGCCAAGAACATCTTAGTAAGGTCAACTATTCAGGGTTTAATGTTTTTATCGCCAGGAGGACCAAACCCCACATTTCTATACCCGAGAGTTTAGTCTTCGACCCGCGATGGTATGAGGCCCGTCGTCGAATCGATAAAGAGTTTTTGCAGTGCTGCCGAACCCTAGGTTCGGTTTTTGAGGTCTATTTAGGCCAATACCTTCTTCCACCGTAGTGAAAGACGTTGACTGATTTAGATGACCCAAGACTCTGGATATAAGTAATGGTGGCAGAAACACCCATGCGATGCGTTCCATGGAACACTGCTGAACGCGTCATGAAAAAGGGTTTTGCGGTCTTACATCATGACACATAAATTGTAAACAACATGCGCAGTCTTGAGAAGAAAAGGGATTTAGTATTCAAATACAATTTTTGCACAGGCCGGCAGTAGATGCCATTCTAGTCCGGAATAAGGCGACGATGCGAAAAGTGATCGGCATCGTTGTTATGGGTCGCTCTATCAGAAGTAGCGATATCGTGCCTCCCCTTTTTCGTGCATGAGACACTGCTGTCTTGATGTCGCATTGGACAAAGATATATGAGGACTGAACTGTGATGCAGTTCTTGGGCTTTGCTCTGAAGAGCAGTATAGTTAGCATCTATTTTTGTTTTCAGCGCAACACCCCTTCTCCTTGTGACCCATGAGAGCTAGATCGTTTGGAGGAGGTTAATGAGGTTTAAGTAACTAAATTGGTAGCAATTTAGTTCGTAGATCTTCGAAGATTTGGTAACGTTAAAAACTGTTGATGATTTAGCCAACTTCGAGAGGCATCAAAGCTGGCAAAAACTAGAAGCCCAATTAATTATAATCGGTAGTCCTTAGATTTATTGATCGCTGTATTATTGCAACCGACTTTATTTTCGGCAAGGAATTTAGATAGTTCCAAGTCCTCCAAATTATTACTAAAAAAGTTATGCTTTGCGGATATAAGACAGATTTCAAACCTTATCTTTCATCCAAGAACCTGTGAACTTTCAGTCAAACCCACTCGCGAAGCATGTGTGTGTTTGGGCTATAAATAGTTGTTAAAAGACTCATAAACAATTATTTTTACATTCCATATGTCACGCAGTATTTAGGCTAGCCAATTCGTGATAGTGTAAAAGGTCTCTGGAACCGTGCTAAAGCCAAATAGCCGGCACGTCAGTTACAACAACTTTTTATTATCGGGCGTAAGAAAGCGCCTGTGTGTGTGGGTAAGGCACGCACACACTTTTAAATGGCATTAGGACTGGGAACTTGCACAGCCAGTCTTGAGGTTGCTATCACGTAGTCGAATATTGGACAGGCTGATCCGTCTGATTTATTTGGAAATGTAATATTCAGCTTTGATACAATTCCTAGTGCTCCCATTTTCCCCCACTGTCGGTGATAGTTCGTAACTTACCTGCTTGAAACGAGTCATTGTCTAAAGCTTTTCAGCTTACACTAGAGCCACTTGGAGCGCCCTCGGATGCCTCTGCGAGCGGGCCGAAAGCCTCTGTTGTGAAATGAACCTTTTCCACTAGAATTCTGACTTTCGTGTTGATCATTTAAGTGCGGGGAGCTACTTTGCCTGAATCCATCCCGCGAGGGTAGGTTGCTATATAATAAGAATGCAAGAACATAGGCAGTAAGGTTTGGTTCATGAATAAAATATTATAGGTTCCACACGATTGAACTGCTGATTTTCCAAGGCATGCCACTGCGAAGGGCAGCTATATTGAGTATTTAAGTGCTGACCCATATGCGGATACTTACCTTGGTTGAATCCACCCCGTATGTGGGGGTTGTTATATTTTGACTAACAATTCATGTGCATAGGAATTAAGATTTGGTTCATGAAAAATGTTATGAGTTCCACGCGATGGAACTGCTAGTTTTCGCAGGTCATGCCCCTGCGAAGAGTGGCTAATGGCTATCTTGAGCATTTAACTGCTTAGCCATATCAAGATACTTACAATGGTTGAATCCACCCCGCGAGGGTGAGTTGTTATATGAATAAGAATGCATGTGCATAGGAAGTAAGGTTTGATTCATGAAAAATATTATGAGTTCCACGCGATGGAACTGCTGGTTTTCGCAAGCCATGCCCCCACGAAGGGCGGCTATATTGAGCATTTAAGTGCTGACCCATATGCGAAAACTTACCTTGGTTAAATCCACACCGCGAGGGCCCATCCTCGCGGTGTGGATTGTTATATTATGACTATGAATGCATGTGCATATGAAGTCAGGTTTGGTTCATGAAAAATATTATGAGTTCCACACGATGGAACTCATGGTTTTCGGACGCCATTCCCCCGCGCCGCGAGTGGCGGCCATTAGTTACACTAGATTTAGATTGTAACCCGACTTTGATGGAAAGAATGCTTTGTAAAACTTTTTACAAATAAATGAATTTTGATTTGATTTTTACTGACATTACATTACCCTTTTCTAAAACGGTTGTAAAAGGTATGCAGGCTAAAGTTACAGACATAAATTTCGATAACTTGGGTAAAATGTAGAGGAATTGTTAGAAAAAGCAATTTAATACGTAATTGGTTCCACGTAGTGACTACCGTGCAGAATATACCGAAAGCAAAAGCATTGAATGAATATAGCAGGATAAGACCTACAAACATATTATGCCTGGTAGCGGAAGGTGCCATAAATGTTTTTACCTTCTTGTTTGTTTCTAGTTTTATGACTAGTGTGGTTGTAATTATTCTATGTATCAGCATAAATCTAACTTCTGCCTAAGAGAAAAAACCCAAGCGTTGGGTAGCAACATTTTCAATAGGTATCGTATGTAAAGTTATGTCGTTCGTCGCCATGACAGTCGTCAGTGACGTTGTTTTTTGCTAAGCTCTGAACAAACCCAACCCCGTATTGATAATCTTCCTATATCAACACGTACAAACTTGTAAAGAAATTGCTTAATTTATAAAAACAATTTATATTTCAACACTATTTCAATTATCAGTAGGACCAATACGATTAGAAACATGCAGAACTCACCCATTTCCTAGGTATTCGGAATGGCGGGTGTGCTTACTTCTCTTACAGGGCGGACAGCGGCGGCGTGACCGCCTCTGTCCTTGCCGGTCCCACAAATAAGAAAGCATATGACCGGTCAGCCCTGTAAGAGAAGTAAGCACACCCAGTGAACACGAGGCAGAGCCAAAACGAGCTTGATATTGAACTGCTGTCATTAGAACTACTCTGAGCACGTTTGCGTCCTCGTCGCGTTCTACTCGATGCGATGTTACTTTAGTTTTCATGCATTACAAAAAAGTAGGTAGGTAGGTACTTATTTTATTTGATTTAGCAAGTGAAAATCTATAAATTACGAACTGGCAATTCTTTAAAAAACTTACCACGAGATCCGAACGGAAAAACCGTTGAATGTCATGACTGCGTGGTATTTTCACTGTGAAAAACAATTCGTAAGGTAGAATTTTTTCGACTTACGTGGTTATTCACTCACTTTGATTATATTTACTTCACATAAATTTATTTTTAAGCAATTATAGTGTGGCAGAGGCAGAGCCTGCTGCGCACAAGTTGCTTCGACGGAATACAAAACGCCAATGAACAAAAATGGCGCTACACACTTAAGGAAACTAAAAATGTCGCGCGGCCGCCAGGTGTCGCCACTGTCCCGGAAACAAGGGAAGGGGTAAAAAGGTACTAGAACTGGTAGAAATCGACGGATTCGGATATGCTTTCTCAATATAAAGCTTCCAGTGACGGTCGAATAGTTTAATACACTGTTTCCTGATTGGTCAAAGGCATTGGTAGCAAGAATGGAGGTGTCCATCAGATACCTATTCAAAGAGGTCATCATAGCGTTATCCCGGTTGTGCACTCGCACACGAGGCCCCAGGGTCCGCTGACCATGATCCAGGATTAGGCAGATCAGGTAATTATAGTAGAGCGACTGCCATCTGACCTCCTTGACCCTGTTAGCAGGGGAACCTGACCAGTTTTGGATCATAGTTACACATTCGGCTTCGGCTAAATGTGCAGTTTCCTTCACGATGTTTTCCCTCACTGTTATGGCATCGGTTAGTAAAATAACTAATGTACATAACTCAGGAAAAATCATTGGTACCTGGCGGTACGGCAATGGGATTTAACCCAGCTCCTCCTGCATGATAAGCCACTGCGCCACCGATCCTCATCAAAGAGCTATCAATGATGACCAAAGAGATATCAAGGTTAAATATCACCAGTATTATGAACTTTTGTGAATTTACCATGATTGAAATGTTTGGTAAGTACCTAGCCAATTTAAAAAAAAACTTTTTTATTTGTTTGATTAAAACCTTTTTTTTAATTTGTAGGCCACCCGTCGGCTAGCGAGGTTAAAACAAGTGAGACATTTAACCAATCAGCGTGCATCTCGCGTTTGGATGATTTTACGGCGAGACGCCGAAATTGACCAACCACCAGAAATGTAGACGTTAATTAGGTACCTAATACATTTCTATTTTCGTTCATGATTTTCCGATACCTTATAAACCATGTACTTACCTCTTCAATTGATCAAATTACGATCATTGTTATTTCACGGTGACATATAAAACAGCTACGTAATTGATTCATTACCACTTACCTATTTACATTTGTGAAGGACAGAACGAGACTAAAAAAATCTAAATGAAATTATAAATTGCGGCAAGCATGTTTTTTTTAAATTGACTGTGTAAAAGTATTTTTCAATTATAATTACACTTGAATAATTATTTTTATAGTGTTTCTTCGGGTATTTATAAATTGATTGGGAATGGTTACGTTTGTGTCTACACCGGCTCGAAGACACGGTTGCCAACACGCTCACCAACTTGCTCGCCAGCATGCTCGCCGCTCGCCGCACGCTCCTCTCACTCCTCGCTACCTTCGTCGCTGCGGCGTATGCTGACCCCGAAAAATGCGCAACGGATTTAGCTGGTATGTCTAATTAAATTAGGTAATATTGCTTATTTAGTAATTAAATTAAATTTCGTTTGCAAAAATTGATCGACTGTGTCATCCGATGGGACTCGAACCCATGACCCTTCGTTATCCGGGCGAATGCTCTTACCAACTGACATTGATTTAATTCCGTAAAAACTTGCTTAAGTTATAAAAATAATTATAGTTTTTTAGTGTTCCGTACCGAAAGGGTAAAACGGGACTCTTATTACTCAGACTCAAATCGAAGGTTAATTTGACATATTTCCCATAATATGTCAAATAATATTACTTCACTGTTCATCTGTCTGTCTGTCACCAGACTGTATCTCATGAACCGTAATAGCTAGACGGTTGAAATTTTCCAAAATTTTCACAGATGATGTACTCAATATTTTTTTTAACACACTGTGTTGTTTGTTATTTTTATAATTTTAAATAAGAAATCAAAAATTCGCACACGTGCAGGATTTGAACCCACAACCTTTGACTAACCGGACCAAACGCTCTTACCAACAGAGCTACCGTGCAGTCTACCCACCCGTGAGAAATTTTTGGTCTCTTTTTGAATACGTCATTGCGTGGCGGCCCAGTTAGCTGTGAGTGTTAAAAAATATTAAAAACTAATGAATAGCGAAAGCGTCATCATTTAAGTTGAATTTATTCTGTAATTAATAAATACTATCCTGTGATTAAGTATTACCTATACCCAAAGGTTGTCTGGAAGAGATCGCTCTTAGGGATAAGACCGCCTAATTTGTACATCTTTCTATGTGAATTGTATTGTTGTTACTTTTATGGTGTGCAATAAAGCGTTATCTATCTATCTACTTCGCCCACTGATTTTGCAATACAGCTCGGCTAGATGTTGCTGACGTCACGCAATGATGTATTAAAAAAAAAAAGCAAGTATTCACACGAGACGGATGGATGGACTGCACGGTACCTCGGTTGGTAAGAGCGTGGACCCGGTTACCCCATAATGAGTTCAAATCCTGCCTGTGTGCAAATTTTTGGTTTCTTATTTAAAATAATTTTAATTAAAAGTAACTACTTACCTAGTTTTTTTTGGCAGGCTCTGTATCTGGGCAGGCTCAAGAATGGACAGAACTAATGGGAGTCGAAGAAGTAGAACATACAGTTATAGCACGAAAAGTACGTATTTATTCCATTGCTGAAATCCTACTTCTTAAAGCAAATAAATTTCAGAATACAGGTTTATTAGGCTTTTGTGAAAATCCTTTTCTCAATTTACAACATATATCTTGGTGGTACAAAACTTTGACTGATGATGTTCATGTAAAGCAACCTCGAACAACTTAATTGAAATGCGTAGCGCAATGAGAATGCACCTTTAAAGACTCAAGCAGAGTCTTCTCTCGGTATTAACAGAAGCACAATGCGTCTTAGACAAAAATAAAGTTACGGATTGATTTTGTACAACTAAATAGATCACAAAGCCGAAAATTAGGAAGGGCACAGCACTGATGAGTTAATATGTAAGAATTATTATTATTATTATGAGCTCGTGATGTCCCACTGCAGGGCAAAGGCCTTTCTACCCTTTTTTCAGTCTCCACGATCTTGGGCAGCTGTTTCTCAGTCGTCCAACTAGGCATCCAGCTCATAACGCCACCGCTTTCTGGGTCTACCGCGTAGCCATTTTCTATTTAAAGGGACCCACTTGGTGCGTGGTTACCTGGTGGTGGCCCAGAGGTCGTTAGACATGCGGTTGACATATCCGGCCAAGTCCAACTTTAGTTAAGCGTAATATATATATATATATATATATATATATATATAAGAGTACTAATAGTGAATTCCTTAACTCACAGGTATGTGAGGACGATGATGGTAAACTCATTGGCTTAACATTGACAGCGTGTGACCTGGACGTGGCGCCACTAGTAGACGCAAGCACAGGGGAAGTGCACCGGCAAAGTGGCGGTAAGACGGTAGTGGTTATACACGCGTCTGCCTACTGCGGTTATGTGGCCAAGACTCGCTCGCATTACGTACCACAGGCCAAAGTGTACCGGGTTCTGAGATACGAGGCCCCCAGACCGCGTGTGACCAAACTGCTCGGGCCGAGTCTGCTGTATGACGCGACGGACGCGTACACCGGGTACGATCCTTACTCGTACGAGCCGGGATCTCGGCTGGAGCGCGAAGGCAATGCGGACAAAACCGTCGAGTACGAGGATGGTAGCCCGTACGAGGGTTACCGCCGCCTTTAAAATTGCTAACACCATTATAAAGTTTTAACAAAATAAAATATTTTTAAATATAAGAATGTCTTTGTTCATATTGTATCCATCTACCTCTCTGATAAGTAACACAAAAATATTGTTAAGCTCGAGGTAGGTTTTTTTTAAATAATTTATTTATGAAACACAGGTAAGACTTATGCTGTTGTTACAGATAAAGTGAAAAAAAAATACATTGTGATTAGCCATATTGGCATACAAATTTTTGTTCCATTTACAATTTGTCTGTACGCGAGTGGTGCTTTTAGCATAACCTTCATCTCGGAGAAAGTGGATAATACTTCCAGTGCCCTAAAACTAAAAATGTTATATCTATACCTGCCTTTTAAACTGCTCGGCACCTTGCATTGCTTGTTATCAGATCAACTTGGAAATCCATTACACCTTTTTTAACGTATTGCGCTCTACCACCAAAGCAGTCGAAGGTTATGTGGGCACTCTGGTCTCACATTGAGGAGCACCAACCTACTAAATGGACGGGTTTAGACCAAGGTCCTGAGTGTTTTTCCGCAGTCCTTGTCACTGAGCGCTGATTGATTAAAACAAAAGTGTTTTTGTTATTAAACAATGTCTTTATTGTCACTAATTCTTATTCATTTTGTACTCTTTTGGTATGAAAAGATATATTCTATAAAGTGTCAAACGAAAAGAATACGCTACACTTAATTTAGTATTTATGTGAAATGCACATAGGAAAGTATGAAAGCTAAAAATATTATATTGTAACAATAATTACAATTTGTTCCGCATGCTTAATTAACTCTGACACCGATTGTGATGCCTGATACCTGCAACACTATATAGTGTTGCAGCTATCAGGCATCACAAAACGACGGAACGCAAACGTTTGGCAAACGCTCTAGTGAACAGGCTTTATTCTGTGATCCACTCATTAGGTACAGTTTAGGTAGGTACATTAGACTCGTGCGAAGGATCGGCTTCAAGCTTGGCAGCATGTGGGGGTTTACACTGTTGTTGGTGATGTTCGCAGGGGTCTACGCGCAGTACCCTGTCTGCACGGAGGCTGATCACGGTAAGTTGTGTTTGTAAATCTGCGATCAGTCACCAGACTAATCAGATGAGTTGCGATATGTATGATATTAAAATACCTCTTTTTGACTGCCTCGTTGGTCTAGTGGTCAGCACGCTGGGTACTATCCACGAGGTCCCGGGTTCGAAACCCGGGTCGGACCGAGAGTGTTAAGGTTTTTCTGACTTGAAATTACTCAGACACAGTTCCGGAGTCAGGAAGCTGGTGGTGTTACACCCTCGTGCCTCGAAAATCACTTTAAGCCGTTGGTCCTGCGCCTGATCTCTCCACGGTCATGTCGGACTGCCGTCTCACCGAATTATGAGAGTGAAGGAACAGGGAGTGCACCTGTGTATTGCGCACACACGTGCACTATAAGTAATATGTCCTGCGAAGTTGGCTAATCTCTGTTGAGATAGGCCGCCGTAGTCGAAATCGGCTAGGAGGACATTATTATTAAAAGAGGGTTCCGTACATACAGGTACTTGTCTGCGGTTTTCAGTTCAGTTAGAATCGATACCCGGATACCGCTTATCCATGGTTAAATGTAATGTCTTATAAAATGTAAAAAAAAAAACTTTATCCTAAATTCGTTTAACTAGGAGGTAGTTAGTTAAATTATTTTTACAGGAAACACATCAGCTACACCAGCAGAGTTGCCAGATATTATGTTGGAAGCATATAACAGTTATTACGAGATTAATATAAACCCAAAAGACGTAAGCAAAATAATTGATCATAATCATAATCTTTATTGTTCTTTCAGGATAAATATTACATGAGTTGGTACATCTTCTTTTAAGTTTTATTATAAACTTGTATTAGAAGAGTACCCTCTTTGCTGTGGTGCTTATTGATTAGAAGCATGATTAATATAAGATACAAATGCGTGTGTTATTTAATAATAAGTAACGAACGAGGAAACTAATGAAAGTGTGTGTGTGTGTGTGTGCGTGAGTGTGTGAGAGAAAGAGAGAGAGTGTGTGCGTGTGCTAAAGTGTGTATTTGTGAGTTTGGTTGGAGGTTATTCTTTATTAAGCTAGGCTAGACAATATCTTTTCAGTCTCGTTGTAGAACAATGTTTTTAAATAGGTATAATATAATAGCATTTTTTAAACATTCTGGGAGTGATTTTGAGTAAATGTTTGCTCTATATCAATAACGTCAACAGGTATGCACTTGAAATTTTTACATAATATCAATATAAATACAAACTTTAAAAATAAATTATTTTATTTAAATAATAATAATATTCTATGGGGGCTCCCATACAATGAACGTGTTTTTTAAACAGTTTTTTGCTCGATATTAATAAATGGCAATACATAGAAGCTTGAAATATTCACAGAATATTGAGTTGTATATAAACATTAGGAATAAATTGATACATTGTATATATATTTAAGGGTTCCCATACAACAAACGTGTTTTTTGCTAACTAAAAGAAAGGTTATAAATAATATAATTTCTTATGTTATGTATAATGGTACGGAACCCTTCGTACGCGATTCCGACTCGCACATGCCCGGTTTTTTAGTAACATAATCTCAACGCTTGCGTTTTTGCAGGGCTGCCACAACAGCTCGAGGCACGTGGGCACGCGCCTAGTGGCGTGCGACCTGGATGAGCCGGAGGTGGAGCTGGACAGCCTTGTCCATGGCACCGTGCACCGAACCCTGAACCCTGCCACGGACGCCGAGCTGCACGTCACGCTTTACTGCATGCCAAATCGCCGCTCCTACTAAGTGTAGTAGCGACATTATCGACCCCAAAAAGGACGAACATACTTCATTTGTCTAAAAACCAACCTCTTCGATAATGTCTTCTACTCTATCTTTGATGACTTAATCCAGGTTTTCGACAGAATAGTTTGTTAGTATCTTTGATTGTTTTTTTCTGTTTGTTTAAACCTCAAGTTTGAATTTTACCAAAACTAGCACCTGCCTACCAGCATTTTAATGGCATTTAATAGCAGTTTGTACGCCGGTACACTGTTACGTTATTGGCATATTAAATCTGCAGGTAGGTATCTGTCAGGACAGATACTGTATCAGGATACAGTTGAAGCATCACGATATTATATGTAGTACGGAAAATTGGGTGCAAGATACATTACTTACAAAGCGCTAAGGCTAGATTAAAAATACAATTGAAGATATCTACAGTTTTTTTTTATATTATAAGTATCGAGCATGCGTCGTAAGGGGGATCGGATACCGGCATTATATGTACGAGACTTGGTCACCGCAAAAAGGGGATTGCTGCGTGAAGATATCCTATGAGTCCGCGATGGTACCGAGTAGCTGATGCGATTTAATACGAGTATATCGATATTCTTCATTTGCTTATTAAATGGAATCCAATACGCTACACGTGTTAAAATATTTATGAAATGGTTATTATTTGGCGTAATTTATGGTCACGAAAAAACATATATTTGTATACCTACTTATTTACGTCGAAGCACGGAGAAACAACACTTATTATTGGACCAATTGGTTATGGTAGCTACAATAGGTAATAAAACTACAATATAAGAAGGTAATTACTAGATTGGACATAGCTCTGGAAAATTGGCATTACTTACAGTAAAAAAATAATGTTGCCTTTCAGTTTAAATTAGAATTAGCAACTATTACAAATATTTCAGGGTTCTGCTGAGAAGCAAAAATATAAAAGTTCGCAATTTTTTAAAACGTCTAGGTTTATCCTAGACGTTTTATTACAAAAAAAATAGACCAGGTATAAAATAGGTCTAAATATAAGCCGACAACAGAAAAATGAATGACACATGCGTGACATAACCTAATAGATAAACGCTTTTCTAATTGCCTAGCTAATAGCTTAGTCCTGGTTAACACTTAGTAGCGGGTACTAAGTTTTTGTAATAACGGGGAGATTGTCGGTCAATTCGACACATTTTCTATTATATTATGATGGCTGTTTAAAAGTAAAACATGTATTTTTGAACTTTATCCTAAAAGTCTCTTGTTTTGGAGTATTTAAGTAATTTGTTTTTTTATTATACGATGAAAATTCTGATTTCGAGCTTTTACACTCAAAGCTTTACAAGCTTTATTTGCAGTAACAAACTTATCATCCGAATAAAACAAGCCTTTAATTAATATTTTTATTTGATCAAGTTAGTGTTACCAACTGAACTCCGAGTTTTTTAAGGTTTTCCTGGAAAAAATTTTATGCCAGTACCTATATGTATTTCATAGAACTATAATATATAATCGCCCGGTATGCGAGGAACGCGGGTTCGATTCCATTCTCTGGTGGTAATTTTTTCAAGTGCAATAATATCTAATATTCATAGATTTATTTATAAGCATAAATAAATTAGAAATCTACAAAAATGGAGGCTGACTTCCATTCCATTGTTGGTTCGTAATTGTTCTATGTACTGGTAATTTTATTTACGGGAGGTATAATTTAACTCTGTAATAAAGTTTTTCCCAAAAACTCGCTTGTTTTTTATAATAGTAAAAGTAAAAGTTTTATTAGAAGAAAGAAAAAAAGAAAATACAATCACTTTAGTAGTTATATTCTGTCACAGTTATATCTATACTAGGCTGGCCGCATATTTCAAGCTATGCGTTACGAGCAATATTTACCCATCCAAATGAAATACTTGATTGTCACACAAGTGGGCATAAATCTCGTTTAGACGTTTAAAATTAAATCAGTATTTTCAGGTTGAATTAAATACGTGATTTATTGGTATTATGTACCATATAAATAGTATCCAGTATGTTGGTGGGTCACTGTGAATAAGATTTACAAGAAGTCTGCAAACATGTTTGCTCTACGTTGTGCCGTGGTATTGTTGGCTCTGCTTGGCTGCACGCAAGCCGAAAAATGCACCACTACTACATATGGTAACTAACATTCGCAATTACTTGTAATTATTTACTGTGATCCAAAGCTTTTTCTTGAGTGTTATGTGGCCAACTATAAAGTCAAAAGGGTCAGTGCTATCGGCAACCCTCTTCCTGTTGCATATCAATGATCTGCTTGTGCCTGGTATCGTTAGGGATGCAGACGACAGCACAGTTGTCTATAGATATTTCTCTAGAGCGGGCCAGCAAAGATGCGATCCGGTCTTGTCGAGAGTCCATGGTAGAACTTTAGATGAACTGGTTCACACTGGGAATCATTATCAACTTTACGGGCTTTATGCAGATGTCTCTGTGGGTTATTGCAAATAATTGTATGTTGATATTAGATGTAGGCTGGTAATAAAAAAGTCTACTGCTCTTTTCCCCTAACTTTAAACTATTTTCTGGTGTCTTAACAGCACTTTTGGGATTAGAAAATAACCAACAGTTTATATTTATAGTTTACTAGTAGTTCCCCGCGACTTCGCCCGCAAGAGTTGGATTTTCCATATAAACTTTCATCCCCATTTTACCCCCTGAATGCTTTTATTTCGCGACAAAATGTAGCCTATGTCCTTTCCAGGGTCTCGAACTATCTCCATACCAAATTTCATCTCAATAGATTCATTGGTTTAAGCGTTAAGAGGTAACAGACAGACAGACATACTTTCGCATTTATATTATTAGTATGGAAGTATGGATTTATAGTTTATATCACATTTCCAAATCTGTAATTACCTGATCGGCCACAACCTGGATCATGGTCAGCGGACCCTGGGCCCTCGCGTGCGAGAGCACAACCGGGATAACGCTAGGAGGATGATGATCACATTTTCAAATCTCTGCGATCACAAAGGTAGGAGCCATGCTTTCTACACTTACTTACTTTGATGTCACTTTTCAGACCTAAAAACGCCGTACTATGTTCCCTTTGGTAAAACGTATTCTTACGAGAAAACGTTCCTCGTTAAAGTTCCCGTTGATGTAAGTATTTCATAAATACTGTTTTTTTCTTTCTGTTCCGACAGTTTGTATCGCATTGAAATTGATAGGTAAGTTTTACATAATCTTTAGATTCTGATATATTGTACTGAGAGAATAAAAAAACGAGATAATAAAAAAATTGAATTCAAGTTCTTTACATAGGAGAAGTAAATTATATATTCCGTAGTAGAAATTTTTACCTTTTAGGCTTTTGAGTTACCTGACCTCAAAAGGAAAAAAGGACCCTTATAGAATTATACTTTTTACCCGACTGCGGAAGGAGGGTTATGTTTTTCGAGAGTTTGTATGTATGTATAATTGATTGGCACGCCCTACAGCCCAAACGGCTGGACATTTTTGACATATGAGGTGTCGTTAAATTTCTCAAAATTGTGAAAGTGACATAGGCCATATAAATTTAAAAAAAGGGCGCCCGCAAATGGAAATAAAGGGGGGAGGAGGGATTGACTTTTTCCTAGCATAGCAATATGGGTATCCAACTGGTTTTCCAGTAAAAAAATCATTTCAAAAATATAAAATTTTTTGCAGTCTGGTGTTTTTTTTTAGTAAGAAAACTAAAAATATTAAAATAAAAAACGGTAATTTAAAAAACTAAAAAACCCGACTGCATTTCTGTGTAATTGGAAATTAAAAAACCTTAAAACAAGAATGAGGTGATACCCGGGTTAAATTGGTACCCATATTAAAAATTATAGCCGTCGGGACCCATGTTAGAAAGTCAGCCGTCTCGTCAGTAGATTGGAGTAATCTGCAATGTAATATAGAGGCACATACCTAATGTGCTCTAAATTCACTAAGCCTCCATTTCTAGAATGGGTTCCGACTGCTATAATTTTTAATATGTGTACCAATTTAACCCGGGTACACAGAAACGCAGTCGGGTTTTTTAGTTTTTTAAATTACCGTTTTTTATTTGTCCGTTTGTCTGTCAAGACCCTTTTTTTCAGAAACGCGTGAAGGTATCAAATTGAAATTAATTCATCAAATACTTATTTATGTTTGCAGTTCCTTCAAACTTTTTAGGAGTCAGAATAGTTAAATATTTGCATGCTATTTTTACATGGCTAAAAAACTTAACATAATATAAGGTAAAATTCCAATTAAAATGTGCCCTTTTTCGTTAGTAAATAGATTTCATTTCATGTAAGAAAATCTTTTAAGACAATGCATTCAAAAGATCAGCCATTTATTCAGATTTGACATCACGCAGGGCAACCAAAACCAAGGTTAATGGGAAGTGCTGTGGGTTGGGGTACTTCCTAATGACCTTGAATCATGTGGCTTAGCACGATAAATCCTGAAACTCCTTTATATGGTATTATTCTTGGAAAAACCTTTGTGTATACGTAACCCTCAGTCGCGAGTCAAACTCGCCTGGTTTTTAACCCCCGACGCAAAAAGAGAGGAGTGTCATAAGTTTGACGTGTCTGTCTGTGTATGTCTGTGGTATCATAGCTCCAAAACGGATGAACCGATTCTCGTTTAGTTTTTGTTATTAGGTATACTCGCATTCGCCAAATTAAATGGTGCAAGTAGAGACTTTTATTTACTTGGATGGCTGGTGCCTGAAGTTAAGCCATCACAAGATATTCACAGATACCTTTTTCTTTAATGCAACTAGGAAACACATTACAAACATTCAATTTAGAAACATGGTGGTAGGTACAATGTAGGCGGCCTTACATAATCTAGTGATACTTGAAGATAAGCTTAGAGCCACGCTTCGGTATTACGTGCCACTCTCGACACATAAGGCTTACCTCTTGGTGCAGTGGTTCGCGCCCCGGACTTTTAAACCAGGCTGTTGCGGGTTCAAATCCCACAGGGGGCAAATGTTTGTGTGATGAGCACGTGCATTTGTACCTAAGTCATGGATGTTTATAAATGTATAAACGTATGTCTATCCGTTATCTTAGTCACCATAGCACAAGCTCTCAAGCTTAGTTTGGGGCTAGGTAATTGGTGTGTTTGTTGAAACAATTTATTTATTATTATTTATCATTATTATAATATAATATTATTAAGGTAATATTATTACCTCTAAGCGAACATCGAAGCATGGTAGCTCTAGGCTAACTTCGAAGTGTGGCTCTAAGCTAACCACCTGCGATGTGGCCCTGTATCGGACCTGACATGATTGGGACCATAATTAAAGCAAATATAATAAAGATTAAGAGCGCTTTTAGAGTCTTAAGGATTTACAAAATAGGTATATTCTGTGATAAGTAGCAATCGCGACAGCCCAGTGACATGTGAAATGTTCTTTACTCTATACCATGACTATACTGTTTTATGGTCAATAACATTAGAATAGTCATTTACAAGATTGCTACCACTAACACGAAAATAAAAAGGTACATGGTAGCAATCCTGTAAATAACTATTCCTATGTTCTTTAGTGTGCATCACAGGTTAAATCTCAATCCGGCGTGCGAGAGCAAATCAGCAAGACTAATACCTTACTAAGTACTTCCATGTCTCAAATCTACGTTCCCTTTGCGTACTGCTATGAAGTGGTATTCGTTGCTGGCTGAAATGTTCCCTAAACACTATGACTTAGATTTTTTAAAGAAAAGAGTAAGTAGGCTGTTCATACAAAGTAACATCATACCCAACTTGTGACATGCCATCAAATCTGAATCTTCTAGACAGTCATGATCCATTCTCGACCGCATCGTCGCTTTCCATCAGGCGAGATTGCGGCCAAATGTCTTCCTATTAAAAAAAATAAATTTAAAAAAAACATCACTTTGTTACAGCAATCCCAATGCCAGGATGTCGTAGGCTCAAAGGTGACAGTGTGTGTGAACGACCAAAGACGTACATTAACTGATAGTGCAGCTCCTAATGTGGATCTCTATCAGTTGGATGAAGCTCTAGTGCAGCGGTACCGAGCTAATGGCAGAGCGACGGTCTACTCGGGCGTGTACTGCAGCTACCGCCCTCCCCACACAGGACCAATCCCACCACCTCCCATGGCCATACCAACCTCGCGGTTATAAAGGCCGAATCGCGAGAGATGCGCGCGGAATTTGCGTCTGCTAGGCAGTCTGCACTCCGCCGCGCGCAATGCTTGACTCTCTACAAGTTTTTTCTCTTCTCTGTTCCTTGTCCCTTGTGTCACTCTCCCCCTTCTTGGGGCATGACTCGCTCGGCGCCATTCCTCCGTCTGTGCCAACCGTGCGCAAACTCCCGCAGCCGTCTGAAGTTCCCCTCCGAACCAACGAGATCAGAGTACCAAACTGGACCGACATTTATTGGGCTGATACCATCCATCATTTTGCATCGCAGATCGTCATACAGAGGACAGAACCACAGAACGTGATGCCTGTCCTCCTCTTCCTCGCCGCACTCACACATACTCCCCTCTCGAAGCTTCATGTCACTCAGCCTTTTATTGAAACATCCGTGTCCGGTAAGCATCTGAGAAGTCACATAATCTGGTTCGACCCAGCTCATGCCAAGTCTCCCAACCACGTCCGGGAAGAACTGATAAAGCTCTCGACCCTTAGTCTCCTGCTGCCATCGTTGCTGCCAATCTACACTTACCGCGTCTCGAATTTCGCGCTTGAGTCTGCTCATCTCTTCCTTGGTCGCGTGCTGTCGGCCCACACAGGACCAGTCGGCGATTCGCTCGTCACCCCGACTGTGACTGCTGTCCGCGGCAAACATTAATAAAAAAGTTAAAATAAACATGGTTGATGTAGCTGTAGCAATCCGATCTTTTTTTCACATCCCTACTGATTGCTAGCGATGGGCGGATTACTAAATTAATCGAATTATTCTGATGGTCTCTGTAATAGAATGTATTCGATAAGCGACCATAGCCATCCGATTATGCGGCGAGCAATGCCGGAGCGTGCGGTACGCAGCCCGTACTACTAACTGATAACGAATGAATCGTCATTCGTTCGCTGCCTGTCTTGTGCGCACAGTCGCGGCAATCGATCGAATGCATCGAAGGGCCGAGTATAGATTATCATTCGATGTTTGATCATAATTCAAATATTCTTTTTTTTTCGAATTACTAAAGCGGCATTCGAAAGTTCGAATGGTCGATTATCGATTCATTCGATAATTTTATTTTCGAACAATCGCCTATCACTACTTATCGCTTACTAAAAACTGTTAAATTATAATGACACATTTAGTCTGTACGTCTGTTTCATTAAAATTGTGTGTATTTATGTGAAAAAAGGTTAATCCCTAGCACCTTAGATTAATAATCACACTAGCAAATACTACGCCTTACAAAATTAAACCCTAAACGAGGCACAATTTTTTGAATGAGTAAAGAAATGAATGTAAATATTACTGGAGTGGAATTGTTCCGATATATCACGCAACTTACCTAGCCACAAACCTTAAACCGTAGAAGTGACATAAAGCTTAAGCAAAAACTATTAGAAGAGAAATCTCAATAAAAAAACAACTTCTCAATACAAACTGAAGTCAGCTGGCTGCGGCTTAGTATGGGAAAACCAATTTTTTTATTGTGCTTCCTAAGTTAGTCCTATAGAAAAAGTTCTTATATTTGACCATCAGACTCGGCTTCTTAGAGGTTTTGCGCATTTACGGTACACGTTGTAGAAGCGAACTTCATCCATCTGTTTAAATTATTAAAACCACTGATAGTGCATTTAAAAAGAAATAAATGGGCCATCAGCGCGCGGAATTTGATTTCAAATTGTGTAATCTGCACAATTTTGCGTTCAAATATGACATTTGACGCGTAAAAGAACGTGTGCTCGGGGTAACTTTGAATTGCCGCGCAGACGAGGTGACTCATCTAACCTTTTTTAAATGCGTTATCAGTGATGAAAACTATTTTATCGACAAAAGAACGTTACAAAATAGTCTAAAAAAATTCTGGCCAGACTGTCTATATCTACGAGTACACTAATTTTATAAAGAGGAAAGATTTGATTTTTGTTTGTTTGTATTGAATAGGTTCCGTACCATTATCTATACAACATTAGACACTACTCGTATATGATGACCTTTTTTATAGTTTTAAGAACGGCAAATAATCACGCTTGTATGGGAGCCCCTTTTAATTTTCTTATTATAATTTAAATATTTTTTTGTGATAAACAACTTAATATTCAGTGAATATTTCAAGCATCTACCTATTGCCCTTAATAAAATCGAGCAAAAACCACCAAAAAATCACGTATTTTGTATGAGAGCCCCTTTAAACAATTATTTTTTTCTGTTTTTAGTATCTTACAGCTTTAAACGAGCAAATCTTCTATAATTATTTATATATATTTGTGATCTCGGAAACGGCTCTTAAGATCTCGCTAAAATTTGGCAAGTCGGGGTTATTGGGGTAAAAAAAATTGATCTAAATTAGTCGTATGTTTAGAAAAACGCGTGTTTTTAAGTTTTCATGCGTTTTTCTATCGTAATTGTTCGACGCAGATTCGTTGTCGTCCCAGCTACCATGGACGTCGTGGTGTAATGCTTAAGACGCGGACTAAAGAATCGTTGACGACGTGGGTACATATTTGTTTCTTACGTTTACGCGAATTGTTGAACTCATTAAAACACAATTTTACGGATTACTTCGCGATTTATTTACATTTTATTTTAAACCTGACGTTTCGAACACTTTACAGCGATCGTGGTCACAGGGAGACTAAGGTATTATTTGTCATTACAAAGTTTTGAAAAATTTTAACTACCGTCACTCAATAATATTAATTTACGTTCCTATTTACGCAGAAAGAGCTAACCGTGTCTTGAGATCTTGCAGTGCTAGGTGTTGCTTTGGTTTTTGCTAGAATAGGATCCCATGCGGGTGGAACTTTCCAACCATCTTCTCTATTGAAATTTGGATGTTTTCTAATTTCAATGGCTTCACGTAGCATTCGAGGAATAAAACGCCGTTCTTTTGCAAGTATTTTAGGTTGGTCAAAACGAATGAAGTGGTTGGGTTTGTCTAAGGCATGTTCACACACTGCAGATTTCATGTTCCGTCTATGTTTTACGTCAGCTATGTGTTATTTTATTTGCACGCCTATACTTCGCTTTGTTTGCCTGATGTAGGAGAGGCCACAGTCACACTCCAGCTTGTACACCCCTGCATCTTGAAGAGGTATGTTGCACTTGACAGGTGGTAGAAATTGGTTAATCTTCTTTTGCGGCTTGAAGTAAGTTTTGATTGAAGCACGCTTCAAGATATTCCCAATCTTGTCAGTGACTCCCTTCATGTATGGTAGTACTGCAGGTTGGCGTTCAACTGTCGTAGGCTTGGCACGGGGTCTGCAACGACGTGGTACTGGAAGCTGGTTGTCCCGTAGTACCTTCCTTACATGCTGAAGCTCAGCAGCCAGGTGTCGGTCGTCACAGATGCCCCTCGCTCTCTGAAACAAAGTTTTGCCCACGGTAGCTAACTGTGAAGGATGATGGTGAGACGCACCATTGAGATATTTATCGGTATGGGTGGCTTTTCTAAAGACTGTGTGGCTAAGGGTATGATCCGAATTCCTAGTTATTAAAATATCTAAGAAAACTAGTTTACTGTCTGCCTCAATTTCCATAGTAAATTGAATTTTTGGATGTATTGAATTAAGATGATTAAGAAAAGCAGAAACACTATTGGTGGGTAAAATTGTGAAAGTGTCATCTACATACTGCTTATAAAACCTTGGTGATATAGGTGATGTGCTCAGAGCTCGATCCTCAAAATCCTCCATGAATATATCAGCAACAACTGGGGATACCGGAGAGCCCATTGCTACACCATCGGTTTGCAGATAAAACTCATTATCCCACAGTAAATAGCCAGATGTAAGGCAATGTTCCAATAGTTCCGCATATTCTATTGGCATGTCGAGTTGAACCAGCTTCCTTTTAGTAATTTCAATGCAGTCCTGTACTGGTAAGCTTGTGAATAGGGACTGTACATCAAAACTAACCATAGTTTCATCATCTGCTAATTGTAAGTTCTTAATTTCGCTGATGAAATGGTAGGAATCCTTCACATACGCCGTTGTTTCTCCCCTTAGCTTTGATAATGTTTTAGCTAAATGCTGAGCCAATCTGCAGGTTGGGGTATCAATTTGACTCACAATGGGACGTAGCGGGATATTAGTCTTATGAATTTTTGGCAACCCATACAATTTCGGTGGTTTTGCACACGTAGGTACTAACTGTTGAATATCTAGACTTAAACTGTCACTGTGTTTTCGTACTAAGTCGCTGGTTTTCTTCAGGATTTTGTTTGTTTGATCTACTTTCACGCGTTTGTAGGTAGATTCAGTTGCTGTCGGACGAATCTACGGACGGTAGTTAAAATTTTTCAAAACTTTGTAATGACAAATAATACCTTAGTCTCCCTGTGACCACGATTGCTGTAAAGTGTTCGAAACGTCAGGTTTAAAATAAAATTTATATAAATCGCGAAGTAATCCGTAAAATTGTGTTTTAATGACGTGGGTTCAATTCTCGCTCGGTAGCGAAACATTTTTTTCCTTTTGTTTTTTTATTTAAGTTTATAGCTTTTTTATATATATATATGATAATGTTGCTTGCGATATTCCTGGCATCGATGTCGTCTATCGCTACATATACCTGGGCTCCCAGATCTGCAGTGATGGCAGCACTGTCCCCGAGATAAAAAACGCATAGGGATTGCTAGACCCGTTTGAACAACATCTAGAAGAAAAGAGGAATCGGCATCAAAACCAAGATAAGATTGATACGAGCCCTGGCGTTCCTAATCTTTCTGTATAAAAAAAAAATTGTGGATAATTCTGACACGGAAAAGACAGAGGATGGATGCATTCGAGATGTGGTGTTAGAGACGAATGCTAAGAGCCCCGTGGACTGCAAAACCCACCAACGCATCGATCCTGGCGCAGCTTCGAGTTAAAACTCGCTTATCAACCATATGCCAGCAACGCATTCTCGCATATTTCAGCCACACAATGCGCGGAGGTGGTGATAGCCTGAAAATATTATTTGTGGTTGGAAACACGGAAGGCAAAAGATCTCGCAGACGGTAACCGACAAGATGAACCGATCAAGTAAAGGAAACTTATTTGTTTCTTACGTTTACGCGAATTGTTGAACTCATTAAAACAAAGTCTAGTCAAAACTCATTAAAAGAAACTTCCTCCTCCAAGTTCTGCGAGGTTGTAAAAAGCGCGCTAGACAGAAACCAGTGGAGGAAAATCATCAGCACGAGATGCAGCCTTGATGCTGACCACGATCATCAGACATGAGGGAACGACTAAGGAGGGAGAGACGAATTATAAAGCTTTTTTAGCCGACTGCGGAAGGAGGGTTATGGTTTTCGAGAGTATGTATGTATGTAAGTATGTATGTATGTATGTATAATTGTTTGGCACGCCCTACAGCCCAAACGGCTAGACAGTTTTTGACATACGAGGTGTCGTTGAATTTGTCAAAATTGTTAGAATGACATAGGCTATATAAATTTTAAAGATAATTTGCCACCGATAACTCTATGTGGAAAACCGCTTCAGAGACAGCGACAGTTTAAATATCTGGGACATATTGTTTCTGAGGATATGTCTGATGACAAGGATATGGAGAGGGAACGTAGGGCGTTGGCGGTTAGAGGTAATATGTAGGCCCGCAGGTTTGCTCGCTGCTCACAGGACCCTAAGGTAACACTATTCAAGGCATATTGTCAGTCATTTTACTCGAGCAGCCTGTGGATTAGCTATACTCAAAAAGCGTACAGCGCCCTCCGTGTCCAATATAATAACATTTTCAGGGTGTTGTTGGGGTTGCCCCGTTTTTGTAGCGCGTCCGGCATGTTTGCTGAAGCACGCACCGATGACTTTTATCAGTTCCAACATCATCCTGAAGGTGATTGCTGAGAGACCTGACTCTCCCTTTTTGCGACACTGGGTGGGGCTGCTTAAATAATTGGTTTTGGTAGCACAGCCTAGATGTCGCTTAAAATAAAATACTTGTAGCCACTTAAGATATTACTAACATAGTTTATAAGAAAAAATTGTTACTAACAAATATGGATCACTTAGTTGTCTGAATAAAGAAAGATTTATTTATTTATTATTATTATTATTATAAATTTTAAAAATGGCTCCCGCAAATGGAATTGGATGGATTGTTTTTTTCCTTGGCATAGCAATATGGGTATTAAATGAAAGCTAGTAATTGGAAATTAAAAAAACCCTAAAACAAGAAAGAGGTCATACCCAGGTTAAATTGGTACCCATATTAAAAATTGTAGCAGTCGTTAGTAGATTGGAGTAATCTGCAATGTAATATAGAGGTAGGTCTATTTCCAGAATGGGTCCCGACTGCTATACAATTTTTAATATGGGTACCAATTTAACCCGGGTATAAACTCTTTCTTGTTTAAGGGTTTTTTAATTTCCAATTACACAGAAACGCAGAAACGCAGTCGGGTTTTTTAGTTTTTTAAATTACCGTTTTTATGTATTAAATAGTAGTAACCGTGCAAAGCTAGGTCGCCCGTTCTTTGTTGTTATAGCGGCAACAGAAATACAATACATCATGCGAATACATCATCTGTAAAAAAATCAACTGTCTATCTATCATGGCAGAGCCTGGTAACAGACAGACAGACAAACAGCGGAGGCTTAGTAATAGGGTCCCGTTTTTACCCTTTGGGTACGGAACCGTAAGGAAATACTTGCTATTTCAATTTGGGTCCAGAGGTTTTGAATCGTGACAACGATAGAAAACATTTTCTTCAAATGTATTTTGTTACTGATATTTAAGCACAAAATAACTTAGTTGAATGCTTATTAGTTTTTAATCCGAGGTTTATATAAATCTCTTGAGATTAACAACATTTGTTACGATTGTAACATAAAGATGATTTATTACATAGCCAATGTGTATAAATAGTTTCTTTAACGCGGGGTGGTAAGTCACTTAGCGTCAGTAAGTAGCTACGTAAGCAAGTCTGCCAGCATGTTCCCAGCAAGATGTGGTGTGGTCCTTATGATTCTGCTCGCCTGTGCTCAGGCCCAGCGAAACTGTGGCCAGGATACTTACGGTATGTATATGATTTGATTATTGATAACATTTGCAAGTATTCCTTTTTATTACACGACTGCGGAAGGACGGTTATGTTTTTACCCCACTGCAGGCTTCTACCACCCTCCTTGGTTATGTTTTTTGGGAGTATGTATGTATGTAAGTATAATTCTTGGGCACCAAACGGCTGGACAGTATATGACATATGAGGTTTTGTAGAATTTGTTAAAATTGTGAGTGACATTATAGCACCATTTTAAGAATGTATATAACATTTTAAAAATTTGCGGTCTGCGACATTGACGATTAATTTGACAGAATATGTCAATGATGGTAAGTCGGCTGATTAACAAGCAAACGTACCTAATCATATAATATATATATTGTGTTTTGCCGACTGCAAAAAATATTATATTTTTCAAATGGTCTTTTGACTAGCTTACTTTTGATACCCATATTGCTTTGGTAAATAAAAATCAATCCCCCCTCCCCCTTTATTTTAATTTGCGGGCACCATTTTTAAAATGTATAATAGCCTATGTCGCTCTCACAATTTTGACAAATTCAACGACACTTCATATGTAAAAAACTGTTCAGCTGTTTGGGCTGTAGGGCGTCCCAAATAATTATATATTATGTACGTACATACTCTCGAAAAACATAACCCTCCTTCCGCAGTCGGGTAAAAATAATATATGTCTGTGAAAACCTGACATTTCAATTATGATGTTCGGCAAAAGATAGTCAAATCTAAATATTTTGAGTCACTCTTACAGGTCACAGAACTTGGCACTACGTAGATTTTCCTGATGTATCTACTAGCTACTCGCGGTTCGACGTCGAAGTTCCTGTTTATGTAAGTATTATAAAAATTAGTGGGGTTTTCCTTCCTGACGCTATAACTCCAGAACGCACTAACCGATTTCCACGGTTTTGCATTCGTTGGAAAGGTTTCGGGCTCCGTGAGTTTTATAGCAAAGAAAATTCAGGAAAAATTTCAACAGAACAGCGGGAAAATATTTTTTCACATACAGCGCCATCTCTGATACATAGCATGTACGACAAACCAATATTTTAAGTAGATGGGGCCGGTGCGTGATACATTATTTGACAGCTACTCATTGTTCTCTGCTCAGCTAATTTCATGTGACAAACTGGTATTGTGTTCACTGTAAAATAGTAAAAAAATATATATAAAAAAATATATATTAGTATTCTAAAATTTCAATTGGAAACCATCAAATCAATCACGTGTATTATGCAAATTTTTATTAAATTTTAACAGCAAGCATTTGTCTTTAAGGTGGTAAGTTGAACTGTGTAAATTATGTGGATCGTGCATTTGAGGTTAAATTCACCACTCTGTCCTTAGTCCAAAATGCCTAGAGGACGACGTGCGAACATCGGCCGCCGCACAAGACATGCAAGCCAGCAACAAGTGTATTCACAGAACTTAAGCGAAGAAAGACAAAATAAAATAAGAGAAAATGCCTGATTGAGACAACGCGTGAGCACACGCAGATCATTGGCATCATACAATCGCTTGGCATTCCAATATGATCTCACTGCGAACTACAGTGATGATGAAAATTTAGATATTGGACCAATGACGGCTATATGCCGTGCGTGCGTTAAAGTTCAAAAGAGAACCGGCTGGATTGTGCTGCGCAAGTGGAACAGTCAAACTGGATCCATTACTTACACCACCACAGCCACTGAAACCATAACGAAATCAGCAACTTCCAAATGGGCAGATACGTCAGTACTAATGAAGCACTGTGGCGATTATTGTCATTTCAAATTCATGAAAGATATCCCACAGTTGTACATTTAGCAGTGCTTTTCCAAATGAGTGCATTTACCAAATGAAAATGGCCAAAGAGTTTACTTCACTGAAGCTAATGCGGCACAACGAGCTGAGAGACCACCATCGACAACATTGACTAGCTTCTTTGCAATGTGTGAAGCAGATCCATTCGCAGCGACGCTGATGTACGTTGAAATGCCCACCAATGCCAAATATATCGAGAAGCATGTCAACTATTGGGTTTGCTGGAGAACGATTTTCATTGGGATTTAACACTTGCGGATTCAGTTGTTTCATCAAATGCGTACCAAATACGAACGCTATTCGCAATTATCATCACCACATGTTTTCCTTCACAACCAATTCAGTTATGGAACAAATACAAAGACGACATATGTGAAGATATCTTGCATCGCTTGCGCATTCAAACCAATAAACTTGACATCCAAATAACCGATGAAATCTACAATGAAGGATTGATTTTGATTGAGGATCAATGCTTGACTATTGCAAACAAGCTACTGATTGAAGTAGGAATAATTCCGCCAAATCGATCGATGCACGATGCATTCAACCAAGAATTAAATCGAGAGCTGCAATACAATGTTGATACATTGCAATGAACAGCATGAACAGCAAAAACAAGTATACGAAACATTAATGCAAGCGGTGGACAATAATACTGGTCGTCTATTCTTTCTGGACGCACCTGGAGGAATACGGAAAACATTTGTCATTTCATTGATTTTGGCCACTATTCGATCAAGATGTGACATAGCTTTGGCGTTAGCATCATCTGAAATTGGGGCGACTCTTCTAGATGGCGGTCGTACTGCACATTCTGCGCTTAAGTTGCCACTCAATTTAAACACAATTGATACTCAAGCATGCAATATTTCCCGATCCAGTGCAATGGAAAAATTGTTGATGCAATGCAAGCTCATTGTTTGGGATGAATGTACAATGGCACATAAGAAATCACTTGAAGCACTTAACTTCACACTAAAGAATCTTTGGCGAAATAACAACATCTTTGGCGGCTTGATGATATTGTTGGCAGGCGATTTCAGGCAGACGTTGCCAGTAATTCCCCGTGAAACGCCTGCAGATGATTTGAATGCTTGTCTGAAAGCATCACGTTTATGGAATAATTTAAAAACATTATCGCTAACCACTAATATGAGAGTTCAACTTCAAAATGATCAAAGTGCTGCACAATTTTCTAAACAATTGTTAGCTGTTGGAAATGGAAAAGTCCCAGTTGATGCGACATCTGGATTAATTACTCTTACCAACGACTTTTGCCGATTTGTAGACTCTCAATTAGCTCTTATTGAAAATGTTTTCCCAAACATTTGTGAGAATTATCAGAATTATGCTTAGTTAAGTCAACAAGAAATTCTTGCCGCAAAGAATAATGTTGTACTTATACGCACTGAATTTCACCATTCAATCAAAAATTGCTGACGATTTGGTGACATGCAATTCCGTTGATTCCATAACAAATCCCGATGATGTAGTATATTATCCAACGGAGTTTTTGAACTCTCTGGAGTTACCAGGATTTCCACCACATAACTTGTAACTCAAAGTTGGTACAGTTATTATGATATTGCGTAATTTGAATCCACCGCGACTTTGCAACGGTACTCGACTTTCGGTAAAAAGACTTATGCCGAATTTGATTGAGGCAACCATTATTAACGGAAAGTACCAATGATTCCGACTGATCTTCCGTTTGACTTCAAACGATTGCAATTTCCAGTTCCCCCTTCGTTCGCAATGACAATTAACAAGTCGCAAGGCCAATCGCTTAGTGTTTGCGGGATAAATTTAGAAAATCTTTGTTTTCACATGGGCAATTCACAAATTTATACGTTGCGTGTTCACGAGTTGGGAAACCATCCGCTTTGTTTGTGTTAACGTCAGACCAAAAAACAAAAAATGTGGTTTACCAAAGAGCACTTCAATGATACGGATAATTTGCGGACACGTATGACGCTTTGATTCAGTATTTACTTTGGATTCACTTTCATTTACTTAGAGAAGTTCAACTAAATAACACTTCATTTTTGTAATCAAAATGAATTGAATAAAATTGTTGTGAAATGAAATAAAAATTTTCCTTTTCAAATATAAAACAAAAAAAATTCTTCTTCTTTTAATTACCAAACGAAATGTTACATAAAACGAAGCCATCTGGTGGCGAAACGGAGTTCGCCGGGTTTGTTAGTGTAGGTATAATTATGAAATACTATTAGATAAACAAAATATTACAATCATTAAATGCCTAAATATTTGTATACAGGGTGTCTGGGTTTCGACTAGCGATAATTTCAAGGCCTTTTATTTAACTTTTAGAGACATAATCCTAATGAAAATATTTCTTGGAAAAAAACCTTTTTTGGTTTAGTTTGGAATTTTTTTTAATGACGACGAAAAGTTGGCAAATCGACAAATCAATAAAACATGATGTTCACACTATTTTTCATAATAAGAACTTGCTAAAATGTACCATGTTAATATTCTATTCTGAGAAACAAAATTAAAGCAGATAGAAGAAAACGAAGTAAACAACAACAAGGAACTTATTGGTATTGACAATGACTAATACATGGTGTTACTTTGCATCCTTGTCATATTCACAGAGATAAAAGAAGGAAAAAAAAGAAGAAAAAAAGAAGAAGAAGAAGAAGGGGCGGCGTTTATGATGTTAGAAAGAGAGCGCAATCGCCGCGGCTCTTTTGTGCCGATGAACAGCTAACAGTGATGTGTATGTGCTACGATCGTTGTTGGTGTGCGTAACAGATTGTCGATAAAATTAAATAATCAAGATTAAAAATCAAAATTTTAGGTCACTATTTTTTTAATGATTTGAGTTCAGTGTCCGTAATATAGTTACCTCTGTAAATATGGCAAGGATGCAAAGTAACAGCGTGTATATGTTTCCAACTGCATCAATGATACAGATACAGTACAACGCGTATTTTTAACGAAGAATTTGACGGAATAAGTCTTCTTCTTTCTTTGTATGCGCAAATCCATTAAGGCGCAACACGCGACTAGATATTTGGTTTGTAAAATGAAGTTTTGTTATCATATTTGTAATACCTATTCTAGCGATTCATTTGGTACCAAAATATTCAATTCGTCTTAAGCACTGAGCCGCCCCGTATTTTTGGTGCAAAAGAAATACTTTTTCCTTCTTTTATTAAAATTTGTGACTGATTTAGAAAAGCGATTTGATCACATGAATATTGGTTACAGAGAGTTCCTGGTTGCGCTCTCCGCGACGTAGTCGGCACGCGAGTGACAGTATGCGATGATCTCGCCGGAATCTCGCCTCGCGTAAAATTGGTGCAATTAGATTTAGCAAAAGTGCAGCGCGACGCCATCGGCCTAGCAACGGTGAAAACTAGGGTATACTGCAGGCGACGTGTCCCCGAATCACAACTCAACGGTGCTGTCGGTACGCAGCTTGTGGTTCCGAAGGTTAGATCCACGGAGCTGGATAATCATCACTGAATAAATAAATAGTTAAAGCTTGACTAGTTTTTATTTCCCTCCGGTCATGTCGGATTGCTGTACTTCTGAACTATGAGAGTAAAAGAACAGAAAGTGCATTTGTTTATTGCGCACTATAATGTATCTCGTGCAATTGGCTGATCTTGGTTGAGATTTGCCGCTGTGGTGGAATTTTGGCTAGGAGAATATTAAAATTATTAGTTATATCTATGTACCGCCATGTACCAATGACTTTTTTTGAGTTATGTACATTCGTTGTTCCACTAACCGATGCTCTTACGGTGAGGGAAAACATCGTCAGAAAACCTGCACATTCAGGCGACTGCATGTGTAACCATCATCCAAACTGATCAGGTGTCCCTGTTAACAGGGTCACGGAGGTCAGATGGCAGTCGCTCCACTGTAATTATCTGATCTGCCACATCCTGCATTATGGTCAGCGGACCCTGGGCGCCTCACCCTGACCTGGGCTGGGACCCTTGCGAGCGAGTGCACAACCGGGATAACGCTAGGAGGATGATTTCAATTGATAATTAGTCCAACAAAGGGTGGAAAAGATGCCCCTACGCACTTCAACTTTTGAGCAGTGCAGCCTATACCAGTATACTTACTTTGTTTTACTATTTTTAGCGTTATTCATTAGTCAACTGACTTAGGTACTCGTAGTTTTTTGTTTAACAATTTGAATGATATCAGTTGATAGTCCTTCCTAAGGAAAATAGTTTTGTCCTCAGTCGCATTCGTAAATAATAGCTCTTTGATCTGAATAACCAGTATTCATTCGTATACAGATATCAACAGGAAACAATTTAAGAGCGCTCTGATCGCAGCGAATGAGGCGGAAAGAGACACGAGCGAAAAACAAAACTTAATTTGTCCCGATCCCGAAACAATGACTGGCCGAGCGCATCGGTGCTTTTTGTATCGCAGTACATAGCGATAGATAAACTTTTTTGCGCATCCAACGCTGGTTTGGTTTACAAAGTCGTAGAAGCAGAAGGAACTATAGCAGCAATGTGTGTTGAGAAAGCGACAATCACCACTCGTTCCCAGGTAGTGTTGCGAGCTCTCGCTGATTGTGTCCGGCGCTACAATGGGCATTGTGCGCGCTGAAAAGAGAATAAACACGATACAAAAGCGTTTTCTTGCTGTAATGAGCGCGGGCGAGCTGACGCTGCGCAGCAGCAATTTTTCACGGATTACCAACTGACCTAGCTCGCGCGGTCACTGCCTTAAAGCGGGGACTGAGGAGTTATCTATAATTAAATTATAATTTGCTCATAAAAAATAATCGGCTGTGTCGTTCGGTGGGACTCGAATCCACGTCCTTTCCCTATCCGAGCGAATGCTCTTACCAACTGGGCTACGGAGGATCTTAGTGAGTCGACGAATTTTTGTAAGTGCGCCCGTAAGCTGGCGACTTTATTCGACTGCATGTATTCGATGGAAATACTTTTACAAATATTTTTTGACCAGGAGTTAAGATGAAATCAGCTTATAGTTATTTATATAAATAAGCAATTTTTTTGCAAGATTTTACGAAATTAAGTTCAATTTCGCTCACAAAAATAATCGACAGTGTCATCCGGTGGGACTCGAACCCACGTTCCGTCGCTATTCGGTCGAATGCTCTTACCAACTGAGCTACGGATGACGTTATTTATAATTGTTTTTTTTATTGGGTTTGCTTTTGACTATAGATTAAGCCAGACGTGGCGTTGTCAGAGCCGACGGTAGAGCGAGCTCACCCAGAAGGTTCTGACACTCCCACTTCCCGACACGGAACACAGCAAGCTGCTTGGCGCCGGGCTCCGATTGGAGGGTGGTAGCTACCAGGCGGCACCTAACGGAGCCTACCACCGCTGATAGAATCGTTCAACCGCCATCACGAACTGGAGTTAGCGCTGTAGTTGCCCGGGGTGGACCACAATGAGGTACATTCTTCACCACCCCAAGTTCACTGTGTAACCGTCCTTATAATACCATGCAAGAAACCAATTGGTCTAATATGTACCACCTAATATTTATTATTTAACTACAGGCCCATGTCCAAAATAGATGGGTCATATAAACCACCAGGTGACGTTTAAAGGACGATATAAGAGCATAAAATAATAAGATTCAGCACTATGCTGTCACTTGCAACATACTATATTCCGGTCTGGGGGGGTGCAGCTAAATCTCACGTCGTCGAACTGGAGAAAGCTCAGAGATCCCTCATCAAAGTCATGTACTTCAAACCATATCGTTTTCCCACGGATAAGCTATATAGACTTAGTGGTCTACTTTCAGTCAGAAAACTTTATGTTTCCAGGCTTTTACAATCATGCCACAAATCCTTGACCTATGTTGACCTAAGTCATAAAAGAAGGAGAGATGCAGTGGCACCTGTCCCGATTATAAGTACGGCTTTTGCTAGAAGGCAATATTTAAGCCAGTCGGCCCATATCTATAATATTATAAATAAAAAACATAAAATATACCCGATGTTGCCTCATACTTGGAAGAGAATCATAACTGATTGGCTGTGCTCACTAAATTATGAGGAAGTTGAGAACCTACAAGAACAGGCTAATGCCTTGTATTGTAAGCTTATTCATCAGTACCTGTGAGTGGTGAGCTTATACCAATCCCAAGGACTTGTATCCGTAGGGCTTACAGGAACACAAAAACAGACACATATTCATACACATATTCTGTTACGTACTCTCTCTCTCTCTTAAAACACACGCACACACACACACACACACACACATACACACACACGCGCGCGCGCAAACTAACGAGCTTACCTATATGTATTACTTCTGAGCTGTTTATTTTTATAGATGTGCCAGACTCCTCAAGTCTGTACTCACAACTTGTTACAATTTAATAACTTAGTGATTAAATAAACAAAATAGATACTAATTACAGGAAGCAGCGAGTTATTCCCAACACAAGTGTCTTTCGACTACTTATCGGGAAAACTCGGCAAAACACATTTATGTATATTTTTGAAATAAAGAAATTTATTATTTATTATTATTGCAAGCTGTCACGTGTAAAAAATGGTGCGCCACAAAGTCGGTATTTTTTTTACGGCAATCTATCGATGGTAAAAATGCCGTACAAAAATATATGACCAAAATGTACTTATTTTTCTCCTGCACTTTTGAATTCTCACCAGCACTCACTTACAAGTGGCAGCATAGTGCTGAATCTTATTATTTTATGCTCATATATCGTCCTATATACGTCACCTGGTGGTTTTGTATGACCCATCCATTTTGGATATGGGCCTGTAGTCTATATGCTATATAAATGATTGAATTTGAATTTGAAACCGTGTTCTTAAATATACGAATAGGTACCTAAAATGAAACCTAAATACTAGTAATAATGGAAGTAAGTACTAGACAGGACGCTTGTAGGAAGTAGGATTTACCTATATTATTAACTTGTTTTATTTAGCCCAGCCATATAATAGCCCAGCAGAGGACAGTTAATGACAATGGCCATGAATTTTGTTATCCATAAGTCATTTGTCGAAAAAATATTTCTTATTAAAAGCGAGATAATCACTAGGTAAAAATATTAAAGTTCAAGTGGTGCTTGTGGCGCAGAGGCGGCAGCGCTTGGGTAGTGATACCAAAGTTAAGCAACCCTCGGCGGTCGTGATTGGATGGGTGATCATTCCGACCCTTTAAATGACGTCCATCTCTGAGCTTCGAAAGGCACGTTTAGCAGTTGGTCTCGGCTAATATCTGTTGATATTAGTCGTTAAGCCTAGTCAGAGGCCCAAGGGTGGTTTGATAACATAAGGGAGGTCACTTGCCTTACAGACACCCCTCCATCAATCCGCACTGATCCCGCGTGGTGGAGTACGTCTCGTACCTCCCCATAGTTGAGGTGAGGACTTTGTCCAGCATTGCGATCTAATAGGCTAATTTTAAAGTTCACAAGACTGGGGCGTGGCGCACATCTTTTTATGGTTTTCGGCTGAGCGCTTATACCCCTCGGAGTGGTGTTTACGAATGCAAAACGTGCTGAATCGATAGGACAATACAAGTTCAATAGAGCAATTTCACTGCACACATCACTTTTAAATCCATAATATGAACGAACAGTGTATTTAGCTTGCATTTGCTTGCAGTCACTGCTAAACAAGGTGGTTGGTGTTATAAGTACTTGAGCAAGATTTTTAAAAGTGTTTTTTAATAAGCCACGACAGACTTAATTATAATTTAATCTATACATGTAATAAAACAGTAAAACAAATGCGTCTGTACTTTGAGTATTTTTGCCAAAAACTAATTGAGGGTGATGTTAAGATAGTAACAGAATAGAAATCTACAACTTTAACTTTTTTGTCTGTTTGTCTGTTTGTACACGCTAATCTCCGGGACTACTGAACGGATTTGAATGAAACTTTTTACTGTGTAGCTATTGAGTCTGGGCAAATACTAGGCTATAACTTATTTTAAAGAACAGAGTACCTGACGTGGAACCTTAGCAGTACACTTAAACTAAGAAAGATATGAAAGCAGCGCCTTAAGAAAAGTTATTCAGCGTGATGAGCATTTTCTACTGACGTACACAAATTGAAGATCTGAAGCAACTGATATGAAACCCTAACAGCTCAGCTCAACTATAAGAGATATGAATAGAGCGCCTTAGGGAACATTGTTTAGCGTGATGAGCATTTTCTATTGAAGTACACAAATTAAAGTTCTGGAGCAACTGATATTAAAATTAAAAATTGTACCATTCTCTATGAACATTTATGTAATTTGTTACTGTGTGTGGTGTGCAATAATGAGTATCTATCTATCTATCTTATCTATCTATGGAACCCTTGCAGATCAGCTCAACTTTAAGTGATATAAATGGAGCGCCTTAGGGAACATTGTTAAGCGTGATGAGCATTTTCTATTGACGTACATAAATTGAAGGTCTGGAGCAACTGATATGGAACATTAGCAGCTCAGCTTAACTAAAGGTGATATAAATAGAGCCTTAGGGAACATTGTTCAGCGTGATGAGCATTTTTTATTGACTTACACAAATCAAAGATCTGGAGCAACTGCTATGCTAAATTACTATAGACTAATTTTCAAACTCCCAAGGTAATATTTTAAAACTCCCAAGGTAATCCTATTGTCTCTAAGTTACGATCTGAAAAATCGAGAGAATCCCTCAGATTTTATCGGCATGTATACCATAATTATGCAGGACAGGACTAATGTAGGTATTTAAGCGTTTACTTTCAGGAGTCCTAATTTTTATGGTGCTGACCTTAACGCTTAGTAGTTCGTGGATACTTTCGCCACAGACAGTTTGTTGAAATTTTGGTGATTACTGTATTATTAATGAAATATTAAAGTCATTTGGCACATTTTTTTTAAACTACTAACGGAACTGGTACTTACTAACGGAAATTGAACTATAAGAATAGTCTTAATTACTTTACGATAGTAGTAACTTATAAACTGACCCCTGAGTAGGCTAGGGACACAATAAATTGATGCTTAACAACATTCATCCATTGCGGTAGGGGGTTTGAGTCTGACTTTTTTCTGAATACTTAAACCTAAAGTTACCTATTAAAAAAACATGAGATAAACTAAAAAGTTAAAAAAAATACATTGAATGAATAAATGAATGCATTTATTTGCTTAAAACACTTTACATTATTACTAAGAAAGATGTACGACAAAATTTAGTTTTTGAGTCGGTGTCACTGCCATGCGAAATTTTGTTACCAGAGGAGGATAGCGAGTTGATAGTTACACATCTAAAAAAGATTGCCTATTGGCCTTGAGTTTTCATTCTTCTTCTTACGACATGGTAGACTAAGAGATCATGATAGCTGGATGGCGACGGGAGTATAAAATATTTTGAATCATCGATTCAATACGCGTACGAAGTCGCGGGCAACCGCTAGTTAAAAATATGTATATTTTATGCAATGGTCATAAATACAGAACGCGAAATAATCTCGAAGAAACATACAAACGCTCAGCAGTGCGATTCTCTAAAACTATTGTCAAAATCCCGCAGCGGTTCCCGCGGCGTGTATCCATCGTTGACTCAAGTAGACACTGGTTGTGCCCATGGAAAGAAACCCTGCTTTAGCGATAAGGGTTTCTTAAAATCTCAAACCGCTAGAAAACGAAGCCGACTATCATGGCAAACAGTGCTAAGGCTAAGGTAAGTTTATCTAATAATAGTGCATTTAAAAAGAGGTAGATGGGTTATTAGCATGCCGAAATTGATTGCCTCTCATTATGTAATTGCACAGTTTTGTATTTAAATATGACATTTGACACGTAAAAGAACGTGTGCTCGGAGCATCAAATTCGAATCGCCGCGCAGTACGAGATGACAGGTCTACCTCTTTCTTAAACAAATACACTGTCAGTGTTAGTATAGTATTTGTTACATGTCAGAATCAATTGAAACTCTCTGAAACAAACTATATAAAATGTGATACGAACGAATGCTAGTCTTTTTTCGTTAGGGTCTGCTAATTCAGTTATTGCTGTCTTTTTACATAAACTTTTTAATTTTTTTTTAATTGCCCTTCTTTGACACGGGTAAATGTCAACACCTCAGATTTTTGCCTCCTGTATTTGCGATTGGTTTTCAGAGCAGCCATGAACGTTAATGAACTCAATTAAATTTATTTAATTTTAATACTAAATATTATCGAACTAACCGGGTAAAAAGGATACCTATCCGTTCTGCCCATATCCATCTTGCCCAAAGCACCAATATTTAAAAGCTTTATACCTACCCGTTAAATTTCTACCGGTGAAAAAAAAAACACACACAAATTAAACTTCATTTGACATGCAATCAACTACATAGAGTCTATACGACAACACTTAAAACGTAATACAAGAAATCAACACACATACCTTGCCAAAAATCGTAAGAAAACAGCCAAAAACTTTTGATTTCGAATTGACAAAAAGTTCACGCACGTATTGTTTTGGTTGAACTGTCATGGCGTGGCTGTGTTGCTGTTCTGCCGACCCACAAACGTCCAGTAGCTCCATCTATTGTAGGTTTTTAGTAAAATCGAGTATCCATCTTACCCACACTATGCGTCTTGCCCGGGCTTCCATATTAAAATGTATTATGCCAATTTAGTTAGCTGGCATAATAAATTAGTATATTTATTAAAATATACCTATACCTTGGAACAGGTTTTCAGTTTTTAATTTTTTCATCCCTTGCACTATAAACTTCCCTTTAACTCATTCCTTTCCTTGTCAATTCTTGTCGCTCATGCATTTATTCCTCCATCTTCTAAACGGCCTAGCATTTCAATCCGTACGCAAGGGCAGGACTTTTCTAAAGAGTTTTGCTCATTAAGCGATGTATTTTTATTCATAAATAATTTTATGTTTAACGATTTTACATTAAAACTGTTACATTATTTTTACAGCATCCCGTCAGTTGGCAGTTGTTACTGCTCCACCATCTTAACGGCGGAAGGAATACAAAGATCCAACGCCTTCAGCCGAAAGAGAACGAATGCGGGCGGAAACTGTGATTTTAATCAGGAAAGGATTATAAGAAAATGCTACTGAATTTGCCCTAGTGGCCGAGTTTGCCAAAAGGTGCCTCCTGAACAACAGTTGAGTTCCAAAATTTTTTAAAACCATGAAAGCTATATTTACTTATTTTGCACAAGGTGTGGCCTAGGCGGCTAGACAGATCAAATGTCAATTACATATTGTTTGACTCAGCTCTTTAAAACTCATCGTAAACATGTTATTTTAGTCAGCACTTTTTGCAAGCCGTGTCCAGATGGACACGTTATGATTTAACAGATGGATTACATGTTATGATTATTCTGCCTTCCTAACCAAGGGTATACAGAGTGTCCCAGAACTCAACGTCAAGCTGAAACGGGGTGATAGGATTGATTGTAACTATCATGAGAAAAATCTAAAAAAAAAACTATTCCATGCAGTTTGAAAATTATTATGGGCATTTAAGAAACACCTAGAATGGTCAAACCGTAACCATTTTCGGTTATTAACTGAGTAAAATAGGTTAGCAAAAACGGGTTACCTGTGATTTTTATTTTTTTACTCGTTTTTTTAGTATGAAACTAAGAATTTACTTATACTAAATAATAATTTCATTTAATTTTGCTCAAAAAATATCCGAAAATCGTCACGTTATTGAACCATCAGTTGCCATAATTTTACAGATCTCAAGTCCAAAATAACTGTCATCGCGAATAGCGGCAACAGAAATACATCATCGGTGAAAATTTCAACTGTCTAGCAATTACGGTTCATGATATCGTCGCCGTTATTAACATAGAGCAATAAACGCCGAATAACACGTTGATTGTATGTGAGAATCATAGATAAAGTAAGTCAAAATTTCGTACACGTCAAGGAGCCTGTTTATGCAACAAATTCGAATTCCCTTGTTTTTTACGCCTAAATTTCTTTAATACTAAAATTTCTAAGGCAATCAATCAACAATTGTGCCGAAAACCTGTAATCGATAAAACTCGACTAGCATTTTACTAAGCGGGTAGTCTCTAGTCGCAACACGCTCAGCCAAATGTCAAATCTAACTGACATATCGAATCGAGTGCGGGGATCGAAGTGAATTGCGTGTTCGTGTTTTTGAGTTTTACAGAATCGCAAAGCAGGTCAAACTGAGAACCTTTTTATTAGTCGGTTGAAAACCGTTAGAAACGTATTATTTACATTATTGTGAGTAATGGGTCGCCTGAGGGTAGGGCAACACGCGTAACTTAAAACAGATAAGAGCACTTATACTTTAAAACACATCGCGTTATGATATTGCACTTTTAAAAAAAATGGTATAACTCCAATAAGATTAATAACATTGATCTGGTGGTCGATGTGGTTGGTAATCTTCTAGAATAACAGGAACGCGAGTTCGATTACCGCCTAAAGGCGGTCATTTTTAGGGTTCTGTACCCAAAGGGTAAAAACGGGACCCTAATACTATGCCTCCGCTGTCTGTCTGTCACCAGGCTATATCCCATGAACCGTGATAGCTAGACAGTTCAAATTTTCACAGATAAGAAATGTATTTCTGTTGCCGCTATAACAACAAATATTAAAAACAGGATAAAATAAATATCTGTCGTTTTTTGCTCTATAATAATACGGCAACAGGTTGAAATATTCACAGAATATTAGGTTGTACATAAATTTCAAAAATAAATAAAAAAAGGGGGGGCTTCCATACAAACGAGTTTTTTTTAATTGTCAAATGTAGTATAGATAATGGTACAGAACCCTTCGTGCGCGAGTATTACTCGCACTTGGCTGGTTTTTTTTAAGTAGGTACAATATTTAATCGGGGGAGTTTGCCTACAAATAATACGTGCGCACGGGTTCCACCACCGAAGCCCTTTTATAATTATTGTCTATAAATCTACAAACATTCACATCTCGCCTAGTAAATGAACCTACTGCGTGTTATCATCATACTATACATGATCGATCGCGGCGAGCGGCGCTAATTCAATAATGATGCAAATGCGCGCGATAAGCCCGCGCACACGCCCTATGCACACAACGCGTCAAAACTCACAATTTACGCCTGCCAAACACAATTTATTGCCATTCCGTTCAATTCAAGTTCAAATTGCCGTTCCGTTACCTGTTTAAATAAACGATGTAGCTGGATAAGGATTAATATCATAGTAGGAAATTAAATAAAATTGATGATGTGAGGTGACACACGACGATATGCATTACCAGTCAAGTAATTAGAATCCGATCTTGATTAAGTTTACTTTTAAAGCTAATAACTGGCAGGTTAGATAGGTAATGATAGGTTGCTGTCTACCGAACTATGAGAGTATCTGTAAAGGAACAGAGATTGCACCTGTGTATTGTGCACTTTAATATCTCCCGCGCAGTTGGCTAATCTCTGTTGAGATTGGCCGCCGTAGTCGACATGCGGCTAGAATGATATTAATATTATTGTAATAATGTCCTTTGTCAGTTTGACTTAATTTTATAGCGGCCGCCCGCGATTTGGTCCTAGTATATACAGTGTGTCCTGGTTTCCACTGGCGATAATTTATGGGCTATTTAGATAATTCATCTATTCTATTTAGATCATTTATAGATCATCAAATGTTGTCGAAAAAAACCCCCATGTTGGTCCCTCTTGAAATGGCAGCCATTTTAGATGGTGAAAAATAAAATACAATTATTTTGCTTTAAATTTCCGCTAAGAGGACCCTTGAGGTTTTTTGCCCGTTGGTGTTGGTAACTAACAACTGCATTAGCTGTAGTGCATGCGTATTGAGGGAGGGAGGGCGGTGCATTCTGCATTTGCCTGAACTGGTACTCAACGCGGTTGCGGTTGGTGTGGTTTTTTTGCCTGCGCTAGCGTCTCTTAGCGGAAATTTAAAGCAAAATAATTGTATTTTATTTTTCACTATCTAATAATAGATTTCCGCAAAGTAACTCCTGATTCTATTAATTATTTTATTAATTTTTTTAAAATGCTATTTCTATGGATCTGGAGGTCCGAAAACTTGAAAATGATTCTTTTGGAAGGTAACGCTATGGCCTATCAAGTGAAATAAAGATCAATTCAAAATTGTTAACCGTCATAGATGAGTCATTTTTTTTTAAATCTTTCCAAAAATTTAAAACAGTTAAATAGTTTTTTAAACCTATTACAAAACTAAACCTAAAAATAAAAGGCCTTTAAATTATCGCTAGTTAAATCCCGGACACCCTGTATATGTCGACTTTCTCATACAAACTTCAAACCTTTTTACACCCCCCAGCGGTTTTATTTTAAAAAAAACTTACCAAATAGACTTTATTTATTTATCTTAAAACTGACGGTGTTTTATTTCCCTCCCCTTTTTACGTCCTTAAAGGGCGAATTTTCGAACATCCTTTCTTAGTGTTTACTTAGGTACTCTATAAAAGGAGCATGGAGCAAAATCTCAAGTTTCTAATAGTAATAAATAAATTGTTTTAACAAACACACCAATTACCTAGCCCCAAACTAAGTGTGAGCTTGTGCTATGGTGACTAGGATAACGGATAGAAATTCTTAAATACATATAAACATCCATGACTTAGGTTCAAATGCTCGTGCTCATCACACAAACATTTGCCCCTTGCGGGATGCGAACCCGCAACCGCCTGGTTTAGAAGTCCGGTGCGCGAACGACCACACCAAGACGGTCGTCACACCAAGACGGTCGTATACGAATATTAGTAGTTTGGGCTGCGCATTGATTTGTGATTGTTCATTTAGTCAGTTTGCCTTTCAATTTAAAGATTACAAAATTTTTAAAGCCATACATAAATAAAAGTGATTGCAAACAACACAAACAATACGCAGGCTATTAGAAAGAGGGTCCGTGGAAACCGAGGCTTGTTTTAGGCCCGGCGCAAACTTCCCGCGTCCGTTTGCCTCTGAACAAAGGCAGAACTTGGCTAGTGGTAGAACTTAGCACAAGAGCGGTCTGTTGTGCACAAGTTTAAGATAAGCAGATGCAGCCATTATTGTTGTACGATTCTTCTTTGTCTTCAGACACTCTACTGTCTTGAGTACGCCCAGTACGGAAAAACCTTCACAGAAACTAAACTAACTACGGATATAGATTTTTATACAAAGGTTGTCTGGAAGAGATTGCTCTTAGCAATTGTGTAAAATGTTTTATTGTTTAGTGTAAAATGTATGCTTTTATGGTGTGTAGTAAAGAGTTATCTATCTGTCTATCTATAGATAAGAAAGGTATCGAAATGCAGAGTCATAAAATCGTTTTATTCCGGTTTATAAGAGTAGACTACACACAGCTGCATGTCAGACTACCCCACTTTCTTTATTGTTTGTTTTATAGTGCTAAATGTTTTCAGAACCCGTAGACAAGATGCAATCTATTCAAAAGCGAAGTTCGTTATCGCTAACAAAATGTATAAAACTGACATAAGCCATCGTTATATCACGTGACTTTTACATACATTTTGTTGGCGATAGCGAAGTTCGCTATAGAAAGATTGCATCTTGTCTAAGGGCCCTGTTTCGCTTTAATTAATATACTAGTCGTTACCTTCTGCACTTTTACACAAACTTATGATTTATGTTCCTATGATGTCAATCAAGCAAGTGTGTCTGATGTTATTTAGAATGATTACTGTTCAATTCTTTACGCAGGCATAAGAAATGGTTGATTTATTGATTTTGAATTCAGGCAAATTCTGACAATTCTGTTATGAAAACCGGTAAGACTCGAACTAATATTATCGTCATGGAAATTTGCCAAATCATAGATTTGTATATTAACTTAGGCAAAAAGTATTTGCAAAAAATACCCATAATGTTTCATTTTTACTGAGAGACAGTGCTCGAAATTCTTTAAAAGTGATGAGTTGTGTTATGAAGTTTATATTGTTTATAGCAGTTATTTAATCTTATTTAAAATGAAAAAAAAGGCATTACGTGTCATAAAATGTTTATTATTATAAATAAAACGTAGCGTAGTAAGTCTGCTTTCCTAACCAGATAAACTAGATGCGTAACGATAGATGTGATGTAATGAAAAAGACATTAAAAAAGGTGTCCTACTGATGGCTAAGCAGCTTAGCTCATCCCTGATGGAAAAGCAACTAAGACCAGGCAAAAATAGGATCTGTTTTTACACAAATGTGAAACTCACGAATAAACAAAGTTATATGAAGTGTCCGACGCAGTTAAGTGTGCGAGCTTTGATAGGGATAACAAAGATAGTCAAATTCGTACGAAAACACATCAAAAGTGCGCCTGGACTAGTGCTGCAAACTGGACAATAGCGGTGTAGGCATATCAAGTAAGGTAAAGTTAATGGCTGATTTACACCTCCATAAGTCCAATGGCGAGTTTACTTACGGTCTTGGCAAGTTAAGTTCTTATCATCATTTATACAAGGATTTGCCAGTTTAGAACACAGTGTGTCCGGCTTACCGTGTTTCGACCGGCGATAATTTAAGGGTCTTTAATATATTAAATTAGAGAAATTAGGAAATACGTAGAAGAACTAAGGTAACTGACAAAGCCCTGCGACTAAGCTCAATTGGCAATAGGCAGTGCACAAAGAGCGAAAAACTGATGGCCGTTGGGGCAGAAAACTTCTAAAAGACGCAGCGTAGGACTTCCTCCGTCGAGAATCTTTGGCAAGAAGAAGATTGCAGGGTTACGCTACATGCAAACCGCTTGCAACCAGCCGTTGTCGAAAACCGTGGGGGAGACCAAAGAATAAAGAGATATACGCTCTGGCCCCATAAGGGCCAATATTGGTTGACATTAATTTATTCACGTTCATCAGTGGAAATTGGTGTCCTAAACTAAAAATTGAATTTGAATTTTGTTCAGCAGTGGACGTCCTACGTTAAACGATGATGATTCAAAATCTTATGGAAGTGTCTTGACGGACGCAGCGGTGTTAGGGATCTTGGTCTATGGCGCCCGCCACACTGCTATAGTCCATTTTAAACGACCTCGTTCATCTCACTACAGGAGGACTGCACGCCTGCAGACGACGTTAGCGGCGACGACGCCGGGGAGGTAGCCGGTGCCGCGGCGAGACACGACGGCATGCGTCGTATCGAGGAGGGTCACCTCCGGAGGCTCGTCGTAATCGCACACGGTCAGGTACGTGCCCGAGTGGTATCTGCCTACCATTCCCTTTGGTGCGCAGAGTTCCTGTAACAAAAGAGGTCATTGAGTTACAAATGTATTTACAGACTGTAGCAAAAACCCGGCCCGTGCTGACCATCACGAACTTTTAAAAAAAAACCCTCCTGACAAATAAACTTTTACAGTTTGTATAGAATTTCTGTTGCGTTTTTTGTGGCACACACAAACAATGTTGCACTTGAGCACAGAATCACCCACTTTCGGATTAGAGCATTCAATGTACAACATTAAGTTAAAACAGTTAATAACAAACGAGAAAATAGTAAGTGGGTAGTCAAAAGTTTTTAACTTTTGAGGCACGAATCTATAAAAACTTAAGGTCAATAAAATAAACTAAAATGATTGTGTGCGACATTTAGTTCCGTTCCCACACTGACAAGATAACTGGACGAGCACATAAAATAAGGCCAAAGTATTGTCCTGTTAAGGCGGTATCACACTACATCCGATCCGAATCCGATCTGGATTTCGTCAAAATGGTTTCCGGCGTAGTCGTAGTACTATTTGTACGAGAGCTTCCGCACCATGTCTGTCATTCTCGGTCCGGTATTTCATATTAAAACCAGCCAAGTGCAAGTCGGACTCGAGCACGAAGGGTTCCTTACCATTAACTTACAACATTAGACAGTATAGGCAAAAAATCTTTTTAAGTTTATACTGTTCCTTTGGAAAAAAGTATATATATTTATTTTATTTATATTTTCAAAAGTATTTACGATACCCGAAACAATTTTAAAAAGAGTTTCCGCGCCTGTTTCTTTACGTGAGTGATTTGAAGTTTATAGGTCCAAGACTTTAGAAATTACAGGGGGGGAGACACCGTGTAAACGACTTTGGCTGGCTATATCTCGCAAATGGTAAAGCTGATAAAAAAGTGTTGTATGGAAGTCCCACCTAATTTTTATAGTCCTTTTATACTTATAGATCTCATTTTTAAAAGTACGAAAAATTAAAATAACCCCTTTTTAAGGGTACCTCCCCATACATGTAAAGGGGGGGTGAATTATTTTTTGAGTGCACCCCCTTGTGTGGGGACAAGGGGGTGCACTCAAAAAATAATTCACCCCCCCTTTACATGTATGGGGAGGTACCCTTAAAAAGGGGTTATTTTAATTTTTCGTACTTTTAAAAATGAGATCTATATGTGAAGTATCCTCGAACCAAGTTACATGCAAATCAGTCCATAAACGTTGAAGATATTCTGCTGTGACAGACTAGGACGGACGGAACGGACGGACTGAACGATCTTAGAAGGGTTCCTTGTCGGACTACGGAACCCTAAAAATCAAATGACATATTTTGACGGAGACGAATCGGATTCGGATCGGACGTAGTGCGAGACCGCTCTTAGGCTTTATTAAATAATAAAGGAATATGGGCACTTACGTCGTCGTTAATGGCAACCTCAAACTCCTTAGTATACGCTGGTAGCGGAACATTAGGAAGAACTTTTGCCTCTATTATGGCTTCACCCGAGACGATGCCTGTCAATACGAAGAGAGAGAGAGAAAGCAGATTAATTCAGCAATATTCTTCCCAATAAGGATAATAAGAATAAGTTTATAATATTAAATTTTTGTTAAAACTCTTAATTCATGAAATATTCTGATGAAATAGAAAACAGTATTATAGCCGACTCAGCTGAACAAATTTTCAATTACACTTACGTACATAAATTTGTTTTCTTACATCTTTATTATCTTGTTATTTTAACGATACTATCCAAGAGCTTTTTTTCATTTAGATTTTTATTTAGCTAAAGCATTTACAACACCGTCCTATTTGTAGCATACTAACTAGAACCCTAGTAGGAAGAAGGAACCATAGTGGTGAAAATAAGATCTTCGAATACATCTTCCTATTTCTTAAGTAGTATCGTAGTATGCTTCAAATAGGATGGTGTAATAACTGCTTAACCTTAGCACCAGAGCATCCGAGCTTCGCTTAATTACTTTTAAAAAAGCAGCTTTATCACTCGAAAGTATTAATTAAAAATAAAAGTTATAAACTTAGGTAAATAAATAAAAAAAACAAAGGTAAAAAATGTTTCGTCACCGAGCGAGATTCGAACCCTGGCCTCATGAAGTTGTTAGTCCGATGTCATACGCACTCGGTAACAGCGTTCTTGTTTTTGAAAGAAAAACGCATAAAAACTCGAAAACACGCGTTTTCTTAAACATAAGACTAATCTAGATGGCCTTTTCAACCCCGATAACCACAGACCAAAGGATATTGACCAAAGCCGGGCCCAGATTGCGTCTTTGTTGTTCATATTTCAAAAATCTTGTTTTGAATTATAAATTGCACTGGTTTTGAATTATAAATTAAATTGGATTTTAAATATGTGTATGGGTGTAATTTGCCTGTAATAAAGATTTATTATTATTATTATTTTAGAAATAATCTAAGTATTAGGGGTTCAAAACTAACAGTTAATCACAAAATTCTTAAATTAATCACATGATTAATTCTGCAATCACAAAAAATAACCTCCAAATGCCTTATCTTTCATTGAATTCTTCGTAAACCCCTGATTATTTCGCATAAATATTTTTTCTGTACATTCTTATTTCTTCGTTTCTCGCTCAGAGGCTAAGTATGGCTATCAAAAGCAGAAACGCACCTAGCATTCTCGCTTCCTTGCCTCATGGACACGGTTACATTTTTGATTAAGTAGATTTTTAAGTTTTGTTAAGTGTACATATTTAATTAATTGATTATTTTTATGTAAATGAGATATGTGTCCTAAATTGAATAAATAATTTTTCTTGTCAATATTTATAAATATTTTATCCAAACATTTTGTAAAGATGCATGCTGACGCAAAGTGGGCCGAGTTTCTATAGTGGTCAAGATCCTTGCAGCGAGACCTTTAGAGCCGTTTTCGAAATCACAAATGAATATATATTAAAAAATGTACAAGAATTGCTTGTTTAAAATTATAAGATAAAAGTGTCTTACCAATTACAGCAGTTTTGCATTGCGACGGGGTTTGTAGTGCGTAGGAGACGGAGGCCACAACGAGGGCGTACAACGGGGCGAGTGCAAGAAGCATGGTGGTTCGTGGACTGGCTATGGCGACTAAACTGAATAGCCACACGATTCACTACTTATACTCTCCGCCGAGTAAGAGCATGGCCAGACTAGGTTTACCAACCGTACTATAATAGTACTAGCAGTTCCCCGCGATTTTGCCCGTGCCAGAAGTCAGATTTTCCATACAAACTTTCTTCCCCCATTTCACCCTCCTAATGATTTTATATCGCGAAAAATATGTCATTTCCAGGGTCTCAAACTGTCTCTGTATCAAATTTCATTTGAATCGGTCTAGTAGTATCGGAGCCTATTCAAAAAATCAATCAAATATTTCTTCATTTTTTATTGGAAACACAGATAATATGTGTCCTCCTAGTCGATTTTCGACCACGGCGGCCTATCTCAACAGAGATTAGCCAACTGCGCGAGACATATTATAGTGCACAAGTGTGTGCGTAATACACTCTGTTCCTTCACTCTCATAATTATAACAGAAAAACAAAAATTATAAAAACCGGCCAAGTGCGAGTCGTAAAAAAAAAGTATATTATTTTTATTTTATTTATAATATCAAAAGTATTCATCACAGGACACCCGAAACAATTTTAATAAGAGTTTCCGCGCCTGTTTCTCTACGTGAGTAATTTGAAGTTTATAGGTCCAAGACTTTGGAAATTACAGGGGGGGGAGGGGGGACATCGTGTAAACGACTTTGGTCAGCTATAACTCGCAAATGGTAAAGCTGATAAAAAAGTGTTGTATGAAAACCCTACCTTATTTTTATAGTCCTTTTCAACGATACCCCATACAAGGGGGTGCACTCAAAAAATGATTCACCCCCCCCCCTTTACATGTATGGGGAGGTACCCTTAAAAAGGGGTACTTTTAATTTATTGTATTTTTAAAAATGAGATCTATATGTGAAGTATCCCCGATCCAAGGTACATGCAAATTAGTCCATAAACGACTGCTGTGACAGACTAGGACGGACGGACTGAACGATCTTATAAGGGTTCCTTGTCGGACTACGGAACTTCAAAAAGGGTCCTTCTGGTAAGGTTCCCAGGATGCAGCAGTGCCAGCTCTTTCTCAGCGAAATCTTACCTCTTTATTATATTAGTGTAGATTGTACTGTATTTTTGGTCTGCCTATTATATGTTCAAGAAACATATTATAGTACTCAAAAGTACTATATTTTAACACTCAATTGTAACTAAAAAACTCATGTTTAAAAAAACATAAGCGTGCCGCGTTTCTTTGACCTAGACTTTAACTGATAAAAATAAATAAGTACCAAATATATCGTCATCTATTTTTTTCGTGTTCCATAAAAAGGTACTATATATTTTAGTGTACTATATTTTGTTAAAGCTTTGTTTGAATACGAGGGTCAAACTGAAAGTTCTTAGAACTGGCCACTTATAAACAATATAATAAAAAAAATATTCTAAAATTTGAAAATAGAACTCTTTGCCAATATTACTGAGTATATATTTCATTCATTTGTCATTTGTTTTACGACTTGGCGGCAAATTGAAAATTGTCTGTGTCACGTCAAAATGAATTTAACACGAGAAAATTTTCGTGCAATGATTTATTATGACTTTCGATGTCATTTAAGTCAACAAGAAAGTTATGATAGACTACGATTGGCCTTTCACGATGAAGCCCCATCTCGTGCGACTGTTTACAACTGGTTTAATGAGTTTAAACGTGGTCGCACTAATCTCACTGATGATGTACGTGAGGGACGGCCTTCTACGGCGACGACTGAAAATAACATCTGTGTTGTGCGGCGTATGATAGAGACTGACAAAAGAATGACCTATCAGCAGATTCGGACAAGCTTAGGCATCGGTAGAGGTCAAGTGCACAAAATCCTCCACGAACATTTAGCGGTCAGGAAGCTTTGCGCCCGGTGGATACCTCATAATTTGACTAAGGCTCAAAAACTCCATCGTGTGGATTGGTGCCGTAAAATGATTGAAAGATTTAACGGAGGTGACTCAAATGCTGTGTTCGACATACTAACAGGTGACGAAAGCTGGATTTACTGTTATGATCCTGAAACCAAAAGACAATCTGCTCAGTGGGTGTTTCCTTTCGAGGAGTTGCCGACTAAAGTGAAGAGAGATCGAAGTGCGGAAAAAAAAATGGTGGCCTCGTTCTTTGGAAGGATAGGTCATTTCGCAACAATTGTGTTAGAGGATCAAAAAACAGTTTCTGCAGAATGGTACACTACCAATTGTTTGCCACTTGTCTTGGAAAAAGTTCGAGAGAAACGACCTCGCAGTAGGATCCTCCTTCACCACGACAACGCCTCGTCGCACACCGCCAAGCGAACGATCGACTATTTGGCGACATCAAACGTTGAATTACTGGGTCACCCGCCGTATAGCCCCGACCTCGCGCCTTGTGATTTTTATTTATTTCCAAAAATTAAAGAAAAACTTAAAGGAAAGCGGTTTATGAATGCTGAAGAAGCGGTGGCTGCGTATCGCGATGCCATTGAAGAGACCCCTAAGGACGAGTGGGCAAAGTGCTTTTCCCAGTGGTTCCATCGCATGCAGCGGTGTATTGACGTCAATGGACAATATTTTGAAAAGATATAATAAAACTAATAACTGGCTAATGTAATCAGTTTTTGATTTTCTAAGAACTTTCAGTTTGACCCTCGTAATACTATATTTTACCGAAGTATTAATGTTGGTAGCCCTAGGCTAGACCGACGTAAGCACGAAACGCCCGCAGATTCCTCAGCAGAATAAAATTTGTGACACTAAAACGATTGAAACCTTATAGGTCTCTGCATACCGTTGTGGTATTATCAGGACGGGACAGGAGAGTAATTTGTTTTATAGGATACTAGCGGATCCCCGTAACGTAATGTCTGTTCTGATAAAAACTAAGTGAATATGCTGTTACTAGTCAGAAATGACTCATCTTTGGCCGCATCGTCACTCAGGTGAGATCGCAGCCGTCTGGGCAAACAAAAAATGTGCCTTTAATCATTATGATTATCGAAATTATGCCTTTCTATGATTATGCGTTTCAGATTAAGGCCATTAGTTAGTATGCGTTATGAAGTTATGCTTTACAGACTTATGCCAAATTACTATTATGGCTATTAACATTATGCATTGTCAGTTGATGACGAAAAAGTTATGCGTTTCAATAGGTAACCAGAAATTAACCTTAAAAGCTATGTTAGTATAAAGAAAACATAGAAAATAGTTACGCGAACAGACAGTAGGCAGAGGCGGGTCAGTCAGTATTTCTCTTGACCAACACTTTGACAAGATGACGAATTATAGGGGAGTCATATCTGCCCACTACAGTCTTCAGAATAGAGTTAGAGCTAGCCCGTATCCTGCAGCACAACGAAGCTGTTTTTTTACGCATGACCGCGAAGAAATGTTCGGTGCGGGCCTCCGCGAACAGCCCAGATGCACTGCGAAACCAGGGCAGCCCCAACAACATTTTGAAACCACTGCTGTATTGGAGCCGTAGAGCATCGATGGTCTTCTGCCACTAGTCCACAGACTGCAGGTGTAGAATACTTGACAGACAGCTTTGAAGAAAGTGATCATCACTGGTTGACTACACCGTGCAAATCTGCGCACTAGCATGCTACATCTGACCGCCAATGCTCTACGTTCCCTCTCAATATCTTCATGGTCTTTTAAGGCATCGATTACTAGATGTCCTAGATATTAAAATTTCATAACTCGTTTGAGCACCACTCCATTGAAATTTATGGTTTGAAAAGACTTCGGAGACTTTCCACTGACGGCCTTAAAGACCAAGAATTCACTTTTCTTAAAATTATTTATGTTAAACCATGTGCTTTAGCATACTCCTCATACACTTTTAAGAGCTAATTTACTGCTGTTACCGTCGGACTCAGCAGCACTATGTCATCCGACAAGCTGATTTTATTTATAGTTACATCGTCCACGCGACAGCCGATGCGTTTGCTGCACAAAGCCATTTTCTTTTTACTATACGTCGTAGAAATATGCCGGTTAGACACAAAAATAGCAAATTTTTCAGAGATTAATTAATAACTGATAAAATCAATTTCGATATAAGTCAAGTTAGATCCCTTTTCACTGAAGGTACAGAATTGAGCATAAGTGGTGTGCATCGCGTAGGCGCGGGGCGGAACCTGAATTCAATCTGTTTCAGTGTAATATCAAGAACCGAATTTCTTTCTGATTTGGCTCAGGATCCAAGTTCCACTACCAAGAATAATAGCATCATTGTGGCAGGGTAGGACAGGGTGGTGTGATAGGATATTGAGACGTGTAGTATACGAACCGCTTATCGGGTTGTAAGAAAAACTTAATGGTTTACTGAGGTTCCGCACCTCAGAAGCAAAACCCTGAAAAAGGAAACTTCCTTTCACAGTAATGCGATAAGGTATCAAGATTAACATCAAATACCAAATGCAAAGAAGATATTATACTTTGCTAACTCTGCAGGCTTACCGCTTAATTTGAAAGCTATCGCGATTTGATAGCAATTTCAAAGCAGTGACGTATGAATTGTCAGTTTCTGTTTATTTTCAAAGCTATCATTGATAACCAGATGTCTGTTTAAAAGTTGATATTTCTTTCCTGAAAGCTAAAACTATTGCACTCTGAAAGTAATAAAGTTACTTAGGCGGTATGGCTATCGCTGTAGTCGCGTTGTTAAAGTCGCCGAAATATGAAAGCGCTCTAAGTGATAAGGGTGGCTAATACGGAACCCTTCGTGCGCGAGTCCGACTCGCACTTGGCCGGTTTTTATTATTTATTTGCATGCTGTTTGTCATTTATTCATATTTTTTGTACTGAACGTCGGTGGCGCAGTGGCTAGGGGGTTGCTTCTCGTGCGGGAGGTTCGATCCCACATGCCGCCATGTACCAATTACTTTTTCTGAGTTATGTACATTAGTTGTTTCACTAACCGATGCTCTTACGGTGAGGGAAAATATCGTGAGGAAACCTGCACATTCAGGCAACTGCATGTGTGACAGGGTCACGGAGGTCAGATGGCAGTCGCTCCACTATAATTACCTGATCTGCCAGATCCTGGATTATGGTCAGCGAACCCTGGGCCCTCACGTGCGAGTGCACAACCGTGATAACGCTAGGAGGATAATGATTATTTGATGATTATAACGAGCTGGCAATGCGGAGACACCTTCAACTAATAGTATATATTTACCATTTGATAAGAGGCAAGGTAAGTAATCCGCAATTACTAGGAAATATATTTTTTAATGTACCAGATAGGCACGTAAAGCGGAGGCGCCGTCCGCGGCTGCTGGTGGAGCCGAGCGCGCGCACCAAACTGCTAAGGGAAGCCCCGTTTACTCGCGCCGTGCGATATATCAACGCACTACCGAGCGATGTAGACCTTTTTAGTTGTTCTCCGAGTGAGTTCACACGAGCTGCATTATATATTATTTGCTACACATAGATATGTATTATAGTAGAATTGTAGATTGTATTCTCATTTACTTATACTATCTCATTGGGTGTTATGATTATCCTGTAATGATAGATAATTATAAGTTTGGAAAAAATAAATAAATAAATAAGCAATAATGGACCCAAATGGGAGCCTTGAGGGACACCAGAGGTTATAATTTCGGGTAAGGAAAGAAGCCCTTGTATGCTGACTAACTGACTCCTATTTTCCAGATATGACATAAACCAGGGCAGTAAACTTTCATGTAGGTATGCCATAATCTTTAAGTTTTTGACAGTGCACATAATGGTTCACCTTGTCGAAAGCCTTTGCAAAGTCGGTGTAAATTGAATCTACTTGGTGTCTCTGGGCAAATGCAAAACAAAGATAGCTCTTGTATTCGAGCAGATTACTTACCTTTGAACGGTTAGCAATAAATCAATGTTGCGAAGGGGTAAAAAAGGGCCTAAAATAAATGTATAATGTATTATAGCAGACTGATTCAAATAATTTTGCAAAGCATGATAGTATGCTGATCGGCCTATAGTTACTACATTGATCCCTTTCACCAGACTTATGAATAGGAATGACGTAAGCGACTTTCCAATACGTCGGGAATGTGCCATCTTTGAGCGACTTATTAAAGATGATATGTAAAAGTATACTTAATTCCTGACCACACCGTTCTACAAAATGTGAAGGAAGACCATCCGAGCCGGCTCCCTTTTCATTGTCACACGTTTCATTGTTACAGTTACACACGTATCCACATTCTCCCGGAATGTGGATACGTGTGTAACTGTAACAACGTGTCTTTTTTCTCAAAAACGGACCCAAAATAGCCAGAAAACATTTTACATATTTCTTGAACATTTGAAGAACTATCGCAATATTTCATAGATTCAGGCATAGAAGAGGACATTTCCTTGCTATTAACATATCTAATAAAATGTTTTACGTCACGCTTGATATCGGATTGAACTGACTCCAGATAGGCATTCAACTGACTCCAGTTATGTTCCTATAATGACAATCTAGCAGGTGTATCTGATTTAATTTAGAATGATTACTGTTCAATTCTTTACGCAGGCATAAGAAATGGTTGATTTATTGATTCGAATCTAGCCAAGTACAAATTTTGTTAAATTTCTTTTGTAAACCGGTAAGACTCGAACTAATATTATGGTCATGGATGTTTGACAATTGATTGAAAAGATTTGTATACGAAATTAAGAAAAAAAGAATTTGAAAAAAATATAATGTTTCATTTTGACTGAGAGAGTGCTCGAAATCCTTTAAAATTGATGAATTGAGCTATGAAGTTTTGATTGTTTATACCAGTTGTTCAGTCATAATTAAAAAACAAAAAAAGGCATTACGTGTCATAAATATTTTTATTATAAATAAAACGTAGCGTAAAAAGTCTGCTTTTCTAACCAGGATAAACTAGTTGCGTAACGACAGATATGATGTAATGCAAAACAAATAATAATATTTATATAGGGCTATATAGCTCAGCTTATCCTTGGCGGAAAAGCAACTAGGACCAGGCACAAATAGAATCTGTTTTCACACAAATGTGATACTTACAAGTAAATAAATTTATATGGAATATCGGGCGCATTCACTGTGCGAGCTTTGATAGGGATAACAAAGATAGTGAAATTCGTACGAAAACACATCAAAAGTGCGCCTGGACTGCAAACTGGACAATAGCGGAGCAGGCCTTAGGGCAGGTATATTAAGTAAGGAAAAGTTAACGGCTGATTTACAGTTCCATACAAGTCCAATAGCGAGTTTACTTACGGTCTTGGCAAGTTAAATTCTTATCATCATTTGGACAAGGATTTGCCATCTGTCTGTGTTTCGACTGGCGATAATTTAAGGGTCTTTAAATTAGGAGATACGTAGAGAGCTAAGGTGACGGACACAGCCCTGCGAATCAGTAAGCTCAAGTGGCAATGGGCAGGGCACATAGACTGAAGAACTGGCCGTTGGGACAGGAAATTCGAGATTGGAGACCCTTCCATCAAAGGCCTGCGCCTTAGGACGACCTTATAAAGATCGCAGGATCACACTGGATGCAGAGCGCTTGCAACTGTGTTGTGGAAAGTCGTAAAGGGCTTATGTTCAGTTGTAGACATAACTAAAACGAAATATTTACATAATTTTATTACAAGACATAAAAAAGCTAGCCGTTCCAAACTTTAGGCTTCAAAAGATTGGTAATTCATTTATAGTAAGATGTATCACATTTTTTAATAAATTATCTGAAAATATTGATAAATCACCTATAGATAAATATAAATCAGTTGTTAAGAATACTTTAATGTCGAAAGGTTATTATAAAAAAGATGACTATATAAAAGATAAAAATGTATGGAATGACTTGTATGTACGAAATAATTGTAAAACTTTGAAAAGAGGCTAAGACAATAGTGACTGAGTTTCTTGCTGCTTCTTCTCAGCACTAGCCCACAATTGTCCTAAAGCAGTGGTAGGGTTAAGATTGGGATGTGTATAAGTGCCCCTAGTTAGGTCTATATGCAGAAATAATAATAATAATGCAGATAATGTTAATGATGACGACTTAAAACTCGCTACTTTGTCTTAACGGACGCAGCGGTGTTAGCGATCTTGGTCCATGGCGCCCGGCACATTGCTGCGACATTTTGCAGCTTAACGTCTTCGTTTCTCAAATTCCGAGACTATACCCCTGCAGACGACGGTAGCTGTGACGATGCCGGGGAGGTAGCCGGTGCCGCGGCGCGACACGACGGCACGCGTCTGATCGAGAAGGGTCACCTGCGGCGGCTCGTCGTAGTCGCACACAGTCAGCAGCGTGCCCGAGTGATATGTGCCTACCATTCCTTTTGGTGCGCAGAGTTCCTAAAACAAAAGAGGTCATTGGGCTACAAGTATATTCACAGTCTGCAGAAAAAACTCAGCCTCGTGCTGACCAAAAATGAATTAAAAAAATCTTTCCTGTACTGAATGACCAATCAACTTTTACGGTTTGTATAGATTTTCTTTTGCGTTTTTTATGGCATATACAAAAAACCGGCCAAGTGTGAGTCGGACTCGCGCACTGAGGCTTCCGTTTTTTTCTATGATGTGTCCACAAATTTGCGGTTTTCGGACTTTTTCCTTTACTCGTACAGTAAGAACTTCCTTCTTGTCAAATTTTATGATTCAAGGCCTATGGGAAGTACCTTGTAGGTTATGCTTTCCCTGTAAAATGTTAGAAAATACGGCTTAAATAGCCGTATCTTTAGATTGCGTATACTTAGAAGCTTGATTTTTTCATAGTTTTAAGGGACCGCAGCCATAAGTATTTCTTATTATTTTCAATTTGATATCTTCACGTGTTCCTGAGAAAAAAGGTCTTGACATACAGACGGACAACAAAGTGATCCTGTATGGATTCCATTTTTCCCTTTGAGGTACGGAACCTTAAACATGTTGAACTTAAGCACAGAAACACCCACTTTAAGATTAGAGCATTCAGTGTGTAACATTGAGTCAAAACAGTTAATAACAAACGAAAATAGAAAGTGGGCAGTCAAAAGTTTTCAACTTTTGCTTTGTCGATACAAACTTAAATCATTGTGTGCTACATATAGGTAGATCCGATTCCACACCGACTAGATAACTTGACGAGCATATAAAATAAGGGCCAAATAATTATCTTTAGGCTTTATTAATGAATAAAGGAATATGGGCACTTACTTCCTCCCTAATGGCAACCTCAAACTCCTTGGTATACGCTGGTAGCAGAACGCTAGGAAGGACTTTAACCTGTCGTATGTAGTTACCCGAGACGATGCCTGTCAATATCGAAGAGAGAGAGAGAGAAAGTAGATTAATTCAGCAATATTCATCCTAAATTAAGATAATAATAATAAGTTTATTAACTAGTTGCTAATCGATTGTTATTTCATGTTTTGTACATTAAATTAGAATATCAACTAGAATAAGTTTATAACATTAAGTTTAATAACAACTTTTCGTAAGGACTCCTTATTCATGAAATATTCTGCTGCAATAAAAACAGTATTATAGCCGACTCAGCTGAAAAAATGTTCAATTAGGTACATAAATTTGTTTTCTTACATCTTTATTTATCTAGTTATTTTGACGATACTATGCAAGAGCTTATCTTTATCCAGATTGTTATTTAGCTAAAGCATTTAAGTTGTTGGTTGTGCAATAATGTTACTCATCTTTATTAATATTATTTATAAAAGTAAAAAATGTTTCGTCACGTAGTGAAATTCGAACCCTGGCCTCAAGGCCAGTCCGGCTTACGCACTTGGCCACGGCGCTCTTGCTTGTAAAAGAAAAACGCAAATCTCTAAAACACGCGCTTTCCTAAACATAAGACTAATCCAGATCAACTTTTCAACCTCGATAACACCCACATACCAAATTTTAAAGAGATCTTCGGAGCCGATCCCAAATATACATACACATATTACATTTAAAAAAAAATTCAAGAATTGGTTGTTTAAAGGTATAAATAAAAGTGTCTTACCATTTACATCAGTTTTGCATTGCACTGGGGCTTGTAGTGCGTAGGAGATGGAGGCCACAACGAGGGCATACAGCGGGGCGAGTGCAAGAAGCATGGCGGCTCGTGGACTGGCTAGGGCGACTAAGCTGAATAGCCACACGATGCACTACTTATACTCGTCGCCGAGTGAGAGCATGGCCAGACTAGGGTTGCCAACCGTACTATAATAGTACTAGCAGTTCCCCGCGACTTCGCCCGCGCCAGAAGTCGGATTTTTCATACAAACTTTCTTCCCCCATTTCACCCCCCCGAAAAAAGTATTTTTTATCCTTCGTAAGTCTCAAACTATCTCTGTATCAAATTTCATTTAAATCGGTTTAGTAGTTACGGAGCCTATTCAATACAAACAAACAATCAAATCTTTCCTCTTTATACAATTAGTGTAGATTGTACTGTATTTGAAGTGCTTGTGGCGCAGTGGCGGCAGCGCTTTGGTAGTGATACCAAAGTTAAGCAACCCACGGCGCAGTCGTGATTGGATGGTTGACTATTCCGACCTTTAAGTGAAGTCCATAACAAGCATCTCCGTGCTTCGGATGGCACGTTAAGCAGTTGGTCCCAGCTAATATCTGTTGGTATTAGTCGTTAAGCTTAGCCAGAGGCCCTAGGGCGGCTTGATAACATCTAACAGTAAGGTTGGTCACTTGCTTTACAGACACCTCTCCTACAATTTAAACTGAGCCCACGTGGTGGAGTATGGCTCGTACCTCCTCATAGTTGAGGTGAGGCCTTTTTCTAGCAGTGGGATATATAGGCTGACTTTATGTACTGTATTTTGTGTCTGCCTACTATATACTGTTGAAGAAACATATAGTACGCAAAAATACTATGTTTTTAACACCCAAATGTAACTAACAAATTTCTTATTAATAAAAATATAAACGTGCCGTTTATTTAACCTTGACTTTAACTTGTAAAAATAAATAAGTAGTTACCAAATAAATATCGTCATCTGTTTTTTGTGTGTTCCAAAAAATACTATATATTTTTTAAAGTTTACTTTATGTTGTTAAAGCTTTGTTTGAAGAATACTATATTTCGCTGAAGAAATGTTGGCAACCCTAGACCAGTCCGACGTAAGCACGAAGCGCGCGCGGTTTCTACAAAATAATTAAATTTGTGACACCAAAACGATTGAAACCAGTAGTTTTCTGCATACCATCGTGGTATTATCCGGACGACAAACATAAAGTATAGTGCGATGCTATGGGATCCCTACATTGATTTATTATATATATATATGTATAATAATAAATCAATGGATCCCTATGATAAGTAAATACGATCGTTTAATGGGAAAATACTAATATCTAGGTCTACGGGAATCGTCGTATAGTGCGTACAGAAGAAGTCATTGCTGCTGTAAATCGTAGCGTAAAGGAAGAACTGAATAGACTGATTCGGTCTATTCGCAATCGTGCCATGTTATAAAGCCATAGATATTGACCTTTTCGTTCATCAATTTGAACAATTAAGATGTGCAGCAGCTGTGGTTTCAAAAAGACGGCGCGACATAGCACACAGCTCGTGCCGCATAAGTTTCACATTTGGGACCCGTGAATTGGCCTCCAAGATCGTGTGATTTAACGCTGCTTGATTATTTTCTGTGGGGATATGTAATATGTCGCCCGAAACGATTAACAACCTGAAGTTAACATTCACAACGTTATTGCCAACAAATGTTGGAAAAAGTCATCAAAAACCTGGACCTGGAGGTTAGACTCCAGGACCTCCAGGCAAGACTTCGTCCGAGCCAGCCGTGGTGGTCATATGCCAAAATTCATAATTAAATTATAATGCCAGAAGAGTATCTTTTGAATAAAGTAAATTTTATGTCAATTAAAAAAAACATATTTGTTTTATTCCATTCCTAAGTTCTACTCGTATACCTCTAAAAAAAACGTCCTTCCTATAAAATAAGCGGCAAACGACACTATGGGTGACAGTGTCGAACCAACTGTAACAAAATATACAAAGTTAATTGCAATAGATCACTTGGAACTAACTGGACGTCGCGCTGCTGTCTGTTGTTGCCGCCTACAGTCGGGTTCGAAATCATGACTATAGCGACATTAACGCCGCGTTATGTTGCAGCGACAGGTCGTCTGCTGCTGCATGTGTCGGCTACGATACGAACTTATACCACAGATTATACATAATAGTTACAACCTTATACCTGGGCCCTTAGACAATATGCAACTTTACTACAGCAAACTTTGCTATCACCAACAAAAGGTAAAAATATGTATGTAAGAGCACGTGATGTTTCGATGGCTAATATCAGTTTCGGTTTTTAGCGATAGTGTCACAGTCACTCCCGGCTAGTGTGGCCAAAGGGTGTTCAAAAGGTACTTATGTTAAATCAAAATAAAATGAAATCCGGGTATAGCACTTGGTAAATGATATTTATTTTTATTTCCGCAATGACATATACCTTTTAACACCTTGTAATAAAAACAAAACTTAATAGCTCAGAAATCAGTAGAGCCTAGGATAGGTTTTAACTTATGTTACCAGTAGTAAATCTAATACAAATTATTCTTATTCTTGTCATTAAATTTCTAATAAATTAAACTCGCGTCTTATACTTTTGTACATAAGTCTAGGGAAACCTATTATTGGCTTTATTTTTTGTAACAGTAACTTTTTGTAAAACTACTTATTACAAGCTGTTGGTTTTCTTGAATAAAGATAAACCACCAAAGGATGACGCAAGGTTTCTATTTAACCTGCTACCCGTTCCAATAATGATGTGTGATATATCATTGGAAAGGTATTATCTTGTAAAACAAGAATTGGTATGGCGCTTGTCTTGATTCATATTCCGATTTATTAAAATAGGTCTTACAAAATGAAGCCAAGTAATGTGGATTTTCCGTTAACAAAATATAAACAAATACAATTAATGTAAGTACGTTTAGTACTGTTCATTATTATAACAATTTTTAGTAAAAATACATGACCTGAGATTATTTTACAAAGTTAAATATAATGATTAAGCAATGCATTAAATAAATGAAATAAGCTTTATTAAACAATATTATCTACTAAAACCTCATAAGGGCAGTGCACAAAATAGGAGCTATAAATTCCTTATAGTGTTTTAGGTTTTTCTGGGAAATAACGGTCTCCCAAATAAGGAGAGAAATTAATGCCCTTCATGCCTCCTCCCTCTCTAACATTTGAGATATGACTGCCCTAATGGACAAGTCACTCCCGACGTCCTCTTTTCGGACGTCATGCTCAATCTAAAAAGTTATACTGGGGATTTTCTATCAAGTGGTACCAAGACTGATCCTCTTTCCCGCAATACTCACCCATCCCCGCTGATATGCCATAGGCTAGCATGTCATTGTAACTTTTTTTCAGGTTACTAAGAGCTAGTATACAAATACGTAACACACATTGCTATTGGAAGTGAGTAAGAAAAGTATGTACATAGTTACTTTTCTAATTCTGAGATTTTAGTAGGTACTGTGTAGCTATCACCGGATCACCGCTATCACCGCTCCCGCTACAGCAACATTCACAATGACATGACAGGCAGACATTTCTTTTTTTTATTTGACAATTGATTTTTACGGCACTGATTTCATGGGAGTATTCGTTTAGCGTTTCGTTTCACGTGAACGTTTAATCAAAAAATGCAATGTTACAATAGCGATCTTCGCTTTTGAACAGATTGCATCTTGTCTACGGGCCCTGTATCGAAGACTTGCTCGCTCACACTGACAGGGTATGACCAGATAGGTCACGTATTCAACTAACTCTGTCTGCTCCTAAATAAAATTCCCTAAATAGCATTGATGACCTATGTTTTCTTGATTCTTGAAATCAGTTTCGTATTAACTATGTTCTATTCAGTGCCATTTCCTTAACTTTTTTGTACGACAGGACACCTAACTTTTCCTTTATTTGGTCCATGTAGGACCAAAAGAAATAAATGGAAAAGACACCACCGACAAAAGCGTAGCTCTTAAATTATAGATAGATTAATAATGCTGAGCGGATGCCTTTGCGGCACTCACTATTAAGGTACTGGACCTGTAATTTTTGTTCGTAAACCTTCTGTGAGTAAATGCTAAATAAATGTTTTTTTTACCCCCTTAAGAGGTGAATTTCTTAAAATTCTTGTGCTCACCTACACTATATAAGCAAACATAGTGCAAAATTTCAAGTTTCTAATACTATTACTTTGAATATATTATTGTACTTGCGTTGGCAGAGCCTATCGAAATTTTCAAGTGCTTCTTAACGCTGTAATGCCGCGTTGCTTTCATCAATGTTATTGGGATCACACCCTCAACACTCAAAAGAAATATTACAAAACTATTACTTTGGGCTGTGCGTTGATATGTCAGTCATTCATAACGAAAAAAAAATTTGCAAAGTATTCTCTTACTGCGAATAAATCCTTTTAGTTTTTTTTTATTCTGTCTGTCTGTAAATCGGTTTGCTCTTGACTTTAGTCTAAGCCACACGTGGCGCAGACAGATCGTATTAAAAGAGTCGACGGTAGAGTGAGCTCACCCAGAAGAAGCCTGTTCACTCTGACTTTGAAGGTCGTTGGGTTTGTTTAGGGGGTTGTTGATAAAAATTAACTTTACTTTCTTTTGATGACCTTATTCACTGTATGCAATCATCTTTACTGCCTATAATCAACTAAATAGTTGCACTTGCGGATAGAAAGTTGTGTAAAGCTGTGTGTCCTGTGCTTAGAAAAGTAGCCATTCATTATGTTTAAAGATATATATTGATATCTAGTCATAATATTAATACTGTGTGGTCTAAAATTCTGGTTTGCTTGACCGTCACGTTTTTAACTACGATGTATAAGTACGCGGGTAAGCATTTCAAAATCTAAATAAAGTTAGTAGGTACATAGTTGAAAATTTATAAATTAAACATAAAATTGATGATAATAAGGTATAATTTTATTACATGACACAAGGGTGAATTGTGAGGATGAAATAAAGGCATGTTTCCTTAATAAAAGAATTTTCAGAAAACACTGTACACTACGCAGATTAGCAAACTTATCTCCAGTAAAAAGCAGCCGAAAATTAGCTTTAAAAATACATTTTATTAGATAACAGTAGTGACGTGATGAAAGTGGCTAAGGGTGCGAGTGACCTACTCCACGGGCGAGCCATTCATCTTGCAGTAGACGGTGGCGACGACCGACAACTGCTCAGAGCGATAGTAAGAAGGCAAATACACGTGCGCGTGCGTCAGATCACTGAGAACCACTTTCAGCCTGGTGCTTCCATATGCTGGAGTGTCGCACCCCACCAAAAGCGTGCCCTCGTGCACAGGACTACCGGGTTTTGTGTACCGTGGGTTGCATGGGTACTGGAAAAAAAAATAGGCATGAGGTAGGTAGGATGTAGCTTTTCGAATATATTTTTGAGCTCTTGACCACTTTGACTACGAGCACAGACTAAGACGGGCATAAGCTACATAAGAAAAAAAACTTTGTGTGATGTTTGTAACATATCACGTGTTTGTGGCATCAAGACAGCGTCAGTAGCAAAAACCACATTTTTAAGGAAAGAAACCAAATACAATACTTCAGTTTTTTCTCAGTTTATATGTCAATGTCGTAAGGAATGAGTGTTTACATGTGTATTGTGCAGGTAAATATTTAGTTAAAATTACTGGATATTGTGCAATGAATCATAATATGAGAAACTCTTGGACTCAAACTATCTTATCTTTAGACTGCTGAGTAAAATGTAAAAGTAGATTTTATAGGATATATTTTGTATAATGTACATGCAAAGGAATATGAAGGAAAAATCGGAAAACTAAAGTTAGCTCGAGTAGCTAGCTATCAGACGGAAGACAAATATACAAAATAGTGGGCACAAATCCAATGTGCCCTGTCTAAGAATAAATTTAAGTGAAGTCTCTCTCTTCCTCTGCCAAACAAACGAAAAGAGGCAGACTGTAATAATTCAAAAACTTTAAACTAAACCGCTGTCACTTGCTAAGGAAATTAAAGAATTCATGGACAATTTAATAGGGATGTCATTTGATGACGACTAAAATTAGGCGAAAACATCCAAAAATTTAGAAAATAGATAAAAAATAGCATCACTTAATTTTTCATATTGAAGTCTGTCTCCTTTTGTTTGTTTAACAGAAAAAAAGAAGGACATAACTTAAATTGTATCTTAGACAGCTTCGACACTAAAAGTGAACTCGATTCTAATGGGCACTTTTAGTTTAGAGTGACTACTTACATTATATTCCGTCAGGTCATAAACTAACGGTGAAGTATTAGTTTGTCTGTACGGAAGCTGCAACTTGAGTTTATATGTATCCACGCCTAGTTTGTGATAGACAAAACCTGCAAAATTACATTAACACGTTATAAAGATTTGCCACTAAATTAGCCAGTTAATTGTAAATATAGTTGGTATTTTTTATTAGCTTACTTCAATCATGGGTTTAAACTCGTATTAAAACCATCCTAAATAATATCAGTCAAGCCATATCCAAGTTTTTACTGTGACACACAAAAACAGTATACGGAGACCTCGTAGCGCGATTTAAAGTTGCCGTTCCCAAAGGGTAAAAACGGGAGCCTATTATTACTAGACTCCACTGTCCGTCTGTCTGTCTGTCAGCAGGCTGTATCTTATTAACCATTATATCTAGATAGTTGGTATTTGTTGGTATAGCGGCAACAGAAATACATCATCTGTGAAAATTTCAACTGCCTATCACCGTTCATAAGATAGCCTGGTGACAGGCAGACAGACAACTGACAGATAGACGAACAGTGGAGTAATATTATTGGACATTTTGTATGGGAAATATTAACCGTCGATTTAAGTTTACCGGCTGGATAAAAATTGATGAACTCGGGTCTAAGTTATGGGGTCCTGTTTTTACCCTTTGGGTACGGAACCCTTAGAAACTAAATAGGCGGTATTGATTGATAAGAAATAATAAGCATTATTTAATTAAATAATAAGCATACCAGCAGCATCCGTTGTGCATATTTCGGTGTCAGCACACGCCGAAGCGACGAAGGCGGCGAGGAGTAAGAAGACCGCGCGGCGAGCGACGAGCATGTTGGCGAGCGTCTTGGCGAGCGTGTCTTCGAGCCGGTAAGACACAAACGAAACGACTTCCAACCAATTTATAAATAACCGAAGAAACACTATAAAAATAATTATTACAGTGTAATTATAATTGAAAAATACTTTTACACAGTCAATTTAAAAAAACATGCTTGCTGCAATTTATAATTTCGTTTCGATTTTTTAGTTACATTCTATACTTCACAAATATAAATAGGTAAGCGGTAATGAATCAATTACATAGCTGTGTATATGTCACCGTGAAATAACATGAATCGTAAGTTGATCAATTAAAGAGATAAGAACATGGTTTATAAACTTTTGGAAAATCATGAACGGAAATAGAAATGTGTACAATTAACATCTGAATTTTTGGTAATTGGTCAATTTCAGCGTCTCGCCGTAAAATCATCTGACAAATGCGAGGTGCACACTGCACGCTGATTGGTTGAATGTCTCACTTGTTTTAACCTCGCTAGGCGGCCGCAGCTATCCGTCCGACTTGCCCTTGGCCGGTTAATACCTGAGAGAAACACAAAAATTGAATAGTTATTTGGTTGTAAACAATATCCTACGTTTATGTTCTCTTAGCTGGCTCCACTTGCTTCGGCAACATGTACTCGTACGTCAGGCCGGGCGCCCTCGCCGCATTCCTGGGGCCCAATTCTCACGCCTTCGATATTATATCACATACGATATTTATCGAAAAAACATGACGGATATCATAAAATTTTGATGTTTCGTATTCTCGAAGTATGGAAATGTAGAATATTTATAACATTTTGTGATATCTGCCATGTTTTTTCGATAAATATCGTATGTGATATAATATCGAAGGCGTGAGATTGGCCCCTGGTTTTGCTCTCCGTCGCCCGCGCACAACGAATCTGCGGGTCCTTCACTTCTGGTGCGATACTGACTATCCTTATTTGCAAACTAGCAGTTCCCCGCGACTTTGCCTGCGCCTAAAGACGGTTTTTCTATACGAATTTTTAAACCTATTTCACCCCCCTGATGATTTCATAACGCGACAAATAGTAGCCTATGTCCTTTCCAAGGTCTCAAACTATCTCTGTAACAAATTTCACTTAAATCAGTCAAGTAGTTTTGGAGCCTGTTTAATACAACAATTAAATCTTTCCTCTTTCTAATATTAGTGTAGATATAAAAATGTGATAACTGGTACTGGTACTGGTAGCAGTAGATTATAAGTGCTTTCCGACGTAACAGGATCCAAACCAGTATTTCGTTGGCTTACTGGTAAAACATGATAAATGCACTTTTTGCCAAAAACGAGTTAACAATGCAGTTATATGCAGTTTTTTTTCGCTCTATTGACTGGTAAAACAAAATAAGTGATAAAGTAATTCTAACGCAAATAATTCTATTTTTTAAATTACAGGTAAAACAAGTTAAGTGCATGCCCTCAGTCAAAACCATTTTTTTTGAAACCATCAGCCAGTTATGCTGTTTTAATGTAACATAAAAGTTAATATATCATTTGACTAGTGGCTCCCCGCGACTTCGTTCGCGTAAATTTAGGATTTCCTGTGGGCGTTGTTAGGAGCGGAGTATTTTTTAAAACTGTATCTTTTAAGATAAGAATCAAAACGCGTGTGAATAATATGAACATATTAATTATAACGGTCCCCCGCGACTTCGTCCGTGCTTTTTGATTTAACTGCTTCCCCGTTGATTTCTAGGTAGGTATTATGCATTTTATAGCTCATACAAAGCGTTCTCCGAGAATTAAGCTATCTAACACATTTTTTTTTTCAAATCGGCTCAGCAGTTCCTGTGATTAGCATGTTTAAACAAAAATAATAATTCCTCCGTTTTTCCAGTTATAATGTAAGATATGGTGCAACCGACCCTAAACCTCTTTATAATATTAGTATAGATAAAATAGCAGTCTCCAAGGACTTCATGCGCACTTATTGATTTTACTCCATTCCTGAAAGACATAACGTGATTTTTTTAAATTACCTATCTTATAGCCTTGCTATATACCTTGTACCTTTCCAAAGATTTATTTCAAAATCGGACCATGAATAGATAATTCTGATCTGAGATAAGTGTATTCAAACAATCAATTAGACAAAAGTCAAGAAGAAATCAGCAATATTAAAGTATTATCCTGGTCACCACCGCCTTACCACGATGGCCAAAGAAAGAGCATTGCGTCTTGTCGTATTGTGTGTGCAAGCGACAATAGGTGAGTGTAGTTAAGGCAGGCGGCAGAGACCTCTTTGCTTGAACTTCAATTCAACACATCGAGTTAAATACGTACAGCGCCATCTATATCTACATTATAATATTTTGTTGCGTCTTTTAATTTCTATTCAACTACATTATCCTGCACCCATTACAATTTTTCTGCATGACTTATAGGTTTGACTAGGGGAGAATACTTTTAGCATTGAGTCCACCTTTTGTACATTGTTCTAAGTGCAATAAAGTTTTTAAATAAAAAAATAAATCTATTGACGATATAGCAAAAGGCCAACTTTGCTGCCGTCCTAACTTCGATACAATATTATATTACTTGTGATATTTTTTTAATGGTATGTCCGATTTGAATGATTTAAATGTACTGATATAGCCTTGAATATGACGTGATTTATTTGGATAAGGATTAATACCGACATACTTAAACTGTGACTTTCTTTTTGCCGCCGCAAAAATTTCATATTTTTACCTAAAAAAGGAGTTATTGAGACTTAACTGTTATAGTTAGACATATGCTATCCCGGATTTTATTGTAGATAATGATGTCCTCTACAAAACCGTAGAACATTACTTTGCTCTTTGTCAATAGTTTTCGCAGCGTTCGCAATTTAATGATTTTCCTTTTACACCTTTGGTTACATAATCGAAGTTTTCATACAGAACCCTAACTTTTTTGATAATGTAATATAGCCTATGTCCATCGCAGATAATGCAGGAATCTAATGGTGAAAGAATTTTTTTTAAATCGGTTCAGTAGTTTCGGAGCCTATTCGTTGCAAATAAACAAACAAACAAACAAATCTTTCCTCTGTATAATATTAGTATAGAAATGAAACATTCCGCAACGAGTAAATTATTTAATACTCAAAATTCGATTTGATTTTTTAAACCTCATTATCTCAGTACTATGTCTTATGTACTTATATTGTTTTACCAGCAAGCAGACGATTTATGACTTTAATTTGTATGTAAACTTATTCCTTCCGTGCTTTTTCAGGATCTACCTACGAATAATCTTATAAAATTTAAATGGTTTCAACAAACACACCAATTATCTAGCCCCAAACTAAGCTTGAGAGCTTGTCCTATGGTGACAAGGGTAATGGATAGACATACTTATATACATCACACATCCATGACTTAGGTACAAATGCTCGTGCTCATCACACAAACATTTGCCCCTTGCGGGATTCGAAACCGCGTCCGACTGGTTCTGAAGGCCGGGGCGCGAACCACTACACCAAGACGGTCGTCATACACTGCCCGATAAGGCTATGCCACCGGCTTTCGAAATTGGGAGATAACGTTACCTTTAAACATGAGTATTCATTCTTATAGTCCAATAAGTTAGTGCGTGACCTTCCTGTCTGGTCGCCAGTCGTCTGAGGTGTAGTGGGCGAGGCATGCTAAGTGTCTGCGGGGACGGGTGGTGTTGCAGGGAAGAAATGAAATGAAATGTTATTGTGAACAGTAATTTGGGTACTATGTGACAATTTCTTTGACTGTCACCTGCGATCGGCGCTGCCTCGCCCCGCGCACCTCTTGCGGAGGCGCTGGAGGATCGCGCGTGAACTTGCTGGAGCTGCTTTAATACTTCTTCCAAGAAAATTTAACTTTGCTGCGACCACTGCTTCCTTATACTTTTTTATTCTTAGCCTTGTGGAGTGTTTGGCCCCGTAGGCACGGTCGTGATGGCGAGCGATCACGACTTGCCAGCAGAAGTCAGAATGTTTGACAAGTTCCATGGCATTGTGAACTGGTGCTTTGGAGGGAGAAGGAGACCGTTAACCAACTATTAAGCTGTAATTTTTTGGGTGAATTTTTACCGAATTGAATTAAATTTTGCCCACAAAATAGAATCGACTGTGTCATTCGGTGGGTGGTGGGAATGTGTACCAATTACGCCGACAACGTGGTAGAACAAAATTTTAAAATATATTTTTTTTAGGGTACTTATGTAAAGTGGAGATGTTTTTTTATTGTCGTCTACCCCATCGTGTGGGATATCGTTGACAAGGTCTTATAAAATGACCTATTTACGAAATATTAAATAAAAAGTGCATTTTTTGGTCCAGTCAACCCCCCCCCCCCCCTCCTTACCCCCTTTAAAAGCTTAACTGCGGGCTTGAAATATCTGAAAGAAATATGATGATAGTGCATTTCATAAACTTTGAAGAAAAACTGAAGCGGTAAAAAACTTTATGAGTTTAGCAGTAATATTCGTGGAACTTAGGCGTTGGATAATTTTTTACCAAATACAAAATCCTTTGAATAAATTTTCTTAAGTGTCTAAGATAAATTAGATAATGGTACGGAACCTTTTGTTCGCGAGTCCGACTCGCATTTAGCCGGTTTTAAATACAATGTATGTGTGTAGATAAGAGATTCAAGCTTGTAAACGTATTGGACTACATCAGTAAGATTACAAGTGTGTGAATCTATACATATAATAAAACTGTAAAACCGATGCGTCTGTTCATTGAATATTTTTGCCAAAAACTAATTGAGGGTGATGTTAAAATAGTAACAGAATAGGAATCTACAACTTTTAATTTTTTTGTCTGTTTGTCTGTTTATCTGTTTGTACACGCTAATCTCCGGAATTACTGAATGGATTTGAATGAAACTTTTTTTATTGTGTAGCTATTGAGTCTGGGCAAATACAGGGCTATAATTTATTTTGAAGATCTGAGTACCTGACGTGGAACTTTAGCAGCACCCTTAAACGAAGAGAGATGTGAAAGCAGCGCCTTAAGAAAAGTTATTCAGCGTAATAAGCATTTTCTATTGACGTACACAAATTGAAGGTCTGAAGCAACTGATATGGAACCCTAGCAGCTCAGCTTAACTATAAGAGATATAATTAGAGCGCCATAGGCAACATTGTTCAGCGTGATGAGCACTTTCTATTGACGTACACAAATTGAAGGTCTGGAGCAACTGATATACAACCCTAGCAGCTCGGCTCAACTATAAGAGATATAAATAGAGCTCTTTAGGGAACATTGTTCAGCGTGATGAGCATTTTCTATTGACGTACACAAATTGAAGGTCTGGAGCAATTGAATTATGCTAAATTACTTTAGACTGATTTTCAAACTCCCAAGGTAATCCTACTGTCTCCAAGTTACGATCTGGTGACGGAAACCTGGAGAAATCGAGAGTATCCTTCAGATTTTAAAGGCATGCATACCATATAGGCTAAAGCATTAATTTAAGTATTTAAGCGTTCACATTCAGGAGTCATCATTTGATGGTGCTGACCTTAACGCTAAGTAGTTCGTGGATACTTTCACCACAGATAGTTTGTCGTAAATTTTGTTGAATTACTGTATTATTTATAAAAGATCAAAGTCAATTGGCACTTTTTTATACTACTTATCACTAACTAACGGAAATTGAACTACGAGTATAAGAATAGTCATACTTACTTCACGTTATAGGAGAAAAGGTAGGGAGGCTTTTGCCCTGCAGTGGAAAACGACAGGCTCCTAATAATAAAAAAAACATTACGATAGTAGTAACTTACAAACAGACCTTTGAGTAGGCTAGGAACACAATATATAAATGCTAAACCGCATTCATCTATTCCGGTAGGGAGGTTTGAGTCTGACTTTCTTCTGAACACTAAAACTAAAGTTACCTTTATTTTTTTTACAAACGAATAAAACTGCCTTTAATAAAGGAAACTATAAATTAAGAAAAAATACTAAGAAAGACATACAACAAAATTTAATTTTGGAGTGAGTGTCACTGCCATGCGAAAGGGGAATGCCAGACGGCCATAGTAATTTAGGCCCTTACTGCACACGTATGAAACTATTATGGGATTATTGTATTTAATTAAACGGTTTTATATAGCTTACACCGTTTGTTTTATTTATTATTCTTGGGTCAAATTTAGTAATTCAAATTTCACCCTCTTCCTGTCAACCGATTAATCTGAAATTTTGTATACACTTTGGATTTTGGTGACAATACAATTATGTTTATTCATTATCATTATAAATTCAAGATGGCCGCCGCTACAAAATGGCGGATAATTTATGTTTTATTAATCCCATCAATATGGGTATCATATGAAAGGGCTCAACAAGCAGAATACAATATACTATAAAAAATTGAAATCCAAGATGGCAGCCGCTACAAAATGGCGGATAACGTAGGTTTTATCAATCCCATCAATATGGGTATCAAATGAAAGTGCTCAACCAGTATGATGCAATGTACTATAAAAAATTAAAATCCAAGATGGCGGCCTCTACAAAATGGCGGATAACTTAGGTTTTATCAATCCCATCAACATGGGTATCAAATGAAAGGTCTCAACAAGTAGAATACTATGAATATTGACTATGCAAAATTGAAATCTAAGATGGCCGCCGCTACCAAATGGCTGATAACAATTTTTTATCAATCCCACCAATATGGGTATCAAATAAAAGGGCTTGACAAGAAGAATACAGTGCACTATAGAACCTAAATATTTAAGATGGGCGCAGCCACCAAATGGCGTATAATAATAAGATTTAAATTTAGAAATTGAATCTGTAATTTATGTATCTGATTAATCCAGCCTGAATCCACCACCCAAGTCAAGATTTTGTATCGTGTTGAGGACTGTGTGGCGTTAGGGTGGCTTAAAATGATACGTCGTTAGCGGTACACCACCCAAGTTAAGGTGAAAGGTTAAAACGCGCCGAGAACTGTATGGTTAGGGTGGATAAAAATGATATGTCGTTAGCGTTTTCCCCTCAAGACTCAGGCGCATCTTGTTGTACATAGCCTTGCCCCTTTATTGGACCTCTGGGGGGGTCGACCGTTTAAATGTCCATTACTCGTGGGAACAAAATGGTAAAAAAATATATAAAAAATACAAACACAAATAAAACAGAAACTGCAACACAACGTAAAAGAAGGCTTCAAAAAGCGAAAGAAAAGTATAAAGCAAAACGAGCTAAAGAAAGTGAAGGTGATAGAAATAGTCGATTACAGAAACGACGGGAACAATTAGCGTCAAAAACACCTGAGCAATATGAGGCCAGGTTAAAAAAGCAACGTCAGCGATATACACAAATGACGGCGTCAGAAACGCCTGAAGAATATGAAGCCAGGTTAACAAAGCAACGTGAGCGATACACACAGATGATAGCGTCAGAAACACCTGAAGAATATGAAGCCAGGTTAACAAAACAACGGGAGCGATACACACAGATGATAGCGTCAGAAACGCCTGAAGAATATGAAGCCAGGTTAACAAAACAACGGGAGCGATATACACAGATGGTAGCGTCAGAAACGCCTGAAGAATATGAAGTTAGATTAATACAAAGCCGTGAAAGACAAAGACAGCAGTTGGGTTCAGAAACGCCTGAACATCGCGATACGTGGTTAAATAAACAACGAGAGCGTACCCAGCAATGCAGAGCTAATAATCTGCAGGCATTCGAGAATGCTATTAACACAATTTGTATACATGTTTGTGATATTTGTACCAAACGTTGTTATCCTAATCAAGTTCGTACAGTTCGGTACAACGCTGCTGCATTAACATACTTACCTGTGGAGTTAACTTCGAAAATATCATTGTTATTATGTTCCCGCTGTCAAACACATGTTACTAGTAATAAAAATAAGACAACAGCACCACCAAAAGCTTACTGGAATAATCTGTATCCAGGTTCTATACCAGACGTTATTCAAACATTGACACAGGCGGAACAACGTTTGCTGTGCAGAATAATTCCCTTTGTTAAAATCGTGAAATTTAGTGGCCTCTATGGGCAGTACGGTTTTCGCGGACAGGCAGTTTTATTTGCCCAACAAATCTTTGAAGTCAGTGAAAGACTGCCTAGTATGCTACCAAGGTCTGCAAGTCAGGTAGGCATTATTGTAGTAACCGAACGATTAGAAAATTTGAACATCACCAGGGAATTCACAATATGTCGCGAAAAAGTCTATAGTGCTTTAAGATGGTTAATCAGAAATAACCCGCTTCACAAAGATCGCCAATACGTACGTATTGACGACAATGCCCAAATTAGTGACCAGGAGTTAGTACGACTTAGTGTGCCTGAATTGTCTGAAGATGAAGCGTCCGAAAGGAATGAAAATGAAATTCGAAATGCATTCATTCCAATTAATAATGTTGCAAGAATTATTCGAGCTTCATGGCATCAAGGTTTTACTTTCACTTTACTTCGCGATATGCTGGTGTACAATGTAGTGCTATGTCGTTGGCGAACATTGTCCGAGCTGCAATCCTAAGCCCTAATCAATGGGACGTCAATATTCTGAATGCTAATATGTTAGCGGGTGACTCCTTATATTGCTGGATTCGTACCCAGCTTGATCCTACTGAACTGGATGAAACAGGATATTTAGAGATACGAAACTTTCATATCGTCAGGCAAAGTTTACAAATGTATAAATGCCGATTTTCTATAGAATATGATGAAGACACTCTTTTATTTGGGAGTCTCCAAAATTCTGTAAATACCAATAATATCGGCATTACATTACATACAGCTTTAAATAGATTATTTGATAGTTATTCTTCAGGAATATTGACAGCGTCAAATAAATCTGTAAGCGTATTTCGCGGTGAAGACAAATACTATTTTGCTGACTCCCATTCTTGTGGCCTAAAAGGAAAACCAACACCAGAAAATGGCAAAGCCTGTGTTATAGAATGCGACAACTTACAAGAACTGTGCCGCATCTGTAAAAGATGCCTCGGATCCCGTAATATCGCGTACACCCTTACACGCGTAGACGTACATTTGAGGAAAAATATTATCACTCGTCAGGGTGTTCAAGTACAGCAACAGGAAGATGCCATCACTCATCAGGATGTACAAGTACAACAACCGCTTTCGAATCTGAGATCTGAAACTATACCTATACAAACATCTGTAATGTTGCCTATTGATAGCGTCCAACCTGATGTTGAAGCTAGAGGTATCTGAAAATGTAAACGAAATCAGAAATAAGACGAATAATAATATTGTGAATGCAGCTTATGAGTTAAAAGCAGAAGAGTTCGCATGGTATCAGCTTTTCTCGTATGGTAAAAATGGTTTGAAAGAACAACGGCCTGTAAATATAAGTCCTTTGGATTACTATCAATTTCGTTTATTAGGTGCTGATGTTAGATTTCAGCGCAACGATTACCTATTCTATGCTCTATCAATGTTTGAGTACTATCGAGTTAAATCAACCATTGCAGCTTGTGTTAGAAAAGTTGAAGGTGAAAACGGCAATCGAGTGGAAGACCTGCACTTATATTTAAAAAATCTAAGAGGTTCCGCTGCTTATTCGCGTAGTGCTTTTAGTGATCTTATAGCACAAATCAGATGTTTAGGACCTCCCACTTATTTTTTTACATTGAGCTGCAATGATCTTCACTGGAAGGATATAAAAAGAGGTCTCCTTATTAGTGATGGTAAACAGCACATTGACCCAGATGACATAGATATTCAGGAAACTCAGAGACTCATCGAGATGTATCCAGTTGTTGTGAGTAGACATTTTATGGTACGTGTTAACGCGCTAATGCAGTTTCTTAAAACTGATACTGAAATATTTGGCGGTAAAGTTAAAGATCATTGGTGGCGAATCGAGTTTCAGAACAGAGGAAGTCATCATTTGCATATGGTTGTTTGGATCGAAGATCACCCGTCTGTTGCGACACCTGAAGGAATAGCTCGCATTGATTCAGTCTGTAGTACTGCCATTCCTCCAGAAACTTCAGAACTATATGAATTAGTTAAAAATTGACAAATACATCGACACACTAGTACCTGCACGAAAAATAATTCTGTTTGTCGTTTCAACTTTCCACGCTCGGAATGCTTAGAAACACATGTTATTGATCCTTCATCTAACGAATTCATCTACAACGGTGGTCGCATTTGCGTTCTAAAAAGAAAAAGTGAAGATGGTTGGGTAAATAATTACAGTCCTGCTTTGCTAAAAATGTGGAAAGCCAATATGGATATACAACCGTGTGGTACAAATGAGTCGATTGCGTATTACATCGCTAAATACGTGTCAAAATTAGAACCTACAAACCTAGATGGTGAAGTATCTCGAGCTATTCAACAAATTAGAAGAGAGGAAACTGACGTCTCACGTAAGCTGTTTAAAATATGCATGCGCATATTAAGAGAACGTCAAGTTTCAGCCTGCGAATGCGTATTCAGGCTATGCCATTTGAGTATGCGTGATAGCTCGAGAAAAACAATTTTTGTCAATACTCGTAAAGCGGAACAAAGGTATAAAGTGTTGAAGTTTAATGAAGCTGGTCAAGCAGCAGGATATTGTGCCAATATTTTCGAACGATATGAAAAGCGACCAGCAGAGCACCCCAACTATGATTTTAACAATATGTGTCTCATAGAATTTGCGATGTTATTTGAGCCACACTACACAAAACCGCCAGTTATAAATGAAGAGAGCATCGGTACCGATGCTTATGCACCGCACGAGCAAACAACAAGAAGGCGTCTTATAACTTTAACAGAATACACCAAAATGACTATTAGAAACACGCCAGCTGTAGTACGGGTACTTCGTAGCAGCTTCTGATCCAGAGTCATATTATTACAGTTTACTAATCCAGTATATGCCGTATCGCAATGAGGCCGAACTTTTAGGAGAATTTAATAGTGCCAGAGATGCGTTTCTCGCCAACGAAGAAAGTTTAAGACAAACAAACGCCTACTTGAAAATATATCGTGAACGTGACAGGCAGCTTGAAAATGCATTCGCGCAAGTACACGCATTTCAGATACTGAAACACGCAGAGCCGATGGAACTAGACCATGAAGAAGCAGTTCCTTATTTGCCAATGAATGAAGACCATTTCTTACAGGCTAAGCAGTCTATGAATGCAGGACAAAAGGAAAGTTTTACATTAGTTACCCAGTCCATACAAAATCAAATGTCAGGTGCTGAAGAACGTTTAAAAATATTCTTTACAGGAGGAGCTGGTGTGGGCAAGACTTTTCTATTAAAGTTATTACGAGACCAAATTAATAGGTGCTACGCAAAGGATGCGGTTAAAGTTTGCTCACTAACAGGAGTTGCAGCTAGATTAATAAATGGAGCTACGATACACAGTACTTTAAAATTGCCTGTACAGAAAGACGGTCGCATAACAGGTATGTCACCACTGTCCGGAAACTATTTGCGAATAATGAGGCAACAATGGCATCAGACAGAATTTTTGATTGTCGACGAGATTTCCATGGTGTCTTATCAAATGTTATGCATGATGGACGCTCGATTAAGGCAAATTAAGAACTGTGAAAATAAGTTTTTTGGAGGAGTAAACGTATTACTTTTCGGTGATCTTTTACAACTGCCTCCTATAAAACGATCAGGAACACCTGTTTTCAAACAGCCAGAACATCTCCAACCAGCTACACATCTCTGGCGTTTATTCACGCTGTGTGAATTAACTGAAAATATGCGTCAGCAAGGTGACCAGACTTTTATTGATATTTTGAATGCTTTGAGAGTCGGTGAGCTAACAACCCAACATTTAAGTATTTTAATGGGAAGACTTCTTCAAGACACGAGTGATGAGTTTGCAATAGACAAAGCGTTAAGGGTATACCCCACAAATCAACAAATTAACGACCACAGCTCTGCTGTATTGAATTTGTACAGAAATAATGGTGCTCGCATTTACAAAATAAAAGCGCAGGATCAGCTAGTACACGCCACACGAAATGCAGACAATGTGGATATAGCTACTATAATACCAGCTGATATCAACAAAACTGGGGGTTTACCAGCGGAACTGCAAATATTTGTGGGGGCAAAAGTCATGCTACGGTCCAATATTGACGTTTCAAAGGGATTAGTAAATGGCGCTATAGGCTACATCAACGAAATCGTTTAGCCTCAATTTCGTCGAACTCAGATGTATGCAACAGATGTACCTTCCGTCCGAATTGATTTCGCAAGAGACGGAGTACATCTTATACACCCGAAAGCCATACAGTTTCCAGCTAAGTACAATTACGGGACGGCTGAAAGAAGAATGTTGCCTTTAATACTATCATGGGCTTCTACAATACATAAAATGCAGGGCAGCACTGTGGATCACGCAGTCGTATACTTAGGTGCGAAACTGTTTGAAGAAGGTCAAGCCTACGTGGCTCTTAGTAGAGTAAGATCTTTGCAGGGATTACGTATAGAGGAGTTGGACTGCAATAAACTAACAGGCAAGAAACCTTGCAATAATGAAGCACTAAATGAATTAAACAGAATGCGAAATAAAAACTAAAAACTAGAAAATAAAAATAGGTAAAAAAACTTTTTAAGTTAAACGGTTTTATGTTAAACATACATTGCAATGTTTAAGATAAATGTACTAAAAACCAAAAAATAATAAAATAGATACAGTCGTGGGAATTATAAACATATGCATAGACTAGACTAAAATAAAACCGTGGGGCACGTCAATTGTCTACAATCGTTGATTAAAATGTTTGTTTTGTAATGTTACACTATAATTAGGCAGTTGTTCAACCGACAACGATGGACGTGTGATAAGTAGGGCTAGAATGTAGAAACAAGCTAGCAAGCTCGATTATAAGCGAGTTTTAGGGTTTCATAGACGTGAGCGAGTAGTACTTTTATCATATGTTTTGTCGATTAAAGGCAAACTACCAGCAGTGAAACGATTCCTCGCCAGCCAGCAGTGTGAATATCCAACGATAAACTAGTTGAAACATCTCTTTTATTTACATGGAGTGTATAACTATTGGAATTTCCATGAGCAAGAAAATAGTAAGTAATTTCCTCACTGTTTGCGGGCCAACTGCCTATTTTAACGACGAATTAAACGATTCTTCTATCGCACATTAAGTCGATAATTTGCAGACAATTGACGTGCCCTACGGTTTTATTTTAGTCTAGTCTATGCATATGTTTATAATTCCCACGACTGTATCTATTTTATTATTTTTTGGTTTTTAGTACATTTATCTTAAACATTGCAATGTATGTTTAACATAAAACCGACGCGCGATGTCCACGGTGAGTCGGGATGAGTGCGCGATGTCCACACGATGAGTCGGGATGTACATGCGTGATATCCACAGTGAGTCGGGATGAGCATGTGTGATGTCCACGATGCGTGCGGGAGAGCTCGAAGTCCACAGTGAGTCGGGATGATGAGCTGGATGAGGCTGCCGAGGAACCAGGTAGAACAGTTGCGCCAAATTGGTGACCCCGACGTGATCTACACTGGAGCATGGAGCCTCACCGTCGTCATCATCATCGTCGCCTTCTCCCTTGCCAACAGGCACCCAGCCAGCAGCATCCAGCCAGCAGTCTCCTGCAAGCCAGCTCACCAGCCTTAAGGACACCACCGCAGACCGCACCGGTTCTACCTGGTTCCTCGGCAGCCTCATCAAGCACATCATCCCGACTCACTGTGGACTTCGAGCTCTCCCGCACGCATCGTGGACATCACACATGCTCATCCCGACTCACTGTGGATATCACGCATGTACATCCCGACTCATCGTGTGGAGATCGCGCACTCATCCCGACTCACCGTGGACATCGCGCATCCCGCCACGCCGTGGACATTACGCATGCCCATCCCGACTCACCGTGGACATCGCGCATGCTCATCCCGGCATATCGTGGACTCAACAAGCACTAGCACTTGCAAGCTCACTACGCACAGACTGCTGAGCTCTCAACCATCTTGGCTCAATCAACCTCCGGTTCTTCGGGGGGAGTGGTGTAGCGACATCTTACCACTGTCACCCACATTAGCAAGCAACTTCCAGACGCGACGCCCTGACTCGGCTCCTACAGGCTAGATGGCGCTGTTAGCCCGCTCCATACAACACAAACCGCGATATGTAAGATTTAGCACGAGCTTGACTACATATAGCTAAACCAAGACGGTGACCATTGGACCTTGGTCCCCGACCATAACAACCGGTCGGTAGGAAGCGCTTCCCTTTGCCTTCCTAACCCAGTTGCGCCAAAGTGGTTTAACTTAAAAAGTTTTTTTACCTATTTTTTACTAATAACCAATTATGATAAGATAGGGTTTTATAAAACTGGGGGTTGGGTTTATAAAAAACATTCTTTATTATCTATAAAATCAATGTTTTACATACAAATACATCACTTCTAAGACTAAATAGAGACATTTTATTTAACATTTGAGTGTAATAAGCCCAATTAATATTAATACTGTTTACTTTATTGCGGCACTGGATAGATAGGGAGGGATGTTTTACCTGCTGTGGCGCATTCCAAGTTTGTACAAGATTACGGACTTCTTCTATTTCCAATAAGTGTCTACGCATTCTAGACACAATATTGATGCTACAATTCACACAGCGTACATTTTCGTTAACAGCACTCAAGATTGATTGCTGTGAAGAACTATTGCCAGATTGATTGCCGGGGTCGTCAGTAGTTGCTTGCATCGAAACCGAGGTATTGCTGGAGTCTTCGTTAATAGCGGGAGCGGAATCCGTGTTCAGGCCATGTTCGTCGAGAATAGAAGGATCGTCGGAGTCAGAATTCATGCTAAATCAGTAAAAAAAACCGCAAAGAAACACACACAAGTCACAATGGCGCAAACGCAGCAAGTACTATAGAATATTTTATTTTGACAAATGTCAGCCGGCTGTCATTTGTTGACTTTTTTTGAAGCCATCCGGTGTTGCTATTTTATAAATAATATAACTATAATGTTCATGAATAAAAAACTGCATTATGCATCTTTTAGCAATAATAATGAATATATAGGGACATAGATAACACTATATTATTTTATAAAAGGTTTATATTACATACATATAATAACGATTACCAAAAATAACAGTCTGATGCCTTGTTTTTTTTAATGGTAACTTGTTGATGCCAAAAAGTTACGGAAACGCAATACAAAAAAATATTGTAGTCGTTTTCATCGTTTTTTTTTTAGTAAAACTATTCCCAAGTTATTTTGAAAAACGAACAACGAGAATATTAAAAATAAAATATTTTGTGCTCATCCATAAAATTGAAAATGCTGTGCAGTCAAGGCCAAATTTCGGCATTCCCCTTTTCTTACCTGAGGAGGATGGCGAGGTGATAGTAACGTATCTAAAAAAAGAGTGCCTATTGTTATTTTTCATTCCTCTCTTCTCCATATGACATGGTAGATATATGTTAATACGTGAAATCTAATAATTTAATGCAAAGGATTCTCATACCGCGGCTGAATCCTTTTGGTAAACTAAAAGGATTCAGCCGCGGTATGAGAATTAACTGTGTGCCTATTCAGTAGTTTTTAATATTTTTTAAGACTCACAGTGTTTTTCTTATTTCATCATCAAATTTAAGAGCTGGGCTCTTGTCGGTGGAGTTTTTTCCATTCCTCTCTGCTTTCCGCCCTTCTCCTAACCTCCTGATACGACCCGACATTTATCTTTTCTTTTATTTGCTGCATGTAGCTTATTCTTGGTCTTCCTCGCTTCCTTTTTCCTTCTATTCTTCCTTCTATTATCGTTTTAATAAAATTGTCGTGTCGAATCAGGTGGCCAAACATTCGTCCCCTCCTACACTCTATTGTTTCCATCAATCTCCTTTTTTCCCTAACCATAGACAAAACTTTTTCATTTGTTTTTTTCTCCGTCCAACTTATACGCTCCATTCTCCTCCAGCACCACATCTCGAAGGCTTCCAGTCTCTCTCTGTCCCTTTTTGTCAATGTCCACGTTTCACATCCATAGAGTGCTATACTCCAAATGTACACTTTAACAAGTTTTTTGCGAACTTTGCTTGATATTCTGGCCTTGAGCAAGTGCTTTTTTGCATTATAAGCTTGTCTCGCCATCGCTATCCTTGCTTTTATATCTGGTGTACATCTGGAGTCACTAGTTATCAAGCTACCTAGATATTTGAAGGTTTTAACCTGTTCTATTTTTGTTTTATTTATTGAGATAGGGCTGTATTTTTCCTTTTTAGAAGCAATTAGTGTTTTTGTTTTATTTATGTTAATTTTGAGACCAAATTCTTTAAAAATAGTGTCCATTTCTGTAACCAGTTCTTCCAACTCCAATCTGTTTTCTGCAATGGCTGCAATATCGTCGGCAAAACGAATGAATTTAAATACGTCCCCATTAATTTTGACGCCCCCCTTTTTTGATTCCGTTATTCTGCGTATCGCACATTCTACGAATAAATTAAAAATTAGCGGTGAAAGTGGACTGCCTAACTCCTTGTCTTATTTTTGCCTTTCCGTTTTCCTCTCCTACTTCTATTCCCGTTTTTCTTATTTATATGAGTTTAAATAAAAAACCATAAATTCGCACACAGGTAGGATTTGAACCTACGACCTTTGGCTAACCGGGCCAACGCTCTTATTAACTGAGCTACTATACAGTTCATCTTATCTTGTGAAATTCTTGGTCTCTTTTGTCTTACGTCATTGCGTGACGGCAGTGACATCTACCCGAGCTGCATTGCAACATCAGCGGGCCAAGTAGTTATTCTTTACAGAATAAATTCAACTTGAATGATGACGCTTTCGCTATTCAGTAGTTTTTAATATTTTTTAACACTCACAGTGTTTTTCTTCTGAACCTACGACCTTTGGCTAACCGACGACTTGGCCCGCTGCTGTTGTGCATTGCAGCAGCAGCTCGGGTAGATGTCGCTGCCGTCACGCAATGACGTAAGACAAAAGTGATCAAGAATTAAAAAGGTTGGATGAACTGTACAGTAGCTCAGTTGGTAAGAGCGTTGGCCCGGTTAGCCAAAGGTCGTAGGTTCAAATCCTACCTGTGTGCGAATTTATGGTTTCTTATTTAAGCTTATATGTGTGCCTATTATTGTGTACTAAACAGTAAGTAGGTAGCACTTGCCGAAAAAAAGTTGTGTAAATTTTCTGTGTGTCGTGTGCTTAGAAGAGTAGACATTTAAATATTATATTTATTGTTCATCATCATCATCAGCGGGTCGTGGGTCCTCTGAACATAATTCATGATATGGCAGATCAGGTAATTTCAGTAAAGCGACTGCCATCTGACCTCCATGACCCTGTTAACAAGGGAATCTCACTACTTTTGGATCATGATCACACATTCAGTCGCCTGAATGTGCAGGTTTCCTCACGATGATTTCCCTCACCGTAAAAGAATCGATTAGTGAAACAACTAATGTACACTAAGAAATGTAATTGGTACATGGCGGCACATGGGATTGAACCCGGCTCCTTCGTCACGTTTAACTACTATGCATCAGTAACTTCGAAATAAAGTAAGTATGTACATAGTTGAAAATTTATAAATAAAACACGAAATTGGTAATAATGAGGTATAATTTTATTACATGACACAAGGGTGAATTGTGTGGATAAAATAAAGGCCTGTTTCCTCAAAACAAGTTTAAGAAAACATTGCACTCGTACACTATGCCAGCCGCGACGCGATGAAGGTGGCTGTAGGTGCGAGTGACTTACTCCACGGGCGAGCCATTTACATTGCAGTAGACGGTGGCGACGACCGACAACTGCTCGGAGCGACGGTAAGGAGGCAAATACACGTGCGCGTGCGTCAGATCACTGAGAACCACTTTCAGCTTTTCGGCTCCAAATACTGGATCGGTGCACCCCAACAACAGTGTGCCCTCGTGCGAAGGACTACCAGGTTTTGTGTATCGTGGGTTGCATGGGTACTGGAAAAAAATGGGTTTCGAATAACTTATTGAGCTACTGACCGCTTTAACTACGAGCATAGACTAAGTCGGTCGTTAGCTAAGAAAAAAAGCTTAGTGTGATGTTTGTGATTGTGACACATTACACGTGCTTATGGCATCAAGGCAGTGTCAGTAGCAAGAATCCAAGTGGACCTAATGGAGTGGGGATCCTCGTCTTTCACATCGCACGAATTTACAAGACGGACCGACGAGGCTTCAGCTGGGTGCTTCACCCGTACTGGGAGGTACGACCAACCGCAGGGACGACGAAATGCATGCTGACAGCGATCCTTCGTCGTCCCGCTAAGCGGACTGAGGAACCACGCGGTGGCACTCCTTGGCCATTCGCCAAGGAGTCCCACATAACCTGCTGCCATCCCCAGGGCAGGGTATGCGTAACGCATTTTAAGGGCACATTAAAATCGAGTTCAGAGACTACTTACATTATATTTCGTCAGGTCGTAAACTAACGGTGAACCTGCTTTATGTCTGTACGGAAGCTGCAACTCGAGTTCATATTTATCTAGGGTCTCATAGACGACACCTGCAAAATTACATTAACACGTTACAAAGATTCGCCACTTTACTGTTAAGATAACAAGTGAATCATGGGTAGTAGTTTTGTTTTATTAGTTTGCTTGTAATCATGAGAAAATGTGGAAGTGAGCGCCACATCCGGGATTTACTACTTGAATTAAAACCATTATTATATAATATCAGTCAAGCATTCCAAGTTTATACATTGATACATTAAAAAACCGGCCAAGTGCGAGTTGGACTCGCGCACTAAGGGTTCCGTGCCAAATTTAACTTTAAATATAACTTTGTTTTTTATAATGTTTGTTTGAAGAACAAAGTTATGTTTGCAGTTGTTGAAGATGTGCTATATCTCAAAAACTACTAGTTTGATCTTGTTTAAACCAATGTTCGTTGATCTACACCATTTATTTTTTCCAAAATTTACACTTGCTTAGTTCAAAAGTTAGATAGGGGAAACCTATTTTACCACTTTAAAAGCGTCTGTCTTTTGAACCTCGATGCCATTTTAAAAGACCATAGACACCAACACACACATAGGTATGACAAAAAAAAATTTTTGGGTTTAGTTTCATGTAGAGCCACCCTTAAATATGATTATTTTTTATTTTTTGTATGAGAATCGTAAAGTGGTTAGTAGGATCATATAGGATACATCTAGCTACCAAGTTTCAAGTGTGTAATGCTAATAGTTTCAGAATAAAATAGCTGTAACATACGGACGGACGGACAGACAGACATATTCGGAACCTTGTGGTACACCACAAGGTTCAACTTGCACCGATTTGATTTTTAGGGCGTACCCAAAGGGTAAAAGACCCGACCAAGTGTGAGTCAGATTCGCGCACGAATTTTTCTGTACCATCATCTATTCTGTTTGATATGGGAGCCCCCTTTTTTTTAACTTAATTGTTTATTTTTAAATAACTTATATTTAAAGACATCAACTGTGAAAATTTCAACTGTCTAGGTATTAGGTAGAGCCTGGTTACAGACAGACAGAGAGCGGAATTTTAGTAATTTTACTCTCACGAGTCGCACTTGCCGCTTTTTCAAGTTAATATAAAATAAAATTATTTAGTTATGCGTAATGAAATACGATACGAACCGATTACACAGTAAAATTGATTTTAGTTTTTTCGTATTTCATTAAAATGAATTTGAAAATATCGGTTTTGGATGTAATAGTTACCGTATACGTCTTGGTTACAATACGGGGGTTCCCGAGCAGCGGTTACAACGAGCGCTAAGAGCGGGATGGCGAGAGCGACGAGCATGTTGTCGAGCTTGTGGGCGAAGTTGTGCGGCGAACCTGCGTGGGGCGACGAGTGTCAGACGCTCGCATTCGCGACTATTTATAACCGACTTATGAACAAAAAAAAATGTTTATCTGTATTATACTGTGAAAATTTAAATTGTTACACATTAGTGTTTTTCAATTTTATTGATATTGTTTAACAGGTAAAGAATTTTCTATGGATCAGATAAAACCTAGGCTCGTAATAATAATATAACCTACCGAAACCAAAAAAAACTTAACTAGGGCACTGTTCGTTGGTTGAGAGTCAAACGCGTCCGGCGCAACTTATACCTTCTTAGTTTCCTTTAGATGCAAAACTGGAGCAAAAAATAATATTGTCGTAACATTGATATCTATAACTTTTATTTAAATTTAAGCATATTATCTAGTAAATATATAATTGAAATGTTTACTAGTTCTAGTCAAGTCAAAGTCAAAAATAATTTATTCAATTTAGGACAGAAAATGCCACTTATGAACGTCAATAATTCATAAATCAGTAATATTGGCCCTTAGGGGGCCCGAACATGTCTCCTTATCTTTTGTAAACAACTTATAATAATAATGTCCTACTAGCCGAATTCCAATTACGGCGGCCAATCTCAATAGAGATTAGCCGACTGGGCGGGAGATATAGTGCACTAGTGCACTCTCTGTTCCTTTACGCTCATAGGCCGGTGAGATGGCATGCACTCCGATATGACCAGAGTGAGATCTGGCGCAGGACCAACGGCTTAACATGCTTACCGCACGGGGGTGTTAACACGGACACCACCAACTTCCCGATGCCGAGCTGTTTCTGAGCTATTTTAAGACAGAAAAACCCATAAGCAAATTGGCAGCCTGACCTAGGATTCGAACCCGAGACCTCGTGGATAAAAGCCAAACTGCTAATCAACACACCAAAGAGGTAGCAAACAACAAATAACATGGCGTGGGCGCTATTATCGCCGAGCATCTACAGCAAAATAGTGGCGCAGGACAGCCGACCAGTTCGCAATATCATAGTTGAGAACCGATAGCTTTAAACACACGCAAAATTCTCTATCCTCTCTGTGAACACCTTCAGGAGAGTTTTGGGGCTACCCCGCACTCGCTCCCACAATGAAGCCACCCTCTTGCGCAGAACGGCATGGAAACCGTCGGTATTCCAGTGAACATTCCCGAAACACTGCAGCGCCAAGACAGGCCCAAAATCGACAATAACGCCTAAAGCACTTATTACACCATCCTTATTGTAGCTTCCTATCTAGAATCCTACTTAGAACCCGAACTAGGAAGGTCGCATCGTACTTAGGATTCTAACTAGAAAGGTGGGGTGGATAGGCAGGTGCTCTACTCTGATAACGCATTGTCCGTATTTTTGGTCTAGCCGTCGCACTCCCGCTGTCATGCTGGCATTAGTGACAGGTAGGGCAACAGCCCAAACTCCGGATGTCGTCTTACAGAGGGGGGCCCCAGTCACCTTCCTAGTTAGGACCCGAGCTTCCTAACTAGGAAGGTAGGAACCTAAGTAGTGAACTGCGATTACAAATTCCTATTTTTTAAGTAGGATGCTACACAAATAGGAGAGTGTAATAAGTGCTTAAAAAAAACATCCAAGATAAAAAATGGTCGCCAGTTGCGATCGCTGCATACAAAGCGGGTGGTCGTAGGCTCATGCTGGCGGGCTGTGTGAATCTGCCATGGCTTGAGGCCGAATTGGCTGAAAATCTATAAAAATAATAATTAGTTAACAGTAACCAAAATTTGGCTACTAGAAGGCCGTAATCTAGTGACTTGCTAAGATTGTTTATATTTAACAAAAATTGACTTCCCTACAACGAAACCTTCAACTAACAAGACTAGTTTGGTTGATCCTTTTTTCAGTATAAGTAGCTCCCCACTTTCTTCTTTGGTAAGGAAGAAAGCTGAGTGTTATAGTGTAGTGGTCAGTGATTATCTGGCTCAATACCTAATTTAAGGTTTTTATTTCTCAACTCAAGTTAGTGGTAATGGTGATCGTCATGAACCACCAGGGGCCAAAGACTGAAAAATAACACTAGCGAAATTGTAACATGTAATTTTGACAGTTCTAGTATGGGCCCAATGTCAAAATCATGCTAATAAATTAAGATTCTGTTACAATTTTTCTAGTGCAATTTGCAGACTTGGGCAGATTACTGAAGGGGTTAGTCGATCATAGTTATTTCTATAAGCCGCACCGCATTACTTTTGAGATAAGTTTTTCTTTGAAAGTCTTCATATTTCACGGTACAGGTGTATTAATATTTTGTTTAATCTATTATGTACATTATTTAATCTTGGAAATTTCTTGTGCTGCTAATCGATTAAATAACACGGTTGCTGCTAGGCCGCTTATCTCACAAATGATTGATGAGGTGTAAAACAGCCTGGAAACAATGTTTTAGTACGCTACTTAGACTGAATAAGTTCCACCAGATTACGTGATTCTAGAGACCAGGGTTCAGGTACAAGGAAATTGATGTGTATGGCACTGGCAATCAAACATTATATATTTTTAGTCAACTAGTTTTTGTTTCGTTAGCAACAAAGTAATAGATTGTCCATACCATAATGTATGTGTTAAAGACAGTATCTTCATAAGAACAAGCATTTCCGATGTTATTACGCACGTAACCCGCGAGCAGCACCCACAGTATTACTTCCAAACGTCACCTACCTACGCACTGCGCTTTGCGATACAACGTACAGCCGTGGCTTAAGACTAAGCGTGCCTATACATAAAAACCAACCAAGTGCAAGTCGGACCAACATTATACACTATATTATAACCTTTTTTGTTTAATAACGGTAAAAAAACACGTTTGTTGTATGTTTGCCCCCCTTAAATATTTATTTTAATTAAATTTGATTAATTATTTTTCAAGTGAATATAAACGTTAATACTCTGTGATTATTTCGAGCGTCTACGATGCTGTTATTAATATAAAAAAATATTTATTTTTTACGATTAAAAAATTACAGGGGTTGGGAATCTCCTTTTAAGTTTCGAGAAACCTGTATTAGGAGAAACCCGCTCTTTCGTAAATTTTACATATCTAGGTTAGTTAGATAACAACATTAAGGTAAAAAAGAAAAACAATAATAACAATAATTTTTGTTCATTAGTTTGTGTAAATATCAAGCAAAAAACGACAAAAATCACGCCCATTGTATGGAAGCCACACTTGAATATTAATTTTATTCTGTTTTAAGTATTAGGTGCCCGCAATTTGTCCTGAAAAAGTGGTAGGGCTTAAAAATATATGTTGGGACGTGTATGTGTATGCCCCCTGTAGGCCAACACGCATAAATAAATTACTTTTAGTGGCAACAGGAATACATCATCCGTAAACATTTCAACTGTCTAGGCTTACACGGTTCATGAAATACAGGCTGTATTTCAGGTGACAGACAGACAGACAAACAGTGAAGTCTTAATAATAGGGTCACGTTTTTACCCTTAGGTACGGAATCCTAAACAGTCAGTTTTTGCATTACCCGCTCGAAGTCTGGCCCGGCCTAAATTGCAGCATTTTCTTTAAGCAAGCCGATAGTGCACAATGCGTGCACTTGCGCCTTCATGCCAAATCAACGGAAAGCTTCCACGTCTACCCTCAGCGCCTGCAGTGTGCCATTTCTATCGAGCACCTATGCAAATAGTACTGCATTCAGGTACTTCTATGGTACTAAAGCAGGTACTTGTTGAGGGAGATGATAATGGATCTAAAAAATTCTGGGTTTTGTTTTTGTTGGTTATGTTAAATCCATACTAATATTATAAATGTCAAAGTGTGTCTGTCTGTCTGTTACCTCTTGACGCTTAAACCACTTAACCGATTAAAATGAAACTTGGTATGGAGACAGTTTGTGAAAAGGACATAGGCTACATTTCGTCGCGATATAAAAACATTAAGGGAGTGAAATGGGGGATGTAAGTTTATATGATTAAAGGAACTTTTGTGATTTCGTCACCAAACTAGATAATCATTTAAATGCATGTGTACTTTTAGCAATCCTAAATATATATGTACATACTAAACCTTTCGATAATTAGATGGACTTCGCATCTACAGAACAACACTACCATTATCTTTCCTCTCACTTACTCATTATAGTGTCAGTGTCAATGTCAAAATGACAGCTGGCTTGTATGTATGGTAAAATAATTTTTTAAGTCAGGCCAGATAACCACCCAAAGGCATGTGCCCTTATAATGCCTTAATCATAGTACCGTTCAGTTTTTTTCAAATATCTCTGAATTATAGCTTAAAAACATATTAAAATATTTTTATCGTGTTAAGCATCGCCAAATCTCGAAATGGTTTTTGAATTTTAGTACCTTTATAAAAATTAAATGTTGTCAAGTGCTTTCGAATTGCAATGGTTACGATACCGTTACTGGGTAAATTAAAAGTTATCGATTTAAATAACAATATCGTTCTAAAGAATCGCTTTAGAATAAACCGACATAATTACTAAAACTGCTTTAAAAAAAACTTATAAAAAAATATATAATACTAATAATTTATTTTAAAGTCTCAAATTAGAAATCACAACAATAGTGAAAATCAAACGTATTATTTTAACTGTCGTAATCGTACTCGTAAATTGTATACGGGAAGTGCATAACGGCTCCATGTATGATTTTCGTAACGGTGGTTATGGAGCCATAGTAAAGCCAACTCGACCAATAATTGGTGTATTGTGATGGCAGCCCTATTGCTTATAGCTCACAACGGTCGTTAACTGTGCACCAACAAATACACCCCTGTAGTGTCAGGTTTCACCACGTGTATTCTCACGTTGCAGCTGTGCTTTTAAAACGCACATAAAGGCTGACAAAGAGACAAAGAAACACCTACGCAGCCCGTGTCAAGGGCTCACTCGGCATGCTCGTAGTGGCAATAAGCACACAATGCCTCTCACGCAACTATTGTTATGCGTCGGTGATACCAACTTAAAACAAAAAGTAAAAATATGCCTGAATCAAACTTGAAAACTATCCAAACTGTGGGGCTATTACGTAAAAGATAGCCACTGAGTGTAAAACTAAGGTTAGTTGGTAAGCGAATAACTCAGTTGATAACTGATGAACAGATATATTTGGTGTTACATCATCATCATCATCATCATCACTTATCCACGCCGTGTCCGGCGACGGCGACTCCTTGCTGTCGATCATTAGGATGGAATGCTCTGAAGTGGCTATCAAATCCAAACTTCGTCTTGAAGATTCGGTTACATGGAACACAGAAGAGTTGGCCAGCTGCGTTAAAAGTGTATGCAAAAGTGTATGCATAGGAAGGCTTTGGTAGTGTCTTCCGTATTTGGCGTTTTGCGTCAAGGTGTTCTAGACGAACTTCTTCAAATTTGTCTACGTTCTTGTGAACGGTCCGACGCCATTCCGGTCTCAGACGTGCGCGCTCTTCCCAGCCATCAGTTGGTATGCCGCATGCTATCAGGTTTCGTTTTATCATTTCCTTATAGGTATTGACCATCCTGCCTACGCTTTCCGCATGAGAGCTCCGAGTAGAACACTGCTTTTGGCAATCTACTATCTTCCATGCGTACGACATGACCTGACCATCTCAGCTGTTGCTTCATAACTAGCGCCTCCATGCCTGGCACTCCAGCTCTACGCAGAACTTGTGTTTGAAACACGGTCTTGCCATTTAATTCGCAATATAGGCCTTCGATAGAGTGCCGCGTGATGCCCTGTGGATTGTGCTTAAGAAGGCTGGCTATCCTGAGAAGTTATTAAACTTGATACGCCAATTTCATGACAACATGATGGTGAAAGTTCGACACGAAAATGATTTCTCAGACACATTTCCGGTTACCAGTGGCATAAAACAGGGTTGTGTTTTGGCTCCTACATTATTCTCACTTTACTTTGGCGCTGTAATGTGCGATGCCGCTAAAAATTGCAAAGACCTCATCGAGGTCAACTCTAGGACCGATAGAAGCGTTTTCGACCTTTCCCGTTTCAGAGCCAAGCGCCAGGTTGCTAGGCTTCCCATCCTTGATATTCTGTACGCTGATCATGTTTGTCTCATGGCCGAATCATTGGAGTCACTCCAAACTTATGTTGACTCATTGGATAACTCATGCCGTAGATTCGGTTTAGTCATAAGTGCTAGTAAGACCCAAGTTCTCAAACAGCCCCCAAGAGGGACATCTAGTGTAACTTCTAGTATCAGCCTTAATGGTACTGTTCTAGAGGAAATAAAATACTTTAAATACTTAGGTAGCCGAATTAGAAATGATAACACCATGGCATCAGAGTTACCAACCAGAAGAGCATGAGCTGCAGCAGCGTTTGGCAAGCTCAGATCTCGTGTTTGGAACTCTCACGACCTTAAGCTATTACAAACTAGTATACAACTATACTAGTTTACAAAGTACTAGTTTAGAAAGCGATTGTCCTGCCAATACTACTTTATGCCGCAGAGACTTGGTGTACCTACAGAGCAGATCTAAGGCAGCTGGACATATTCCACCTTAAATGTCTCCGATCTATATTGTGGTGTTACATACGACACAGAAAAATACGAAAACAGGTCGCAGAGGTCAGACGGCAGTCGTTCCACTGTAATTACCTGATCTGCCATATTCTGGGACATGGTCCAAAGCGGACCCTAGGCTCTTGCGTACAAGTGCACAATATAGCATAGATGATGCAGGTAACCTACTCAGCTGATATAGGAGGTTTAAAGGATGAAACTATTTACTTCTACATAAAGACAATCAGGAAAAGTAATATGACCTACTTGAACAAATGGGCTGTCAAGTACCTAAATAGAAGTCCTGAGTAAAATCATGTTAAAACTTTCATGGTTACTAACATTAGAAAAGTTATTAGGTTATGTCTTTTTTGTTAAGTCTTTGTGTGTAAAATTATAACACATTTTAAAGTAGGTTAACATTTTTTCGCTGCTGTCTTCATTGACTTTAATAAATTTAGACATTCGGTACGAGAATTCGAAGTTAAGGAATATTAATAGAGAAGAGTTGGCAACACTGTACTGCTTCAAAAGGGTTGAACGATAAGGTGCGTGAGATTACTACACGTGGGGGGCTATTGGTATAGGTGTGGGGACGTAAGATGAAACAATTCAGCGCAGCGCAATTTTTATGTTTCATGAAACGAGTGCAAAGACATTCGAAACACATGTGAACTCCAAGGAAATCATTAGAACATAAATCTTATTTCTGTCCAATATAAAGTTATATTAGTAAATTGTTTATACGATAATTCTGCAAGCCTGTGCTTGTTAAATTATTTTAAGTATTTAGTTTTGATTCCATAAATCATTACATTTATTTAATTTATTAGACCCTGACTTTCAAAGAGTTTAAAAGGGCAAAGCATGTACAGTTAGCCACACGTCAACCTACCCTGATCTGTCAAATTTCTGCAACCTTAATTCAACCTTTTGTACATAAAAATCTATATCATTTGAGATATTTTTGACAGATTAAGTTAATGTGTGGCCTACTGTACAGAAGCGCTGAATTGAAACGTTATCAAAGCAGCCATTAATAAAACGTGATAATTCGAAATATTGAAGCAAACAAGTTGTTTAATTACTTGGTAGGTTTATTGCAGAGGGTGCTGCGCAACCGCGTACAACTTCGGAAGGAAGTTGCGAACTTGAGGCCTCTGCTCGCTTCAATCACTCGGCTTTGCTCTTATCATGGGTGTTTGGATTTATAATCTTTGCTTTAAGGCCAATTTGTATAAGCAATAAAGTTAAGATCAAATGAAGCATCAGTAGGATAGATATACTTGTACATATGTGTAGTATGTAATTAAGAAACCATTTTCTCTGTTGATGTAACTTTAACAAAGAATAAAGTTAATTTATTACAGCTTTATTTAAATTATAACAAAGTGGAGCCTAAATGTTTGTTTCTGAATAAGTCCTCACCATATATCGCTCCGACAATGATTCACAAAGTACCTAAAGTGAGATTAAAATAAATCATATTTTAATTGTGTAAATTCCCTTTACACGGGGACCGAGCCTGGAACAACTGGCGAAGTACAAACAGCTTCACCTGTTTGACTTATACTTAAGTTTAATTTTGTTGGAATTGAAAGCGAACTTGGAGTTTATAACAAAGATCAGCGCAAGTTGTCGGCTATGAATTTGGATTTCGCGGCGTGTGGGCTGCTACTTCAGAAACAACTTGCTCGATTTGTCTTGGGAGGAAATATTCAAAATATTTTCTGTTTAATTTATAAGTACTTATTCGTTACTTTGGTGTGTATCTTCAACCAGTAAGATTCAATTGTTTCAAGTATTTTTATGTACTGGGTGATCATAGCAAAACTACGTTTTCTTATAGAATCAAAGAAAACTAAAAAAAATATAATAAAGAGTCACACCTAGTGACCCAGGTAGGTAGTGTTTAAAATACTTTAAAACATTTTTTTCGTCATTTATTCGTAACAGACAATCTCAAACGTTTAATAAAAGTAGGTTTTAGTTTTACTATTTAACTTAAACTTAGTTGAATGTTTTTGAATTGAATTCAATAAAATCAGATGCATGCTAAATCAACTTAAGTATTTTCAAATGAATTAATTATTATCAACTCTGTTTAACTTAACAATCTTTTCGAATTCATTTTACTATGCATAGCTAACTCACTTTTCAAAATGAAATCAATCTATCAGCAAATAAAGCTTCAATCAAAACGTATATTTTCAATTAGAAACCGAGCAAATCGCTTAGACCGCTCAGCTCGCTCACATCGTCTAATCACCGCTCTCTTGGACTTCGCAATTACACGATATTAGTGTGTTCTGAGCTACAATCGAACCTAGGCATTTGATTAAAGCCCAAGCGTCGAACGACAACAATAATGGATTTCTATACTAATATTATAAAGAAGAAAGATATCAAAACTTGTCTATTTGTTTGTATTTAATTAGCTCCGAAACTACTAGATCGATTTAAATTAAATTCGGTACAGAGATAGTTTGAGACCCTGGGAAGGACAAAGGCTTTTTGTCGCGATATAAAATCATCAGGGGATTGAAAATTTGTATGGAAAATCCGAATTTTTGCGCGGGCAAAGTCGCGGACCGCTAGTATTAATAAAGACAATGATTGAAAGATAGTATTTGAGAAAACAGATTAGTATCTACCATAAAGTTTAGTCAAGCTTTGCAGGCTTACATCTTTGCTTTTGTACGACATATTATTAAAAGTATTATTTCTTTCATCGTTGAAGGGTTATCTAAAAATCAACGTTATTAATTTAAAGTAAATGGAGTTAAAATCACTTGAAAGCTCATGGTTATAATAGCTGAGGGGTAAATCATTGACATATTTTTGTCATAAAATCACTTTGTGTAATATTGTAGATGAATTGAAATCATCATGGTTATAATAACTGAGGCACAGATAATGTCAATAATACATACAAAAAAAATATCAAATATTTACCCCTACTCATGACATGAGTAGGGGTAAATATTTGATATTTTTTTGTTGTAAAAAAACTTAATGTATTATTGACATTATCTGTGGTTTTTTTTTTTACAACAAAAAAATATCAATTATTTACCCCTACTCATGACATGAGTAGGGGTAAATATTTGATATTTTTTTGTTGTAAAAAACTTAATGTATTATTGACATTATCTGTGCCTCAGTTATTATAACCATGATGATTTCAATTCATCTACAATATTACACAAAGTGATTTTATGACAAAAATATGTCAATGATTTACCCCTCAGTTATTATAACCATGAGCTTTCAAGTGATTTTAACTCCATTCACTTTAAATTAATAACGTTGATTTTTAGATAATCCTTCAACGATGAAAGAAATAATACTTTTAATAATATGTCGTACAAAAGCAAAGATGTAAGCTTGCAAAGCTTGACTAAACTGTTTACCTAGAGGCTATACCTTCTAGTTGGTCCCATTTTGGCCCAGACGAGATCTGATGATGGGATCTTGGTGTAATCGAGGGAAACCCTTAAATTTTGAAGGCACGTATAGTGTTTTCGTACTAGTATCTTAATCAATTTATCAATTTATTATCTGTTCTTTTTTGGAGTCGGTGCCAACCAAGCTAGATATTCTATCTACTCTAAGCAGCCAAGAGATGGTTTAATCCTGTCCTTACTTGCAAAAAAACATTAGAATTAGAATTTCTGGCACCGACTCCAAAAAATAACAGGTAATAAATTGGAAATAGGTTTCTTGTATAATTTCGTAGAACAGTTAGTTAATTTAAATATTATTTTGTACTTTTTAGTTTAAATTTGTTTATAAAATTTTAAGTTTTAATTAGCACTGTAGGCAGTTTTGAAGTCGTTTTTTTTTTTTAAGAAATTTTGTATTATTTACATTAAATTGTCATGGTCGTGAGGCATCCTGTCGGTCATCAGAAGAACGGGTGATTAGAAGAAGCATTGTAACAATCGAATTGACGTACTTAAATAGGTCTTTGTTCAGTTTATTTAATCAAAACTAAGCATTCCAGTGATGCTTTCAAAAACCATTTAACGAAAATATTTAGGTTGCAAAGCTCTTTATTGTTAGCCATAGAAAAATAAATAACTTCAAAATCGTCGGTATAAAAAGAAATCCCGTCAGCCAGACAAGTCAATTAACAACAAATTCAAAGCCAATACCATTGGCGGTTTATTTTCTCGCGGCAGTAGTTATGAGCTGGGAATAAATGTAGCTTTAAAATGGTCAGGATACTGAGCCACTCCTTCCCTCGGCTGTTGGCGCCGGCGCCACCCGTTAATTAGAGCAAGCTGAGCAAATCAAGCGAATTGAACGATCAGACGCGCCCGCATCGCATCGCTAGCCAGGAGCGAGACTTGTCTAGTTTTATTGCTTTTCAATGGGGCCGACTGTGTCCTAAAGAGCTGAATGACAACTATTGCTTTGGCTACCTATTTCAATTAATTTCATAAGTACCTGGGCCCGTAGCCATATGGCAATCGTTCTGGACTTCGCTATCGTCAATGAAATGTCAAAATATGAATGCAAAAGTCACGTCATATTTCGATCGCTTATGTCAGTTTCATACATTTTGCTTGCGATAACGAACTTCGCTTGACAATAAATTGTCACTTGGCTACGGGCTCTGGGCGGTTACGAAAATGAAGAAAAGCTAAAACTTCAATAAAGCCAAAAAAAGGGGAAAACATTTTTCGTCACCAAGCGAGATTCAAGCCCAGGTCTTCTACATTTCTTAAGTCCAACGTCTTATGCACTCCACAGCGACGCTCATGCTTTCCGGGACGAAATAAGCGACCATATTCTGCGTCAAAAAGCACATGAAAATTTGAAAACACTCGTTTTCCCAAACATACGACTAATCTTGATCGATTATTCACCGAAAATAACCCCTAACAATTTTTTTGCGAAATCTTTAGAGCCGTTATAAATATACAAGAATTGCTGGTTTAAAGGTTTTCGAATATTCCGTAAATTGTTAGATTGAAAATACGTCACCCATCCAAACTCTTATCCGTACCAGTGCGTGCTGTAATGCCGCCTTTCCGCTGTAATGTAAAATCGAAAAAGTTTGCCAATGAAACTTGGAAAAAGTGCTCGGGTTTTGGCAGCCATTTAATATTTTTCTGTTAACGCCCGGAGTTGAAAGCGTAGCGGGGAAAGTAATACATTTGCACGTATCAAGTTTGACTAAAACATCACCCCGTCTCCCGCCTAGCCTACTTTCAACTTATTTGAAATTCCAATTTGGCTGGTACAAATGCGAGTCCGTCTCGTGGCGGGTCGGAACGGAGCGGAGCGAGCGGAGCAGAGCGAGCGGTGTGGATCAGCTATTGGATACCGCGGAGTGCCGTGCATTAGCCTTCTAACGAGACAAATTAGAATATGGTTTTAGCGACGTCACTTTGGATTTGTATGATTTATTCAATGTAAATTAGAGGGTTCCCTTTAAATCACCATGGCTCTTGTTACTTTGTGGTCCTTTACGGTTTGATATATTTGGTAAATGTTTTCTAGAGCCACACGTAGTACAGTTTTATCCAAGATATTCCACTTTTTGCGTTGGTTTTGAAATTACAATATTAGTTTGCAAGTTTTTTACTTTAATAAAAAACACATGCATAATACTGTAATATTTTTGAAGCACAAATGCATTACTTAGCTTAATATTCAATAACATTTCAAATAAAAATTACTGAAGACATAAATACGTAAGAAGGAATTCGTGCCAAGACAATGCAATTTGAATGCTCTTAGTTTGCAATAATAGTGAAATGCAGATGCATGGGAACGCATCCCTCAAAACTAAGTCGGTTTTATTTTGTTGGTGCAGTAATAACATTTTTGGAACTATAAATTGCACGTTTCTGTGTAATGGATAGGCTAGCACATCGACTTTTAAAGTGATCTGTAGACGAGCATGTAGTTCGAGCAAGCATAGTTGCTGTAGTTTGTTTCAGTCGTATTATCTCGTGACTGAGGGTCGTGATCATTATGTGGAAAGAAACACACACAACGACTTTCTTGACAATTTTAATAGAGTGGTTTGCCATTGCCTTCTCCATTTCACACACTAGCCAACTAGTGTGCAGGTTTCCTCACAATGTTTTCCTTCACTGTTAGGTAGCGCAGCGATATCTTTGAAAGATTGCACTCAATTTTTTTACAAACTCAGTGATCGGGGATCGAACTCACGACCTCACGGATGAGAAATGAGGTTTTCGGCGCTCGGCTATCGCGGCAAGGTGACCGTGTAGGTAGTTGCGCTTTGGACTTAACGGCCAGCGGTGTTGGGTTCTATTCCCACAAGAAACAAATGCTTGTGTGAAGGACACTATAACTTGTACCTAAGTTATGTTAATAATTTAATAAAATAATATGTCTCTCCGTTATTTTAGTACAAGCTATCACTTAATTTGGAACTAGTTAAACTAATAAGTGTTAATGTTGTAATAACTATTTATTATTATAACAAGGCCCTAATCCAAATCTAAAAGTTATTTGGGTAAATGGAGAATAAAGCTTTCATAATTTGCGTGGTCGTGATGAATTAAGAGAATAATCTGGCCAAGCTTACTCAACTCAATTATAACGCCTCCTGCCTTCGAGATAGGTTATTTTCAGATCCTGTGTAGTAACCAACGACGGAAAAATATATCTTTTTTCTTTTCATCCATGGTAGTTACAAAATAATATTAATCAAGGATCGTCATCATAGTCACATATCTACGTGTACATGTACATACCTATCCATGTGGCTTAAAGTACTAGTTGTGAATTGCTAGTACTCATTTACAACCGGAACGTAGGTAGACTTAAGATCAGTGAGACTTGCAAACCGCATGCGGCCATGACGCATCGCTCTCTTAAGAGCAAGGGGTTTTATACACTTCCATAGTGCCATGGTAGCCGCGCGGCTCTGAGGGGCCGCATGCGGCGAGCCGCAGCTTCAGGCCGCATTGCTCGATAGTGCACGTTAAGGCGATTAAACACTGTCCCGCACTACGCAGTGCAGCGTGGTGCGACAATTTCTTTGAATTTAATTACATCGCGTCCCGCGCGATTTTAATGTATTGGACTGTGCGTGTTTTCTATAGAAACGTCGATACTTACAAGCAACGTTAAAACGCGCATTTACGCGCCACGCTGCGTAGTGCGGGGCAGTGTGCTAATGGTCGAACCGCTATAATAGACTATCCTGTAAACTCTAACAGTACCGAGCGTGGTCCAATCGCGCAACTAGCGTTTTTGTTCGCGCTTGGCGTTAATTACTGCGCTCATTAGCGCGTAATGAGGAGCCACAGTGGGGGGAGGGGGGGTCGTGTCGCTCGCGTGTTTGCGCTCAAATTGACTTTGCCTAGCTAATTGAACAACAAACATACGCGTTCACTTGTGTGTACGTTTACCGCTGGCACGTAGAAATACTGATTGAAAAATAAACGTTTCTGATCGGAAGTTTTGTAATTTTGACAAAGCAATTGTGATATTTGAACTGTAAGTTGATTTTAACGATAGGACCGTTGCTTTATGTAATTTATTTTGTTGTGTGCATCAAACAGTAATTTATCTATATTTATTTATATATTTGCATACTAAGTATAAGTTGATACATTAATTCAGCAGATTTCATACTAGGTTTAGCCTGAGCTGATAACTGCAATTATTTATTTTACAGATTTAAATGATTGTTTATAATTCAGGTCACTTTTAATGCATAGATCCACATGGAGCACTTATAATTCTCCCAATATATTTTAGGCCCTATCACTGCTTCGGTACTAATTGTGGGCTAGTGCCGAGAAGAAATTGCAAGCGCAAGTACCTAACTCAGCCACTTCTTTAAAAAATAACATTGTCTTATTTTGCTGCGAAACTTTATCGTTCGAATATTAAACAATTAAATGTATACTCCACGATTGTTTACAAAACATACACCAGAAATTATACACGATATTGTGATTGATCATTTGAATACTATTGAAATCTGTCTGATTTGTAATCAATGGCACAGCTGCAATGGTGATTGGTTGATGCTGTTGATTGAAATACTAATGGTTTGGTCATTTTCATATTGATTCGTTTCTATAAACTGTCGTTATACCTATTTATAAGCATGATACATTGTTTAGAATAGTTCAAACGATATTTGTCTTAAAAGAGGGATAAAACAACAGAAGTACATCAAAACCAGCCTTATTTAAACACTAAAATTAAAACAATAATTATAAATAAAGAACTCTGGTTCATCATTTACCTTGGCCTTATCTAAAACAACAAAAACCGGCCATGCGAGTCGGGCTCGCACACAAAGAGTTCCGTACCATTATCTAGATACAACACTTTTTTGTAGTTCTAACGAGCAACTACTTCATCTTAATCACTTTAAAGAACTTATTCTAAGGATTTTGTATTTAGGACAAATTTATCCAACACCCAAGTACGACGACTATAACTACTAAACCAATAAACTAATCTTAACCGCTATAGTTTTTTAAGTTTATAAAATGCACTATCGTCATGTTTTTTTAGATTTATCAAGCCGAAAAATCGTCTTCAAAACTCCGTAGTCTTTAAAAAGACCTGCTTAAGGATACCCAACATGATAGGGTTGACGACGAAAAAAAAACATTACTTCACACGTAGGGGAGCTACCCTAAAAAGAAAATGCAAAACACTTTTTAAGTGGGGTAAAAAATCGTCGAGTAGTGAAATACCAGCATGATGTTGGTGATGTCAGTGGTAAATTATAATGAAATGCTTGTTTCTGGAAGCAACAGACGCAAGCACACTCATCAATCCTTATCGAGAGCGATTTAAAATTAAAATGCGGCATCTAGCGAAGACCGGCGGAACTAGCACTTATTAACATCATATTTGGTGTTGATTTTCATGAGTCTGCGATATGCGAACGATCACAAATATACAATAGTTCGAGTAATGACTACTGTAAATCGCTATCTGTAGTTTAACTCGTCTTGTCACGGTATTATCATGCCAGTCGATATTATCCCAAGGACAAGGATTGAGCGATAGCAAAGGAACGGATAGAAGGGAAGGGATCAAAGAGAGATGTCCGGAATCATACAAACTAGTTTCCGGCTCATTGACAAAGATATAGTGTGTTTAGAACCATTGCATCGAACAATTTTACGTTGATAAATAAGGTGTAGAAAAACAAAAGACCTGACTGATCAAATAATAGAAAATGTGAAGGGAAGAACAAGTACATACCTACGTACTATTCTAAAACACTGACGACCGTCTGATACATTTGGTGAAATATTAGTGTTTGAGTTGTCATTATTGGAAGAAGCTCCAATTTCGCGTCACTAAACAGTGCCAATAGTAGAAGTAGTGATTACGGGCTATGATCCGAGCATAACCATTTTTATAACTAGTGTAGAATTTCCTTTGATAAAGGTATAATTTTTTTAAATATTTTTTTATAAATATATTGTTTCAACAAACACACTAATTGCCCCCAGCCAAAAATAAGCTTGAGCTTGTGCTAGGATAACGAATGACTTTTATACATTTACAAACATTTATGACTTGGTCTCGTGCTCATCACACAAACATTTGCCCCTTGCGGGATTCGAACCCGCAACCGCTGGTTTTGTAGTCTGGGGTACGAACCACTACACCAAGACGGTCGTCGTCGGAGTGGTATATCAAACAATACGATATAAAATCGTATTTTTATAAAAGGAGCACATATACATTTTAGAAAATAAAGCCTAATAAAAATAAAATATGCCACTGGACGAATAAGTATCGAAACAAGCACGTCATAATAATATTTCACACAGAGGGCCACATCAGAACAAACAGAGCGTAGAACGTACACGTATGTTTTATAGGGCTTTCCGTACGATTATTTACGTTTACGATGACTGGAATATTTTTCGGCTGCGGCGGCGTCATAAAGTTGGCGATAGGTACAAAGTGAATGGTTACGCGGAATTACATTAATTGTTCCACTGCCACTGGTTAGGACGCGAACAAAAACCCGAGTCCCGACCGCAAATTTAAAGTTTAATCAAAACCCTACATAATGTTTTTGTTGTTTTATTCTAGCTTTTTACGGTTCCGTAGTCCTGATAGAGAACCCTTACCCCGTTATTCCAAAAACTTAGTACCGGGTTTAAGACAGGACTAAGCTATTAGCTAGCCAATTAATGATAATAACATGTCACGAATGTGTCATTCATTCCTCTGTTGTCGGCAAATATTCAGACCCATTTTAAACTTGGTTAATTTTTTTTGTAATAACACTATTATAGTTTCGTCATGTCTGTCTGTCTTTTGTTCAAGGTTTTGTTAACAGAATGTTGAGACAAGTGTACGGAACCTTGGGCGAGTGTGACTCGCACTTGCCAGGTTTTTTTTTCCGTGCGTTATTACACTTTTACCAAATAGAGTGATCCAAATTGTTGCATTTTAGATTATAATCTATGTGTTATTCAAAATAAGTCAGAAAATAATGCGTAAATTTAAATGAGAATAGAAGACTGACCGATTTCTTTATCCCTATCCCCTGATTGCAAAGTTGACTACGCATCAGCTATCAATTAAGTTGCGTCTACTTGTGCACCGATCGCCACTTTTGTTTAAGCGTAATATCGTTCCGATAGTGGCTACTGGGCAGTGGCCATTAGACACGTTGCGGTGCTGAAGCTAAATCAGTAGACAGTCACAGATTAAGAAAAAGCAGCTGAACTAGAGCTCTATTCTCTTATTTTGTTTCACTCTACTCTCGATTTGCTGCCGTTCTGTTACTGTCAATAAAAGTAATATACGTATCTCATGACCTGTGATAGCCAGAAAATTAAAATTTTAGATGATTTTTATTGCTGTTGCAACACAGTACAAAACAGAATCAAATAAATATTATAAAAGTGTTCCCATAACAAGTGTTTTTTTGTCCTTGTTTAAACAAAAAAAATATTACTATAAATAGTGTTTAATGTTATACAAGGTGTTATTGAAATAACGCAAAACCTCTTACAGGCATACTCTGCTGTTTAAATACAAAAACTTTAAGTTCAGGATCAACATTGAAATCTCAAAAAAAAAATCTTCTCCATACAAACTGATGTCAGCTGGTTGCGGTTTAGTATGGGGAAGCAAAATTATTTGTTGCGATTTCGATGTTGGTCCCATAGAAAAAGTTGTTGTATTTGAGCATCAGTATCGGCTAGTGATAGAAAAGACTCGTACCTTTTAGCCTCTTTTTTAGACTGGCAGCTTTATTGTCAGGGCTAGTAAACTTAAAGACTAAATAGGTTTTAAGCCCTCGAGGTTTATTTAAAAAAAGGTTTTTGCTGGTGATAGAAAAGACTCAAGCCTTTTAGCCTCTTTTTTAGAATGGCAGCTTTATTGTCAGGGCTAGTAAACTTAAAGATTAAATAGGCTTTAAGCCCTCGAGATTTATTTAAAAAAGGCTTTTGGCTACTTCCTTTTCCTTCTTTGAAAAAACAAGAATTTAACTTACCGTGCTTACAAAAAATGGCGTTTGACATTTATCTATACCAGCTACAAGCGTCCCCAGTGAGCAGTCATTTTCCAAAGCTGGGAATGTGATCAATAAGAGAAGGAATCGTTTGATAATAAAAGCATACAATCATCAATTTTCCTTTCATCCTGGTTAACAAACTTTTGTGATAATTTTTTTAACCGGGAAGAAATTAGATGATAGGTCGACATGTCAAAATATGTCGAGATTTTCAAAATAATAAATCATCTTATTAAAAATAATAATAACATGTTCCTGTTTAAAAAAAATATGATTATTTTTCGCATAACAATGTATAAATGTATTTTTTTATTTCATTTAAAATTACTTAAAATAAATGAAAATAAAATCTAAATTTATAATAACTAGTATTTCCATTAACCTGATCCTCAAAGCGACTATAGGCTTTTTTACTAACAAGACTAGCTAGAACTCCAATTACGACTCCAGCTTAAAAAAAGGCTCGAATTTAAAAAAAGCCTAGGCTTAAAAAAAGCCTTTTTAGTGAGATACTCTTAGTAGGCCTTTTTTATGAGTCAGTCTCAATAAAAGGACTCGAAGCTTTAAATTTAAGCCTAAAAGGCTCTTCTATCACTAGTCTTTTCTATCACTAGTATCGGCCGCTCAGGGGTTATGCGTTATTTCAATAACACCTTGTATAGATAATGGTACGAAACCCTTCATGCACAAATTAATAGTCATAAAAATAAAGCAATAAAATGCTAAGCTCTAATTTTATGATCGACTGGATCGACATTTTTTTATTTGCTTTTTATGAATATAAAAAAAATTTGCGAGGAACTTAGTATAAACAGAAAATCTTAATGCGGTAAACAAGTACGCAGTCGCAAAGCCAGCTAGTATCGAAAAATACCAGTAAGTGAATGGACTGTTACAAGCTAATCTGTGGTCTCGTCTTGGGGGCGATTCTACACGTGCCGTGTGTCCGACTGCATGCGCCTGTAGCTAGCTTTGATTGTTTGTGGACATTTGTTCAACTCCGCAGATTTCCCTGGACTACCTCCCTCCCCCCACTACCTCCCCGCACTTAGAAACTTTGCGGCGACAGGTTTACTGCGTTTGAACTAGTTAAGAAATTACACAAACTCGAAGTGGAAATTTAAATTGTATTTTCAGGTTTGCGAAGCGCTTGCAGTGAAAATAATGTTCTTAGTTATTGCTGAGGTAAGTGTTATTCAAAAATTAAAGTAGGTACTTAAACATTTAAAATATCTTGTAATTAGTATTCGTATTTATTCAGAGGCTAGGGACAGACACTACACAGTCATTAGATGAGACTGCCTCCCTGCCTCGTTGGTATAGTGGTCAGCACGCTGGGTACTATCCACGAGGTCCCGGGTTCGAATCCCGGGTCGGGCCGAGAGTGTTTGGGTTTATCTGTGTTTAAATTACTCAGACACAGCTCCGGAGTCAGGAAGTTGATGGTGTTAACACCCCCGTGCCTCGGAAAGCACGTTAAGCCGTTGGTCCTGCGCCTGATCTCTCTACGGTCATGTCGGACTGCCGTCTCACCGAATTATGAGAGTGAAGAAACAGAAAGTGCACCGAGTTGACATATTATAGTGCACAAGTGTGTGTATGCACACACACTTGTGCACTATAATATATCCCGCGCAGATGGCTGATCTCTGTTGAGATAGGCCACTGTAGTCGAAATTCGGCAAGGAGGACATTTTTTTATTAGATAAGAAATTGAGTTTAAATTATATATGATAAGTAACAAAGGTGAAAATATTAAGTACTTTTAGGTACGAGGGTCAAACTGAAAGTTCTTAGAACTGGCCACTTATAAACAATATAATAAAAAAAATATTCTAAAATTTGAAAATAGAACTCTTTGCCAATATTACTGAGTATATATTTCATTCATTTGTCATTTGTTTTACGACTTGGCGGCAAATTGAAAATTGTCTGTGTCACGTCAAAATGAATTTAACACGAGAAAATTTTCGTGCAATGATTTTTTATGACTTTCGATGTCATTTAAGTCAACAAGAAAGTTATGATAGACTACGATTGGCCTTTCACGATGAAGCCCCATCTCGTGCGACTGTTTACAACTGGTTTAATGAGTTTAAACGTGGTCGCACTAATCTCACTGATGATGTACGTGAGGGACGGCCTTCTACGGCGACGACTGAAAATAACATCTGTGTTGTGCGGCGTATGATAGAGACTGACAAAAGAGTGACCTATCAGCAGATTCGGACAAGCTTAGGCATCGGTATGAGTCAAGTGCACAAAATCCTCCACGAACATTTAGCGGTCAGGAAGCTTTGCGCCCGGTGGATACCTCATAATTTGACTAAGGCTCAAAAACTCCATCGTGTGGATTGGTGCCGTAAAATGATTGAAAGATTTAACGGAGGTGACTCAAATGCTGTGTTCGACATACTAACAGGTGACGAAAGCTGGATTTACTGTTATGATCCTGAAACCAAAAGACAATCTGCTCAGTGGGTGTTTCCTTTCGAGGAGTTGCCAACTAAAGTGAAGAGAGATCGAAGTGCGGGAAAAAAAATGGTGGCCTCGTTCTTTGGAAGGATAGGTCATTTCGCAACAATTGTGTTAGAGGATCAAAAAACAGTTTCTGCAGAATGGTGCACTACCAATTGTTTGCCACTTGTCTTGGAAAAAGTTCGAGAGAAACGACCTCGCAGTAGGATCCTCCTTCACCACGACAACGCCTCGTCGCACACCGCCAAGCGAACGATCGACTATTTGGCGACATCAAACGTTGAATTACTGGGTCACCCGCCGTATAGCCCCGACCTCGCGCCTTGTGATTTTTATTTATTTCCAAAAATTAAAGAAAAACTTAAAGGAAAGCGGTTTATGCATGCTGAAGAAGCGGTGGCTGCGTATCGCGATGCCATTGAAGAGACCCCTAAGGACGAGTGGGCAAAGTGCTTTTCCCAGTGGTTCCATCGCATGCAGCGGTGTATTGACGTCAATGGACAATATTTTGAAAAGATATAATAAAACTAATAACTGGCTAATGTAATCAGTTTTTGATTTTCTAAGAACTTTCAGTTTGACCCTCGTATTATGCCTATATCGAAAACTAAGTATGAATATGGTTAGTAAATCTAATAACCGGCTGAACCCGACAAGCGAATTTTTCGTCTAAACGAATTCTGCCAATCAACCTTCAAAAGAACCGTAAATTGAATCTAAAAAACGATTTCTTATTCACCGGTAACAAATAAAGCTGAGCTAAGGACAAAAATCTGTTTTATTCAAAACTCGGGCAAAACCGTCAATCAATCTTAATAAAACAAAATATTACCAGTGCTGCAGTGATAGAGCAACCTCGTAAACTTACGATAAGAGAAAATGGCAAAGTTTTATTTACGGAAGTAATATATAAATGACTAACGTCCTTCGTAGCTCAGTTGGAAAGAGCATTAGCCCGAACAGCGAAGGGTCGTGGGTTCAAGTAACTTTTGCGAATGGCTAGAGTGGAATTCATTGGTGGCTAAAGTGTCTGTGTGTCCTATAAGTTCAAGGTTATTGGTCCTACAGGTATTAAAATAAGTTATTTTTTTCAGAAAGAGTTCTGTTGACTTGAATCTTTTGGAATTGTGGCGACATCTTACCACTGTCATCTACACTAACGCGACTTTAACAGACGCACCTTGACTCGGCTCCTACGAGCTAGATGGAGCTGTTAGCCCGCTATATACAATACAAACCGCGATACGTAAGATTCAGCACGAGCTTGACTACATATAGATAAACCAAGACGGTGACCATCGAACCCTGGTCCCCGACCATAATAACCAGTCTGTAGGAAGCGCTTCCATTTGCCTTCCTTACAAGTTGCGCCAAAGAATTAACAATTTTTGTTTTAAAAATTCGAGGGCAGGTGGCCGAGGACGTCGCTTGTACATTAATATTTCCCGAAATCTGTTTGTCTTTCGGCATTTGCATTTATATTGGATCCAGTGCCTTTTTCGGATGCAGCCAAACTCTCGATCTAGGTCGCGAAACTCGCAGCCTGAATGAGCACAGTTTTAATCTGCTGGAAACCTTTCAGTTTTTTTGTTTATACTTTTAATTTAAATTGACATAATATATTTAGGTAACATTAGTATACGGGATGTCAAGTTTATGAAAGAAAATCCTTTAATTTCAGAATAGTCACGTGATGCCTAACTATAGGCCAAAAGTGCTTACGTAAACGTCTTATTATTTTTGACTGCCTCGTTGGTCTAGTGGTCAGCACGCTGGGTACTATCCACGAGGTCCCGGGTTCGAATCCCGGGTCGGGACGAGAGTGTTTGGGTTTATCTGTCTGTCTTAATTACTCAGACACAGCTCCGGAGTCAGGAAGTTTGTGGTGTTAACACCGCCGTGTCTCGTGCATATTGATGAGACAACGGGACGCCTGCCATATCTAATGTCTCATCTCGATAATCACGGCAGACGGTGATTCGCCGCTCACTAAATGGGCCGCCTATAAAAGCTACAGGCAGTAAGGCAGCAACATTAGTGTGAGCGGCAAAGGTTCTAGGGAGGTGAGTCTGCGGGGTGCAGGTAGCCAGTGCCAAGCGTACCAGCCAGCAGGCCCCCGGCGTTATGACATTTTACACTTCCAACTCTTGCGATCTCCACTCTTGTCCGGCCGGCTAAGGCAAGCACAAGAAGTGAGGGCCAAATAAGTTAAGCTAGGCCCTCGGGAGTCGGGGTACGAGGTGTCGCCACTCACCTACAGCACGCCACACGCCCCTGTGCCTTTATTATTATTATTATTTTTGAGATTACGATTTAAAGTGTTTCTGATGTTTAAGAGCTTTACTAATATTTCAGGTAAATAGAGAATATTTATTATATTGGCGTCTGGAATATATTAAAGTGTTTTTTTACAAGCAGATTTTGAAAAAGTATTTTTTTTGTAGAAACAGCCATGCCCACAAAAGTAAAATATTTAGGCGAAAATGGTATGACTTTCACTTGAAAAAAACGTATAGTGACTAATACGTAGGTAACGGAAAATCAATATATGATGTCTTAAGTAGCTTAAACAAAAGTTTGGTGCTGTTTGGCGATTACTTTATGATATAACGGTTTACGTACATAAGACTACCTAGTTGGTACTCAAATAAAACCCGCAGACGTTATATTAATTAACGCTTACTTGTGTTCACATTCCTAATTGTATGTACACAGTACCAGCCTACTAATCTCAATACTCGATAGTGATGACGTGTTCATATTTTCCAGCTGTGAGGCAGATGCCGATCTTTGGCCATCGTCCTAATCGCCATTTATAAGTTCAGAGAAACAGTGTCACTACTTAGACGAAAGGGGTTTATCTTATGTATACCTATTTTTATGTAAATTGGGATATTGTATAAAACATTCATATAGTATAATGTGCGTATAGTAGTATTGTTTACAATTATTTATTTACTTAAAAGTTGCAAGTGAGCTTACATATAAATCCAAAGTGCCATTGCCAATTTGGACATATGATTTATTAGAAGGTAAACTTTATTAGTAGTTAGTAGACAAAACACAATCATAAATATTTACAAAATCATTCTGCCAATTTAAGAAGACATCGAAATCGTTTAATCAAAGTTATAAGGTTTTATTTTAGTACCATTATAAGTATGTATTGTATGAATCTGTGTATATACTAGAAGTCCTTCCTTAATCAATTTATATAAACAAGGCGATTACTATTACTGCTCGCGGTACCAATGCATACAGTGGCCAAGTATAAACCTACGCGACATATAACTATAGGTACTAATCACAGGTATCTATTTAATGTTCAACACAAATTTCATCAGTTGATATACATAACTAAGTACCAACCAAAAATAATCCACCTACTTAAGTTCGACAACATTTAGCTTTCTAACATTGTATACCTTTAAGAAAGGTGCTATTTCAATACTAGTCGACCTGCTAGTCAAATGCTACTTTTGTATTCATGAGTGCTATATTACAAGCCCTAAAAGGTCTATAAATATCAACAGGCTATTTTTCCAGCGACCTTCATGCATAATGTAATCAAAGTACATAATTTCACGAAACTTAAGTTTACGTCTTTATATTTATAGACCCATATATGAGCTTAGATTTTTTATGCGCACTAAAAATTTGATTCAATCGACCTCGTAAAAATGAAATTGCCTCCCGAATTTCTATAAACACAATATCGGTTAGAAAAACAGCCGTAAAACAAGGAATGGAACATAAAGTATGATGGGAGATTCGACGTAAGATGGTTTTCTAACGAATTTTATTGTTACGAGTATCCCCGACAGATATGATCGCTATCGCAGTGCGGCGATTACAAGAAAAATGGCACTCGAAGGTTATAATAAAAATCGTGTACGGACTACAGCTCGGTAAACACTGCTACAAATTATGCAGTGGTAGAGTGAGTCTGCGACTAAAATGCATAGTCCGATATGCTGGCCGTTGTAGTTTTACAACAAAAAAAATGTCTGTCTAACTAATAGTTTTCCTGCATGAATTCCAAATAGCCAATTGGCAGGATTTTGCGCAGGATCGGCAAGAGTAGCGTCTTCTAGTGTTAAAGGCCAAGATACACTTTGGGTCGCAGCGCCAGGAAAGTAAGTAAGTAATAGTTCTTGTAAATTTACAAAAGCGAAGTGTGGTGCCACTTTTTTTTTACATAAACCAATTTTGTGGTACGCTCCCGAGCTCTCACGATTTATGCTGAGCGGGGATGCTTTTTCGGTAGATCATCTTGTTTTTTTTTAATATAATGGCGCAATAATATGTAAGGGTGCTATTTTGAATGCCGAATATTTTTTTCTTTTATTTTTTTTCTTTTCACCTAGGTGAACAATATTATTTGATATAGAGACTTTTGTGTTATTGTATCTTCAGATGCAAAGTTTGCATACAAAATTCTAATTTTAAAATAATTAACCTTGAAAAAATATAGAGATCTACGATGCTCTTTGACAGGGTAGAATAAAAAGGTTAGTAAAAATTGAAAGTAATGAATTTGTCGTCTAGACAGGGCGAAGATAAAGTTGATAATAAATAATAATAATAATAAATTGTTTCAACAAACACACCAATTACCTAGCCCCAAACTAAGCGTGAGCTTGTGCTATGGTGACTAGGATAACGGATATAAATACTTGAATACATATAAACATCCATGACTTAGGTACAAATGCTCGTGCTCATCACTCAAACATTTGCCCCTTGCGGGATTCGAACCCGCAACCGCCTGGTTTAGAAGTCCGGTGCGCGAACGACTACACCAAGACGGTCGTCGATACCGCCTCAGACACCGAGCGACAAATGGTTATCGCGATTCTACACTAAAATTGCGCCCTTAGTAGTGCTGTGCCCAGTCTAATGGTATTAACCACTGCGGTGCAACGCTAGGGATGGCACTTAATTATTTTAATTACTATTTTTTTGTTTTAAGTGAGCATTGCTAACTTTGACTTTGTATATCCATCTCAGACTTCTATAGTTATCGTAAAATATAAATTGCAAAAGTTTTAAAGCTTTTTTTTTTTGAACCACCTGATTTGCTCTTAAATATAAATCTTTAAAAAAAACAAACATGAGAAAAAAAAGTTACAAAAATACGATTGTGTAAAAAGACAGCTCTAAACATAGGAATATGAAAACAAAACGACTCGACACGCACAGCAACCCGCGGTGAACAACTGCAATTCAGCTCGCTCCGTTTTAATCGGGCCCCAGGCTCTACTCTTAAATGAGATTGTACCCGAATCTATAACGCTGTCCTTGTCAGCAACGTCAGCGGGGAAAAGTGCATGAGCGTGATGGATAGTCTATAGAATGACTACCTTAAAAAAACGCAATAAAAGTTTTTTTTGTTGCAGAGTGAAAGAAATGTGGAAGAAAGTTGGTGCCAATTCAAATATACGTGTGACTTAAGTTACGTATACGTCTATGCTGACATCGATTTTTTTCCACGTTTCTTTCATTTGGTGATAAAAAAGTTATTTCAAAATTTTAGTGCGATTTTAAAAACGGTTACTTTTGGATTAAACACATTTTAGTTTTACCATTTTGATACGTACTCTTAACAAAAATCCGCAACAGTACAGAAAACACTGTGCGAAAAGTATCCACGATAAAAAATGGTATACTTACGTGCCTACGAAATTTAAAAAGTTCCTTCGATTCCATCAAGATCCCATCATCAGATCCTAATTTAGTGGCAATACGTACGTTTTTCAAGTGCAATAATATATTTAGATTGCAAAGTGAATGCTTATCACTTAAAAACAATAATTTATCGTATTTGCAAGCTTCATCTTTCGATTGTTAAATACTTGCAATAGTATTTCTTTCGAGTGTTGAGGGTGTAATCCCAATAACATTGATGAAAGCAACGCGGCATTACAGCGTTAAGAAGCACTTGAAAATTTCGACAGGCTCTGCCAACGCCAGGGTGGCCGAGAGGTTAGGCAATCGCCCGGCATGCGAGGAACGCGGGTTCGATTCCCGCCTCTGGCGGTCATTTTTTCAAGTGCAATAATATATTTTCAATACGTACTCTTAACAAAAAACCGCAACAGTACAGAAAACACTGTGCGAAAAGTATCCACGATAAAAAATGGTATACTTACGTGCCTACGAAAGTTAAAAAGTTCCTTCGATTCCATCAAGATCCCATCATCAGATCCTAATTTAGTGGCAATACGTACTCTTAACAAAAAACCGCAACAGTACAGAAAACACTGTGCGAAAAGTATCCACGATAAAAAATGGTATACTTACGTGCCTACGAAATTTAAAAAGTTCCTTCGATTCCATCAAGATCCCATCATCAGATCCTAATTTAGTGGCAATGTGTCATCCTTATAAGTTCTTCCAGTCTATAATTGACGGAGAAGACTTTCACCGATTTCTACAAAAAAAAAACATACGTCGAAAATAGAACCTTCATATCGTTATAAATACGTATAACATCGTTCGGAGTAGGACTTGTCTGAGTCAAGAAATTGAAACAACGGAAGACCAGACAAACACTTGTAGCCGACTGCAATAATGAGGAAATTCTTTTAAGGAGCGCCGTGAGATTATTGTTTGTTTTTATTAGTAGATCTCTTGCTGAGTTTGTATGGCATTGCTGCTAGCACTCGGATGTTATTTTACTGTTCTATTTCATTTTCATTTCATTTTGCGCAATGAGTGGTATTTATTTAGCGTCTAGCCCTTAGTCTAGCCACTTTTGCCAACTAAATAGAGGTTTATTGCCCTCCGGATTATATCATATGTTTTCTACGTAAAGTTAGCCGAAGTATATAGATCTGACTACTGGGCGAAGGCTATGAGGAGTTATGAGCCATACTCCACCACGTGGGCTTAGTAGGCATTGTTGGACAGGTGTATGTAAGGCAAGTTCCCTTTATTAACATTAGATGTTATCATGCCTGTTTTAAAGATTTTATCTAGTTTAACAAATAATTTTAAACTTGTAATGTGATAACGAGCGAGAAGCGAGTTAAAAACTTAAACAAGTTGGCGAGTTGTCGCTGGCCAAGTGAGTGTTCATGGGCGATCGGTGATTAGAATTTGGAATAGAATTTGACCGCTGGTTGATCGTCGAACGAGCATCGTCGAGCAAGTTAAACTTTGATAGCTCTGTCGTTCAGTGACAAACTAAGCCTGGAGTTTACCAACACATGATTATTTTTTAATCAGCCGGTTTAGCATTATTTGACATATTTTGTATGGGAATTCTTTAAATTAACCCTCAATCGATGTTTACCGGCTGTTTGAAAATTGGTGAGAACAGGGGCTAAGTAGTATAACAAAATGTCACGGGCAGTATGAAAAATCAGCGATCAAACCAATATTATGCATCGCTTGTGTTTACTCGGAAAGTATACCTTCCTTCTACCTTGTATTCTTCAGAATGTATTGTAACGGAACGTCCGTCACTCCTATAACTGGCAGTAATTGAGAATTGGAGTCAAGTTAAAAAATTCAAATTTCATTAAATAAAAATATTTATTGGTTGGGTAGTGCGAATACAGCCTTAAGTATAGACGCGTAGCGAGGCGGTGTTTTGGCGGGAAGGCTTCCGAAGTCGCTGCTGCGCATGCGTGGACACGCGTAGTGACGCGGTGTTTTGGCGGCAAAACCTTCCGAAATCGATACTGCGCATGCGTGGAGACGCGTAACGAAGCGGTGTTTTGGCGGCAAAACTTTCGAAATCGCGATTGCGCATGCGTGGAAACGGATGGGGACGCGGGGTTTTTGGAGGCAGGGGCTCATTCATTGACGATCGCCTCTCCGGTGAGGCTCGGGCTAGGCATCCTAATACTTTGGTACGTGTCATACTTGATTTCGAGTTATACGAAATTTTAATTTAAAAGCTGTGTGAATATTTTAATTGTAATATTTTGCTATCGATAATTCATAAATTTTATAGTGTTAAAACTAGTGTATTTGTGTGACTCGAAATCCTAACGGGACGAAGTGTCCTGGGGTGTCTCATGGAAACCTTACGGTGACATACGTAAATGGGACATCTTAACTGGCTCACGCCGGGATGCAATTGGTTGTGTCTCATATTGCAAGCGTTATATATCACAACGCTAAAAGACACGCTTTCTATACTGGAGTAACGGGAATGCGAAATCAGTCTAGTGAAGAAGGTTAGAATGGTCTCCCCACCTCTTGTCCGGAACCGGCCGCGGTCCAAGTCCAATTAGCAGTCGGATCCACATACACACGGAGTAGGTTAGGTACACTAGAGGATTCCGCCTCGATCCCTTAGCTAGCTTAGGAGTTACATCCCTTTACAGGGGGGGTGAACTCACTCACCACACATCACACGTTTAGTTTAAATGTGAGGTTCCGCCTTTAGTTTGCAAATATACACACAATAGGGAATGCTAGGCCTAAACAGTAGACAAAATTAGAAGCTTGGTTTTGGGAAACATCTCTTGTTGGAATTAGGTCCTCCCCTAGTTGCATATCAATTGTTGCACCTTTGTGGTGATGTCGACGAATACCATGGGTAGCGTTCGAATGATTCTGGGAGTCAGGATAGAAATGTCAGACCACCCCAGACGCAATTGGTATTGTGATGAATGGTTGACTTGATATTTGTATATTGATATTAATTGAGATAGTTCTCAAGGAAAGGCTTGATTGATAGGCAGGTAGGAACGGATTTTATATCTTAGGGATTATAGGGATTTACAACTTTAGTAGGTAATATTTACATACATAATAGGCAGGTAAATACGGACTAGAATATCTTAGGGAAACGATAGGGCTCATTACGTTGGTATATGTATAACATATACACACATAATAGGCAGGTAAATACGGACTAGAATTTCTTAGGGAAACGATAGGGCTCATTACGTTGGTATATGTATAAGGCAGGTAAATAAAGGCTATAATGACCTAGGGAAATAAATAAGGTTTAACTTTATGTAGGTAAATTCATTCATAAGCAATAGGGAGGGGGTTGTTAGGTTCAGTGATAGATTTTATAGGATATCGACTGTTAATTCAAACACAAATAAGAGTTGACCATATGGCAATTCTGTAGCCACTAGTTGTACCATGCGGGCAATTATGCTACTTATCTTCACTACATCACTGATGAAACATCCGTTTAGCATTAATATTCAAGAGATTTACAAACAATAAAGTCAGTCAAATTGTATGGAATTATGTCATTGGAAATGGTTTTATAAAAACCTAGGAAAATATGTCCTAAGGGAATATTACACAACAATACATAGTCTAGTATTATTTACTTGACTTTTGGGAGTAAAACTCCTAAGTAATAAATAACTTCAATATTAAGGAAACTTAATTTCAATTGTTTTCAAGGGAGACAAATTTAATCTACTGAAATAAGCAATATTGCTTAATTTAGGTTACCATTGGTACTGAATATTTACTCAGAATAAGAGTTAATTATGAGAAAAGTAATCTCTGCTTGCAAGAAATCATTGCAAAAACTTACACTAGAGTTGTAGAGGTACTCGCAATCTTAGTGTTACTGTTATTAGATAATGGCAGTAATTACAGAACAAGTTCTGAACTAAGGAAAGGGTTACTAAAGGAAAAACCAAGTAGAAGAAAGATTATATTTATTTATGTACATTTATTTTCATTAATTGGAATATTTATTTATTGAAATACCTATATTGATTTGAACTTTAAATAAACAGTTTGAATTGCCATGTTTTGCAGTAAATTAAGATGGTTTAAATACCAATAGATTGGATGAATGTCCTATTAAAAGCTGTAAATTCAGTAAATTATTTCCTGTGCAAAATTGCCAAATAAGTAAAGCAAATGTAAATTTATGGAAAATCACCAGAATCTGGGACTAGAAATGATTCAGTTCCAAATATATACTATATTAATTCAAGTTTTGAGTGAAGGACAGCTCATTACTTTAGTTATAACCCCTTTGATGGTATTAGGTGATTGTACCTATTAGAGTCTGCACAGGAAAAACCTTGTGGCAGAGGAGCCAGTAGAAAGGAGATGGGTTTCATGGTGACAGGCGTAGGACGGTGCCTGTTTCTCTAACCACAACCACTTTAGCTTAATTTTAATAAATATTCACATAAACTTGTCCTTATTATATCTACTTTTCTATATGTCTAAACATTTAGGTTATATTTATGTACTAACCTAACAATAGGATGTAACATTACCCATTCAGGAACATTGATAATTTAATCACCTTTAGGGGTAGGCAGGCTGGGTTGCAGGCGGTACGAATTGTTAGAGTTAGGTAGGATAATAAATGATCAACTCAGATCATGAAGGAGCGGTGATTCTCGTATAGTGGCTATCACGAGTCTTATAATATATTAAAATATCTTACTTACTAACCTTAGTTAAGTGCAATATAGTAATAAAGTAGGTCATAAGTTAGATCAATTTATTAATAGATGTAAGAATAACATTCAAAATATTAATATTGAAGAAAGGTGGAATGAAATCAAAAACATAATGGTCAAAAGCGCAGAAGAGACGATAAAGGGCTTAGCCCAGAAATTATAGCGCTAATGCTTGAGAGAAGAGAATTAAGAAACAAGACGGATGATGTCAAGGCAAAGGAGTACAGAATATTAACAAACAATATAACACGACTGTGCAGGGAAGCGAAAGAAAAACATACGGAAGAGAAATGCAATAAAATAGAGTTTATGATAAAACGGGGAAAATGGAAAAAGCCTACAATATAATTAAACAAATGGACAAGAAACATAAGAGACGAAGTACAGCTATATTAGATAAAGAAGGGAAAATACTAATGGACTCTAAAAAAATTGTTAAAAGATGGATAGAGTATATAGAAGAGCTTTATTCAGGAGAAGGGATGTCAGAAAGCTATATGGAGAAAGAAGAATATGTAGATACTTTAGAACTGGGACCTCTGATATTGAAAGAAGAATTCGAAATAACTTTGAAATGTATTCAAAACGGGAAAACAGCAGTTGAAAGAGGAAATTTTTAATTTAATTCAAGAAATGTATAAAACAGGCAAAATACCTCAAGATTTTAATTTAAGCAAGACTGTAACACTACCGAAAAAAGCAAACACACTCAAATGCGAAGAACATAGAATACTAAGTATTATTTCACAGGCAAGTAAAATTTTAATAAAAATAATTCAGAACAGAATAAGACCGTTAACAGAGTGCTTTTTGGGACCGGATCAATATGGGTTTCGGCAAGAGAAGGGAACCAGAGAAGCGATACTAGCTTTGAGATTGGTAATAGACAGGAGACTGGATTTTGACATGGACACACATATAGCTTTTATCGACTTAGAAAAGGCGTTCGATAAGGTCAATTGGAAAATAATGATGGAAGTACTCAAAGAAGCTGGATTGGATTATAGAGACAGAAGGATTATTTATGAATTATATAAAAACCAAGAAACGGTAATAGAAGTAGGAGAGGAAAACGGAAAGGCAAAAATAAGACAGGGAGTTAGGCAGGGATGTACACTTTCACCGCTAATTTTTAATTTATTCATAGAATGTGCGATACGCAGAATAACGGAATCAAAAAAGGGGGGCGTCAGAATTAATGGGGACGTATTTAAATTCATTCGTTTTGCCGACGATATTGCAGCCATTGAAGAAAACAGATTGGAGTTGGAAGAACTGGTTACAGATGTGGACACTATTTTTAAAGAATTTGGTCTCAAAATTAACATAAATAAAACAAAAACCCTAATTGCTTCTAAAAAGGAAAAATATAGCCCTATCTCAATAAATAACACAAAAATAGAACAGGTTTAAACCTTCAAATATCTCGGTAGCTTGATAACTAGTGACTCCAGATGTACACCAGATATAAAAGCAAGGATAGCGATGGCGAGACAAGCTTATAATGCAAAAAAGCACCTGCTCAAGGCCAGAATATCAAGCAAAGTTCGCAAAAAACTTGTTTATGTGTACATTTGGAGTATAGCACTCTATGGATGTGAAGCGTGGACATTGACAAAGAGGGACAGAGAGAGACTGGAAGTCTTCGAGATGTGGTGCTGGAGGAGAATGGAGCGTATAAGTTGGACGGAGAAGAAAACAAATGAAGAAGTTTTGTCTATGGTTAGGGAAAAAAGGAGATTAATGGAAACAATAGAGTGTAGGAGGGGACGAATGTTGGGCCACCTGATTCGACACGACAATTTTATTAAAACGATAATAGAAGGAAGAATAGAAGGAAAAAGGAAGCGAGGAAGACCAAGAATAAGCTACATGCAGCAAATAAAAGAAAAGATAAATGTCGGGTCGTATCAGGAGGTTAAGAGAAGGGCGGAAAGCAGAGAGGAATGAAAAAAAATCCACAGACAAGAGCCTAGCTCTTAAATTTGATGATGACTAACCTTAGTTGTTTAAGTTTAATTATTGTTACTAACAAATTGAGTCCTGGTCACTTGAATAAAGATTTTATTATTATTATTAATTATTATTATGGTCTCCATTAGCTAATTTAGACCCACGCAAGTGGGTCTGACTCGTCGGCAGTGAGACAACTGCTTAAGGATGAGATATATGCTTAGGTGAGACACTTGTACTTACCCAAATTTTAAGTTCTATGTGTATTTTTTACACTCTCCAACCTATCCACCGGTATCACGATCCCTGTACCTGTACACTCGGGCAATGTAAGGTGAACAGTAGTGCGTCTCCACACGAGCTTACGGCGCGGCGTCTTCATCGGGGGCGATATTGTTCCGTTAATTTACAGTGCACCTGCGGGATTTACTGCCGCGCCGTGGGCACTGCCGTGTGGCTATTACACGCACAGGTCAGGTAAGACAGTTAGGTCATTTGAAAAATACAAACAATTAATTATATATTAGCTTGCTTAGTTTGGGGCTAGGTAATGGGTGTGTTGTTGAAAAAAATATATAAAAAATTGCTGCGGCACACTGATCTCCACAAAGAATGTCAGGAACTAGGTCATGCATTTCTTCACCTCGTATTTTTATTATACAATGCAAACGTTTTAACGGTTGCATCCGGGTTTTACAGAAATGGATAGCAATAAGACCGCCTTTTACAATTCTCGGAATGTATGTCTACTGTAAGTTTTTTAAAGAGAGAAAATCGCCGATAATTACTCGTTTAAGCCCACTTGCTGGGCAAGTGGGCTTTCAACACAGATCATAGGCCTTGTGCTAGTCCAGATTAAGTTAGTTCGGACTTGCGCAACTGGGCTTTCAACTCAGATCAGTGGGTCTGACTCGTCGGCAGTGAGACAACTGCCTAAGGATGAGATATATGCTAAGGATAAACACGCTCTCCAACCTATCTACCGATATGACTTTTCCTGTACTATAGTTAGTATACACGCGAGCAATATGAGATGAACAGTGGTGCGTCTCCACACGAGCGTGCGGCGCGGGCGTCTTCATCGAAGGCGATATTGTTCCGTTGATTTACAGAGCACCTGCGGGATTTACTGCCGCGCCGTGGGCACTGCCGTGTGGCTATTACACGCACAGACTAAGTAAAACAGTTAAATCATTTCGAAAAAAGATAAAAAGTGCTGCGTCATACTGATCTCTTTAGTATATCTCAAGAATGACGTCATGCATTATTAAATGCAAAAGTTTGAGATGTTGCAATCGGTAATTCTAGAATTGATTTTAGCACTAAGACCTCATTCTCTATGAAAATTGTATAAATGTTTGTGGTGTGCAATATAGAGTAGCGATCCTATACGAATTATCACGCATGTCTTAGTTACATAAGATTTAATTTCGATGAACCCCCAAAATATATTTTTAAATTTTTATGGTGGACCCTTACAGTGATGCGTAGTGAGTGACAAAACTGGTGGCCATTTTGGATATTTTTTGAACTACTTTGGTATTATACGCCAACCACCTGTATAATACGCCGAGAAGTGGGAACTAGTTTTTTTTAATTTAATAGGCAGACATTTGACCGCAATCTCACCTGATGGTAAGCGACGATGCGGCCGATGATGGGACATGTCGGTCTAGAACCATTAGATACCATTTACATTAACAGTTGTATGCGTGTCATCATTATCAAGGATACAGAGGTAGTTTAAGGATAACCTTATCATCATCCTATGTTGTTTTTAATGCTTTTTGAAGGGCAACTTATGCGGACATGTGTTACGCACGTCCGACTTTTTTAGTGCTTATGCTGCATTTTTGGGTGTATTCTGAGCTGGCTGTTATAGCCAGCTTGTGGCGCAGGTTCCTTGGAGAGGCTACACGTGCGGGTAAATTGATTATGATACGAGTATTGAGGGGCTATTGCTATCGCTCGGACAGATTCGCTCCCCTGGGAAGCGAGCTAACGTGTTTTTTATTGGTCGGCCTTAACGCCTTCAAGAATTTGTCGGGATGAATTAAGGTCTTCTGAAAAATGGGCAGGTAAAAATCTATTTATACACGATACTTTTTTGCTTGAAGTAACTTCTGGGATTATTGGATTATTGGTTTCCTGGATTTATGTTTCTCTAGAACAGACTGGTCATTTTGTAATTACAAACTACATCTAATACTTTGTGACTTTCGTATATCAGAATAAAAATTCATGACCCGCCAAAAGTAATGTTATGAAATAAAATAACTCGACCTACGGTAGCAATAAATTTCTTTGGTATTATTACCTAATTGGGTTTAATATACGTGTTAATAAAACGACCGGATCCATGCCAACAAGTGAAGTATTTATTAAACCGGAAATCCTGCATACAGAGTGGCGCTAGTGTTACATTTTTTTTTTAATCATCTAAATAGGATAAGACTTTGTTACATTACCACAAAACGGAACGTTTTTACCCTATAAGAAAGTTATTTTCAACCCTAGAAGCCAAACAAGACACTTTTACGAATTATATTCCTCGTAGCAAGTTCACCTCTAAACAGCACTGTGCTACATTGTCTATTCGTAGCACTCAAAGCACTCGTGTCTACGCGCTACGGTTCGTAGCGATGCGTGTAGCGACCGCGTTGCTTAGCTACGGTATTTCTTGCGGCTAGATGTGCTGCGGTCAGGCGTGCTACGAGCTCGTAGCATCGTAGCAAGGAATCTGTGGCGGGCGTATATTGCGTGTCTGTGGTGAGGCGGTTCGATCACACACATATACACAAGTGTGCGTAAGAGAGAGATGTTTTAGGAGGGTGTGTGCCGGTTTGTAGACGACGCAATCACTCAATATCTCAGACCGCACCATTGGTCTTGAGGTGCATTGCAGATATTGTATATTCTGTCAGGAAATGTCCTGTTAGCTCTGCAAGCGACGTGAATGATTTATTTTAACGTGTCTAGTTTCTTACTACTTCACTGGTGCAGTGACACAGAGTGGGCCTCCTACATTAGAACACGCCACTTTTTCAATTGGCAAAATATTGCCAATTGACTATTTCTAGTTTACGCAGGTCTTTCTTCACTTCATCTTTCCAACGATATCTAGGACGTCCGACTGGGCGTTTCCAACTCGTTTTTGTTATGAAAAAAAAAATTCTATGGTGAATTTATGCTGTATTTATTCATTGGAAACTGTATGCTGTAATGCAAACATCTATTAAAATAAATACTTATACGGTTCTTTGCATTAGCTTGATTTTACAACGAGAAACAAAGCCATGTCCAACTATACAAAAACTTCGTATTCAGGTTTGCTTCCAACCAAATACATACAAAGGTGTCAAGAGTAATTCTTGCAAAGTAACTAGATTTTGTGTATTTGTTAAAACTTTATTGAAACAATGACATCAATACTTTGGTCTTAAAACGTTTGAATTAAGATTAACAATTATTTATTAGAATGTAATTTACTTTGCCAGGTAACTCCAATATTTGTTTCTTATTCTAGCAAAAACCAAAGCAACACCTAGCACTGCAAGATCTCAAGACACGGTTAGCTCTTTCTGCGTAAATAGGAACGTAAATTAATATTATTGAGTGATGGTAGTTAAAATTTTTCAAAACTTTGTAATGACAAATAATACCTTAGTCTCCCTGTGACCACGATCGCTGTAAAGTGTTCGAAACGTCAGGTTTAAAATAAAATGTAAATAAATCGCAAAGTAATCCGTAAAATTGTGTTTTGATGAGGTAACTCCAATGTTAAAAAACTTAGCTATAAAGGAGGTAAAGAGCGTAGAAAGCTGAAAATCTCATTGGAGTGAAGCTGTTAAATTTAAGCTATAAAAGTATGAAAAGCTCCTATTGTTTCGGAATAAATCATAACTATTGGACCAACTCCAACGACGAACAGTTTCGACCGATATTAAACTTTATAATATCCCGACGGCATTACTGTAGCAATATTTAATTTAAAAACCGGCCAAGTGCGAGTCGGACTCGCGCACTAAGGATTCCATGCCAACTTTAACTGAATTAGGATCCACTTACTTCCCCTTAGCCAAAATACCATAATATTTTGTCGACAGCAATATATTTCATAGTGTTTGTATGAAGAACAAAGTAACGTTTGTGGTTGTTAAAAATGTGCTATATCTCAAAAACTACTTGTTCGATCTCGTTCAAACTAATTTTCGATAAAATAAAATTTGTTACGATCATATATACATCATGTTTTTTTTTTTCAAAATAAACACTTGCTTAGTTCAAAAGTTAGATAGGGGGGACACTCATTTTTCCACTTTGGAAGCGTCTATCTCTCAAACGTTAGAATATTAGGAACCTCGATGTCATTTTAAAAGACCTATCCAAAAACACCTCACACGCATAGGTTTGACAATTTTTTTTTTGTTTTAGTTTCATGTATGGGTTAAATATATATGTATGAGAATCGTAAAGCGGTTAACAGGATACATCTACCTACTAGGTTTCAACTGTGTAATGCTAATAGTTACAGAATAAAGTGTCTGTGGCATACGGACGGACTAACAGACAGACAGACAGACTTGACGAAACTATAAGGGTTCCGATTTTGGCCATTTGGCTACGGAACCCTCAAAAAGAAACAATGCTCATTTTGTTTCATTGGAATCAGTCCAATGGTTTCGTTCGTCTACGGTTTAATATATGTGCAGGGCTGTATTCGCCGCTGAATAAATCTCCGTTGCGGTATATGTATACGTTTTCATGTGACTAAGAAGGTTAAAAGAGTTTTTTATTATTATTAAACTTTGTTAAACGGATGGCAGCACGTCACTGCGGCATCTCATGTGGTAGTGATAGGGGCTATTTTCGAACAAAATGTTTAGCCAACGTACAAGCCCACTGTACTTAACTATCGAAACAATAGTAGATGATTTTCTAAAACAAGCAAACATATTTATTAAAAAAACAAAACACTTGCCCGCAAAAAAAAAATATTTGAAATGATCTTTTCACTGGCTTTAATTTGATACCCTCATTGCTATGTTAGGGAAAAAATCAATGTTTTCATTTGCGGGTGCCATTTTTAAAATCATAGCCTTTGTCACTACTATAATGCTGACGAATTTAACGACACCTCATAATATGTCAAAAGTTGTCTAGCTGTTTGGGCCATGCTATGCTATGGGCGTGCCAAACAATTATACATACATACTCTTGAAAAACATAACCCTTCTTCCGCAGTCTCGTAAACAATACGTCACTTTAGGATCCATACTAATATTATAAATGCGAAAGAGTGTCTTTCTGTCTGTCTGTTATCTCTTGACGCTTAAACCACTAAACCGATTGAGATGAAATTTGGTGTGGAGACAGTTCGACATCTTGGAAAGGACACAGGCTACATTTTGTCGCGATATAAAAACATCAAGGGGGTGAAATGGGGGATGAAACTTTATATGGAAAATCCAACTCTTGCGGGTGAAGTCGCGGGGAACCACTAGTATTTTCTAATACAATTGCAGCTGTGTAGCCTTTCCTAAAGTAAGGCCACGCAATTTTCCGGATTTTATCAACATTTATCCTGATTTCCGCTAGTGCTAACATCTCTACGAACCCATTCAATGTTTCTTCTTTGACGTAACACATTTGCGTATGCCGTAACTTTTATTATTGTTTACGAACAGTTTTATCGTTAAGCAAAATAAGTTCCTATGCTGTCGAGATAAGAGTGAAGTATTGTTGTTACTGTTGCGTAAGTTTTTGTTTGTTTAGCCGGCACGTCAGTCAGAACGTTACCTGTTCATAAAATAGCGAAATGTAATACTGAGGAGAGAATACAGACAATGCAATATGTAGACCGCCCTTTAGATTCGGAAATATATTAAAGCTTACTTATCATTATTATCAGTAGATTTGAAATTGGAAGCAACAAATTGTCCACTGCTAACTTTCGTTCTCTGGCATCGGTTTTCACGTACATTTTGAATAGGCAAAAGACATGTTTAAATAAACAACAGAAAATTTTGTTAGAGACATTAAAATTTTAAAGTATACGTTTGAGATAAATCCACGATATTCTAATCATCGTACTACGTCATATTTAATTAAGACTAGTTATTTGTTTCAGATTTTAAACAAAGTTAAACTGACACCTACGACTCTTTTCAAGACTCTTCCAACTTTTCCAATATATATTTTTTAAACAAAGTAGTTTATGGCATGCCGCTTCTACACTGTTTTTCGGCGGTTACCTCAAAACACATAATACAAGTCTCACTAATATTATAAATGCGAAAGTTTGTAAGTGTGTATGTTTGTTACTTCTTCACGCAAAAACTACTGAACGGATATGGATGATTTGGCACAGAGATAGATTATAGTCTGGAATAACATATAGGCTACTATTTATCCCGAAAAAAAACACAGTTCCTGTAGGATACAGAAATAGTAGTTTACACGGGCGAAGTCGCGGGCAACAGCTAGTAGCCTAAGGCAAAGCCTAAGTTTGGTGCTACACGAAAGACATAATTATCACGGAAAATGTATCTTAGCATGTTCGTTGACGTTTAATAAATAACTTATAATGGCTTGCACGCGGTGTCTTTGTGCTGCGTTGTCTATGGCGAGCGATGCAATAAACAAGGAGGTAGGTGACAAAAGGAGGACCGCAGACGGCGACGGCGCCGATGCTTACAATAAAACTGTAATAGCACAAAATAGTTATAGTACGTATACGGGGAATATAATAAGAAAACTGCTTTAATTGTTCGTCCATGGTTAAAATTATTTTGAGATCTAGCATTGAACTTGCAGTTAATAGGATTGTGCAATGTATTAGCAATACTACGTATCGCCTGGGTATCAACGATATATTAAGACGTTTTACGCTTCCAATTATGTACGTTTTTGTCGTATTTTTCAAATATTATTTTCTATGATGACTGAACTATCTAAAATTCACTTCTGTTTCTAAACTGAGATGGCTTAGTACATGAATACTCGTATCTACTACTAAATTAATATTATAATAAAACTAAAGCAAGTGTTGTTATGAAAGCTTAAATATCACATTTAACACTAAATGTCCTCCTTGACAAATTTCAACTACAGTGGTCAATATCAATCTGCTGAGGTTGGGTTTCATGTATATGTAATCTCTGGATTACCCAACTTAGCGCCAGATATTGTATTGAACAAAAATGTGTGCGCAAAACACAGGTGCACTCTCTGTTCCTTCTCGGGCTAAGATGAACATCAGAGTTAGCCCATTTCAGCTTTAAAAAATACATAGTTCGGAAAGACTGCAATACGACATGGTACTGCGCCTGATCTCTATAGATCCAACGGCGTGTTTTCCGAGGCACGGGGGTGTTTCCACCACCAACTTAACTTTAACACATACAATCTGTTTAACCATAACACAGCCCTGACTTTTGCGACTCACTGTTTGCGCTGACATAGTAATAAACAAGGCTTTAAAAGAGGCATAACGTTGCTGGTTCGTTCGCGAAATGCGCTCTCACGCTGTTTAGAGCTCGATGTGACTTTATATAGTGATAATTTCGTAAAAACTTGCAAAATAATTGCTTAAGTTATAAAAATATAAAAGGGTTAAGCTGATACATGCGGGTACATTCCCCAAGTATTGATTAAATCGAACGCCGGCTCTCTGGCGTAGCAAGCACTTGCAAAAATTCGTCGACTGACTAGCGTCCTCCGTAGCTTAGTTGGTAAGAGCACTCGCCCGGATAGCGAAGGGACGTGGGTTCGAGTCCCACCGGATGACACAGTCGATTAATTTTTGTAAGTGAAATTTGATTAAATTTTGTATAGGAGTTTGTAACACAGGCATGATTTCCACGTTTTGGAATATAAGCTTAACTCCTTTCTTTGCTTAATGAGTATTCAAAAAAAAGTAAATCTGTTTTGCATACAAAAATTGATCGACCGTGTCTAGTGATGTACAAGGCTCGAGGCGTCCGAGCCCTTTTGCCTAGAGCTCGGTTTCGTTTACAGGGCTCGCCTCGTTTGTATGGCGCCCGACGACTCGGGAGTCTTTTTCAGATCTCGAGCTTCTTTGAAAGCTTGAGCCCTTTTTGTAGGCTCGAGCTCTTTTGAAGGCTCGAGATCTTATGAAGGCTCGAGTTCCTTTGAAGGCTTTTGAGCATTCAATCGATCTCGATGCATTATTAGCGCACTCTTTTTAAATGATTCAGTTACATGATGTTAAGCTAGAGATTTAATTAAAAAAATAACAATTGTATGAAATATAAGTTTTCAAACATATCCCCAAAAGTACCGATGCTCATGAACACCGCACTGCGACCGCGCATTATTGCTTAGTTATGGAGATATTAAAGTCATACACATAAACTTGAGCTTTTATTGAAGGATTTGCGTTCATTTTAGGACTTGACCTTGTTTTACGGCTCTTTTGAAGACTCGAGCTCTTTTGAAGGCTTGAGTTCTTTTGAAGGTTCGAGCTCTTATGAAGGCTCGAGCTCTTTTAAAGCCTCAAGGCATGGCTCAGAGAGCTCGCAGCTTGGCTAAGCTCGGGGCATCAAGCCTACCGAGCTCACTGAGCCTTGCAATTCCGCCTCGAGGCTTCAAAAATAGGACTCGAAGCCTCGAGTCTTGTACATCACTAACCGTGTCATCCGGTGGGACTCGAATCCACGACTTTTCGCAATACGGACGAATGCTTTATTCTTTCTACGCCAGTGAGCTGGCGTTAGATTTCATCAATAAGTCTTGGAAAAAAATGTAGGTACTCATAAGTGTTCAAAACATAGATAAATAGTGGCCACACTGTAATTTTGCTCTCCTTCGAAATACCTTGTTTCTTTTATAATAGAATTGTTTTTTTTTCTAGTTTAATAAATGGGTTTATGTAATTATATGCATTGTTTATTAAACAATGAGTACAATGAGAACTGACACCAAACAGTTACTAAAAACTCGATTTGCTGCCATACTCGAAACGTCAGGTTACCTATGTAAGTTTGTAAAACAGCTTTTATTCTGTAGGGAATAGATGCGATCTCAAGGTCAAAGTGGGGTAGTCTGATGTGCGGCAGTCTGTAACTTTTAAATGTTACGAATGTTTACAGACGAGCTTAAACTCTATATTTCATAAAGAAAGGTTTGTGCGATGATACAATTTAATTCATCTTGAATCCCCTCATTCGTCATCAAGACTACTTTTAGACAACATCTACTTTTCATACTATTTTCGTATTAGAAAACAATGCCACGGAACCAGACAAAATCAAAGTATCTGCGTTTTGTTACTTCACTTTTACGTAGCACGCCTAGTTGGGCATGTATAATTGGCAAGCTTTGATAAACTATAACTCTAGATGTTGCATCGAACTGACAATCAAGGCACATTTCAAAGTCCATCAAACCTGCGTTTTGATGTATTTTGCATTCAATGAGGTGTAACTATACACTGCTGCTAAACCTTCAACGTAATATACGTACGTTATTGTTAACCAGACAAAAAGAGGCTTAAATAAAAGTGAATGAACGAAATAAACAAAGTATCCGGTGAAAACTGGATAAATACAGCAAAAGACAGGTAAATCTGGAAAAGAATGGAGGAGGCCTTTAATCGCGGAGAAATCCTTAATAGTTATATGGTGGAATCTCATCATAGTTTGCATGCAGTATAATTGTATAAAAAAAATAAAAATTGAATTGTTAATATTTCATTAAGGAAAAAACGAGGCTATAATAAATAATAATTGTTTACCAGTAATAGATAATAAATAGTGTCTGTTAAAACGATGCTTTTTTTGTTTATTAACAATTTTTGTAGGGCGCGCTATATTTTCAGATATAGTTTATCAAAGTCAGCTCGGGACAATGTTGTCTTAATCGGTTTGACGTTAGAAGGTTATGTTACTGCAAAAGTTTGGGACTTCTATGATAATACTTTAACAGCTGAAAAGAATTGTGTTTACGCGCGAAAGGCGACATTGTATGGAGTGATATTTTGTGATTGTGGAGAATACAATGTTGTGATTTAAAATACAGTTTGTTATAACAAAGATTTCTGACTTGGTGTTTTGATAATTCAATTTAAATAATTTAAAGTATAGGACTTTGACGATAACTCACATTTCATGTCATATCTATTTGAAGTAATCAGACATCTTCTCTAATGCGTTATTGTTGCGCGACTGACTATTAGTTTCCACGCTACCTACCAAAGCAGTTAATCTACGATTATTTCAAACTGTCTTTACATAAAAATTAAAAAAATCGACTGACTCCATTAAAAATCCCAATAAACCTAATCGAAATGCGACAAGCACCTTTTCTGCCATAAAAGTGAAGTAAAGTTAGCCTACATAGATTCCACTGCTGGGCAAAAGCCACACCTTAACGATGAGGAGCTACGAGCAATACTCCACCACGAGGGCCTAGTGCGGATTGGTGGAGGGGTGTCTGCAAGGTGAGTGATAAACCTTACTGTCAGATGTTATCAAACCGCCCTAAGGCCTCTGACTAGGCTTAACAACTAATATCAACAGATACTGGCTGGGACCAACTGCTTAACGTTCCTGTCGAAGCACGGAGATGCTTGTCAAGGACGTCACTCACTTAAATGGTCCGAATGGTCACCATCCAATCACGACCGCGCCGTAGGTTGAACAAAGCGCTGCCGCCACTGCACTTCAAGCAACTCTCTTAACAATCACATCAAGCTTTTCCGCCTTATCCCACTAATATTATAAATGCGAAAGTTTGTGAGTGTGTGAATAGATTTCGATGAAACTTTACACAAATTTAGCTAATACATTGGAATAACACAAACTATATTTCATAAAGATACGTATTTAAATACCGAAATTATGACGATAAGTGTTAATGAAGCCGGAAAAAAAACTGAAATTTTCGAGCTATTTTCGCGTACGCTGCAAAAATTGTAAGAGTTACACCAATACAATGTATGGCAGAAATGTTTGCTTTTAATAGTTCTACAGAAAAGTGCGCAAGAGTACATATCTATCTCTTAAGGTTTGCTCACTATAACCTTTTTTATGGTAATAATAAATGTTTTACAGTAGTGCATTACTTAACAAGGTAATTTCATAAGAACTGTATTAGTATTTGTCCAAATCAATACTTTATTATTCACAAGCATTTAATTTAGATCATAATTGTCTTTTATACCATTCAATTTAAATAATTGTCTTAGGAGATCTCATAGTTTTAATATACGCTTATGACGGCGCCACGAGGGACGCGCTGGACGGCTCGTAGCGAGTGTCGGGGGATTTAATGTGTACAATCATAATGTGTAAAAATTTTTCGTGGTTTTGAATTATAAAACCGCCCTTATCACCATAAGTCCACCATCTGCTTAGACTACATAACAAGGGAAATGCATGAACACGCCCCTGGCAGCATGCTTTACACCGACGATGTTGCATTGCTAAGCGCTTCCGAGTGAAGAAACGCCGATAACATCAGCAAAAGTAGTATTCGCGGTGCTCTATTGCAATGGTACAAATTGATTGTGTAGGACGAATGCACAATGTCGCACAAGCGAGCGATTGAAGCACTGGATCGCAGCATGCAAGACATTCGGGGCAATCGAATCTTGATGGGTGTAGTGGCAGGTGATTTCTGGCAGACGTTGCCGGCTATCAAAGGAGGTACCACAGCAGACGAAATAAATGCATGCCTCAAGGCTTCTTCGTTGTGGGCTAAAGTAGAGCGCTTACAGCTGATTACTAACAGGAGTGTCCAGCTCTTCAATGATCAGGAGTCTGGACTTTTGGCACAAACGCTTTTCGAGGTCGGCGAAGGTCGCATGCCGACGGATGCTAACGACCAAATAACCTTTGACAGCCTATTTAGCAATGTTGTTAGCTCGAAAGATAACCTTATTAATGAGGTTTTTACGAGTTTACAAGAAAACCTGGCTAACGAGGAGTGGTTGTGCGAAAGAGCTATGGCGCCCAAAAACGAATTGGTAGAAATAAATAATAAAAGAATATTAGTGCAAGTTCCAGGTGGTGTAAGGACCTACGTGTCAATAGACACGGTGATGACAACTGACGACGCAACTGTATACATGCTTCTAAAATTGTAAATAGTTATAGTTAGGAAATTTATTTTTCCTAATAAGCCGCGGGTAACACTGCGGGGCACAGCTAGTCACAGAATCAATAATAGTGCCATATCTTATATGTAACGATCAGTAACGACCTCTCAGCGCTAAGTGTTTTATTTTATAATACACTTGCCGTATGCTGCAGTGTTTCAGTCAATACCAAACCCGGCTGGCAAGCGGGCTGGGAGGAGCGCTCGCTGCGAAAAACCCGATAATCTGATTGAGTTGAGCTGTAGAGATAGCAACTTTAACTAAGATAAAGGACTTTAATAATAACATAAGTAGGTAAATAACTTTTTCTCTACGTCGGGGCCTTATTGGCCCGTTTATGTAAGAAGATGTGCTAATTTTTCGCTTTACGGCATTGTCATGTGAAGTATGTAATATAATTTAGAATTGGAAAGTTAACATTTGGATTTGTAAAATGACTTGAATTAGGTATGTTATTATATTTTGTCTCAAGTATTATTGTAGATGCGAATGTTTCCCACATAAAAAATGATTTGTATTGGAATAAATGAGTTGAATAACTGATTGATTGAGTATAAATGTTACATATCAAGTACTAAGTACATTGTATATTATTCTGTGTAAATTGTTTTTATGGTGTGCTTAGACTTTACGACGATACGTTTTTGTTGAGCTTTTACAAAATCATAGTGTTTCGTAGCAAAAAGTCGTAGTACATCGTAGAAATGTTGTATATGTTGCTACGAAACAAAACTACAAGCACATTGCAAAGACTTTGTAAGTGTAAAACCACGCCTAAAATCTATTATTCTAACATTACTAAGCATTGTCTAATATCATATTAGACGTTAAGCCTTAACAGAGGCCCTAGGGTAGCTTGATGACATCTGACAGTAAACCAACCTAAAGTAATGAACCATCATTACTTTACAGACACCTCTCCACCAATCCGCACTGAGCCCGCGTGGTAAAGTATGGCTCGTACCTCCTCATAATTGAGGTGAGGTCTTTGCTCAGCAGTGGGATCAAATGGGCTTTAAAATTATTTTAGTTGATTTAGTTGAAAAGTTAAGCCTAAGTAGTAGTAGGAGTAGTAAGTAAAAAATGACAAAAATTATCTTAATATGATAAATTATTGTTTTTAAGTGATAAGCATTCACTATGCAATCTAAATATGTTTTTGCACTTGAAAAAATTACTACCAGAGGCGGGAATTTAATTATCTTAATTATTAATGTTTTTTTTTCATTAAAACAAAAGACTGGTCCTATTTTTCCTGGCATCATGGAAACCCTACCACGAGGCACTTGCTTAGGCACTATCGAGCTATTTCCTCCAAGTGCGCGTTGTTACACGCTGATTGGACCCGATCGCCGATACACAGCGCTGATTGGAGTATAGCTAAGGGACTAATAACCTAGACAAGACGATCCTATTCACTTTTGTACAGCTGCTGTGAGTGTCAATCAACATTTAATTATATTAAGAGCATATTAACATAGACTGGATTACGCTTACGCCAACATACTGTTTATTCAAATATATTAATAATGTCAACAATCGATTGTCAACTGTAGTATATACCAATTTAAATAATTAATTGAAATGGACAATATGGATAAATATGCGTGATTATATTACAAAGAAGTAAATAACTTAGATGTAAATAGTAGATTGTGATATAATGTCTTTTTATTAACAATTATGTTTTTGGACTAACGGGGATTGAGTTTATACTATACCCGTTGAATTTAACTAACAATTTTAAACTTATGGTACTTAATTAAGTGTAAACCAATTCAGTTTATTTTCAGTTCTGTTTGGGCTAAATATAATGAGTCATGTTTGCGCACGGTATTTACGACCATTAATAATAATTATCCTAAGTGTGCACGTTTATTATTTGGATGCAAATTAATGTAAATAGCGGGGTGGCGTGCACGTGCATAATATTTACGGCGCGGCGGGCTGCGGCGTAAGGTGTAGGCCGCATGAAGACGATTTACGTAACATTTTTAAGACAACAGTGAATAAGTTGTTACTACATAGACATGACCTATCCTCGGCCGCATTGTCGCTTACCATCAGGTGTGAAAAAAAAGTTTGTTTCAATGTGGGACGTATTGTTTTTGTCACTCTTTCAAAAACAATTTTGAGTTCACAGTTTTATTTACCACACTTATTGCATCATAACAGCTTGTTAAATTAACAAAACTGTGATATCGGTACTTTAACAAATGAGATAAGTATTGACTAGCTCCTAAAACTCACTTTTATTTTGACAACTATTAATTAATAGCTGTTGCCCGCTATTTCGTCCGCGTGGACTCGATGATACAAAATATTTTATTACTCCCGTCGCCATCCAGCTATTATGATCTCTGAGTCTACCATGTCGTAAGGAGAAGAGAGGAATAAAATATAAAGGTCAATAGGTACTCTTTTTAGATAGGTTACTATCACCTCGCCATCCTTTTCTGGTAAGGTCGGTTTGGAGTCGGTGTTACTGCCATAACACCGACTCCAAAACTCAATTTCGTCGTATATTTTTCTTAGTAAAAGTGTAAAGGTATATTTTTTACTTTTTAGTTTACTTTATTGAAGGCAAGTTTTTATTCGTTTGTAAAAAAATATAGTTAACTTTAGGTTTTAGTGTTCAGAAAAAAGACTCAAAGCTCTCTACGGCAAGAGATAGATGTGGTTTAGCATCTATTCATAGTGTCCCTAGACTACTCAAGGGTCGGTTTGTAAGTTAATACTATCATAAAGTAAGTAAGCTATTCTTTTAGTTCAATTTCTGTTAGTAAGTTATAAGTAGTATAAAAGTAGTGCCAATTTACTTTGATCTTTCATTAGTAATACAGTAATTTATAAAAAAAAATGTGGTGAAAATATCCACGAACTAATAAAGTTATGACTCCTGAATGTAAGCGCTTAAATACCTAAATTAATTTTTATAACAATAATGTTATTATTCTGCATTTTTCTTTCTTAAAACACTTTGTACCTTTTCAGGCAAAAGCATAATTGCATACTTTTGCATTTACAACTGCTGGAGTGCAGTGGAGCCCTCTTTCGTAAACATTCCCTCTTCTCAGAGTTCCAGTAGCTTAACTTGGCGTTGGCTGTATCGGCACTCGCTTTGATGTTATAAAGCGGAATTTATAAACTGTTATTAAGTTTTCAAGAAGTGGCAATGCAATATTATGCCATAGAGCTTTAAATGCCTTATTATCAGAGGTCAGAATTAGGTAGAGTTATTTATGTACTTACATCGAAATGTTGATATTAATGTGGACCTTGAATATTTAATAGTTAATGTGAAACAGGATTCACCACACAAAACACGATAGGAAACAAGTGAGCGCATTCGACGAACCGAGGCAAGCGTAAATGAGTTAACCAATTTATTGCTAATAGATAGTTTAAATGCTGTAGAAAGAGAGAAAATCTAGTACATTCCGTTAAGCGGAGAGTGCTCCGCATTTCCGTTATTGTATTCTTTTGCTCGCACAAGCTATGTTGTGCGAACTACAACTTTGGCAACATCGCGCGTATTGGAATTTTGCAACTTCGGACATCCGATGTCATTGATGTAAGTTTGGCAACGTAGCGCATGCAGTAGTTGAAATTGTGTAAAAGTAAATAAATTTTAATTTAAAAAATCACGGGATATTTTCTACTCTTTAAAACTAGTCTCGGGATTTGAGGCATATCCACCTTATTCTTTCGCTGTATGAAATCACTGTAAGTACATGAATAACTCTACCTAATTCCGACCTCTGCTTATTATAATATTTACAGTATGTTTTTGACAACCTTCTGCAACATTATGGATAGGATAAAACTATTTTGCTGTCAAGATTTGCACTTATGTGTTTCGACACAAATCCAACTTCAGCCCATAAATTACAAAACTATTGTAGGTACATTTTATTGTGAAATGGAATCAAATAAATTAAGCTGCATTAAATATTGAAATTGAAAAAAAAGTGGAAGAAATTGTGTTTTTTTTTTGTGTGGACTAATTACCGAGCAGTCAAGTCGACTTGGTCGCTAGAACTTTGCACAGGCATGTGGTCAACTTTCTTGTCAATTGGCAATACAATATTTTTATTTGCAATTTCTGGTTCTTTTTTTACGTGGTTGGACTGTGCGTCTTTATAAATATTCAAAAGAATGTTAACATGAGTATTTATAATCCATAACAGGGTTCAAAAAGCAATCCAAAACCTTGACCAGACAATGGGACAAAAGTAAATATACACGCATTTTAACATAGCTATAGAAACGTATCAAAAAACTTCCAGATTTTTTAAAACTCAGTGTTATTTTTTATTTTTATATGTTAAAACTAGCAGTTCCCCGGGATTTCGCCCGCGCCAGAAGTCGGATTTTTCTTACCAACTTTCTTCCCTTATTTCACCACCCTCATGATTGTGTATCACATTAAAAAGTAGCCTATGTCCTTTCCAAAGTCTCAAACTATCTCTGTACCAAATTTTATTTGAATCGGTCCAGTAGTTTTAGAGCTTATTCGATACAAACAAACAATAAAATCTTTCTTCTTTATAATATTATTAATGTAGTTATGAAATAAAAAATCCTGCCCGTGTGCGAATTTTGGATTCTTATTTAAACGTATTAAATAATCTGCCGTAACATTGAGTAAGCCCCCAACCGCTTAGTGCATAATTTAAATCGATAACACAAACCATAACTTAGGCCGTTAAAACAGTGGCAAACATTTTAAACTATGCTTAATTAAAACGGCACAACACCAGGACCCAATTAGTCAGTGATACAGACTAAACATAACAGCTGATCGTAATCGTGTTTGGTTCGATACCCAAAAAACAAAGATCATAATTAAGTACCAACGTGCCAGTTCGGTAATACAAAAACATATAATATTTTGAACTACAATAATCATAATCAGTATAGGTAGGTAGGTACATCTTTTTTCTTGATTTTTTTATTTATTTTAATCCCTAATACGTAATGTCATTAATAAAATAAAAAACTTATAATACTAGATGTCAAAAAAATTATCCGAAAACAATTTATTATAAATATTTCATATCTGTACCTGATACTAAAAATGTTACTTTGGAGGGTAACAAAAGCAAAAACAAGCATCCATTAACACTCTCAGTGACAGTAAACGCCTATAGGCGTAAAAACAATAAAAATATATTGTGCCTGGGTTACAGTCGGCAAAAGTCTTAAATTATAAATTTTATTATATTTTAACAAGTGACTCGTTACTAACACGTTATTTAAAGAATAACAGATTAGTTCTATGTCAAAAAACCCATATCGGTGTTATAACACAAAAATTAGACCAGGTTTAAAATTGGTCTAAATATTAGCCGACAACAAAGGGATGAATGACACATTCGTGACATAACCAAATAGAGAAGCGCTTTTCTAATTGGCTAGCTAATAGCTTAGTCCTGTCTCAAACCCGGTACTATGTTTTTGGAATAACGGGGTGTAAGTATTAAAAAATAAACAAAACCACAGGCAATATCTACTTCGCTCACACAATGGTGAGTGAAAATTTCAAATGCTAAGTTGAGTAATTAAAAGTTATCCCGTTAACCCATTGTGTTAATGAGTAATAGCTTTTTACAGCGCTTTAGTGTTAGTGCCTGTGATAAATAATTTTTCGCAGACAGCCTTTGTGCGGTGTATCGGTTCAATAATGAAAAAGTTATTTGTCTGCGTAGGACGGGGTGAAGACGAGCCAATGACATCAGAGAGGTTAATCTTAGCCTGGAGTTCACCAACACGTGTTTAATTTTTAATCAGCCGGTTAAGCATTGTTTGACATATTTTGTATGGGAATTCTGTCAAATAAACCGCCAATCGGCATTTACCGGCTGTTCAAACATTGGTGAACTCGGGTCTCAGTCAGTTACTGCCAGATCGTACCACGTGAGTTTTTTCACGTGAGCACGTTTCCATCTTATCGCAATCCCATCATGGCGCAAGTGTAAAACTCTATCTTTATCTGTGTAAACTGTTTCAATTTACTACCAAACTGATCATGTCTCGTCACCATTTACTGTCTTATGAGATTAGGATAGATCTGCAAAAATGCAGTTACTACATTTTAGATTAGAGAAGCATATATTTTGTAAAATATAAGTTATACCTATATTATTCATTTAAAACGCGGCAGTAGATGATATTATCATGTGGAATTATTAAATCATATCTGCTCATTACGGCAGCACGACACAAAACAATGTTTTGTTTTGTATCAAAGCGCAATCAGCCATCAGCTTAATTCGCTTGTCCGTCCGTCTGTACCCGATCAATTTGCGAACATGAATTTGCTTAATTTTTGCGCGTTTTAAATGCAAATCGAGCGGTAACGAACGGACAAATCAAGCGGATGTTTCACACGTGAAATTAAAAATGTACCTTTAGATAGCATAGTCACTTTACAATCGGACGGCAGCACATCAGATTAACTATGTTAAGTACGAAAGCAAATTTGATTACGTAGGGAATAGAGTCTCGTACCAAGTAGGTAGTCAAGGAAATGGCACTGATTCTCTCTAGGAATCAAGAAAACTCAACCGACAAGAGCGTAGCTCTTAAATAGATAGATAGTATTTTTTTATCCGAAATGGGTTTGCTCTTGACTCTAGAGTCTAGACTAAGCCAGACGTGGCGCAGACAGAGTCGATGATGGAGCGAGCTCATCCAGAAAAAGCCTGTAGATATGGGATAGAGGCGGTCTCAGGCTCAAAGTGGGCTAGTCTGACGTGCTGCCGCGTGTACACTTCTGTATTGGGCATACGGGGCGAGCCTTGCTAATATTTTGTCAAATTATTGTTAATATTGATTCAATACAAAATTTAACTGTTAAATTATAGTAAATAATAATTTAATACAAATTTTAACGGTTTATTTATTGTAAATAATAATTTAATACATTTTTTTACTGTTAAACTATTGTAAATAATAATTTAATACAAATTTTAACTGTTAAATTATTTTTAATATTAATTTAACACAAATTTTAACGGTTCTTGCTTACGAAAGTACTCGCACTTAAAAATCCCACATTTTAAAAATGATTTTTTTGTCCCATTTGTTGTTATTTTATTTGGCACGGCGAATTATATTGATAAATGAACAATATTGTCATGGCAGGCGCGTTTGAGCCAAAAACTTTTAATAGTAAGCTAAAGCTATTTTCGTTTTTAATAATACCATTACATTCAATCTTTCTCAATTTTTTTTACGAAAGTAGGTTTTCTATTATTATAACTGTGAAATCTATATGAAAATTCCAAAAATAAAGTTTCTTATCTTATTTATTTTTATTGATTTTATATCTGAAAGAAGTTGACTATAAAACGATGATAAACATTTTTGATAGCTCGATTTTTACGAACTTACCTCAAGTCGCTTTTATAGTATTCATAAAAATATATTCTTTCTTATATAGAAGTGATGTAAAACAAAAGATTACTCTGTTATCATTTAGCTATTTGTACAGTTCTAAAAAAGATTACTGATAAATTAACTTATTGGTACAGTACTAAAGTTTATAACAGTAATAACAAGTTATTTATATCATTATGAATTCGTAGTACCTACTCAACATAACTTCAGTGATTACCTACTGAACTGCTTAAGACACGTCCATCTCGTTGTAATATCGTTTTTTTGTGATCTTTGTCATTTTGTATTTTTTTTTATTCTGTACGATGTTTGTTTGTGATGTCCCAAATTAATAAATGCTTCTTTCTTTCTTTCTAATATTTTCTTCACACTTTTTAGGTTTAAAACAACCTGTAATGTTTTCATAGTTCACATCTTTAAATTAGTTGGAAAGGAGGTTGTGTAAAGATAACGGAGCTGCGGTTCCGTCGGGAACCTACATCCAGCTTTAGACGTGTGCGGCGGTGTCCTCTATATTCACGATTTTAAGGACAATAAATACGTACACACGACCCTACAACAACCTTCCCTGATCTGTCAAATTTCCACAGCCATATTTCAACTGTAAGTTGATCACATAGAGTTCCATATCCCTTGAGATATTATGAAATATTTGGGTAAGTTGATGCGGGGTCCACTGTACCAATAAATATTTAACAATGTCTTTCTGACTGTATTCAGTCACGGTTCCTTATTTTTAGATCTTTTTTAGTTATAGAGGTGCTTGTGGCGCAGTGGCGGCAGCGCTTTGGTAGTGATACCAAAAGTTAAGCAACCCACGGCGCGGTCGTGATTGGATGGGTGACCATTCCGACAATTTAAGTGACGTCCATGACAAGCATCTCCGTGCTTAGGAAGGCACGTTAAGCAGTTGGTCCCGGCTAATATCTGTGGTATTAGTCGTTAAGCCTAGTCAGAGGCCCTAGGGCGGCTTGATAACTTCTGACAGGTTTGTCACTTGCCTTACATACACCCCTCCACCAATCCGCACTGAGCCCGCGTGTTGAAGTATGGCTCGTTCCTCCTCATAGTTGAGGTGAGGCCTTTTCCCAGCAGTGGGATCTAATAGGCTGACTTATGTTGAACTAATTTAGTTTTATTACTTTTCAGTTTTATTTTAAGTTATGGATTCTTATTTTTTGACCAATTTTGATTATTAAAAGATAGATAGATAGATAATTGCTTATTATTAACAGGCAGACATTTGACTGCAGTTCCACCTGATGGTAAGCGATGATGCAGCCGAGGATGGATCATGTCTGGCTAGTAAAAGCCCATTTACTTTTTTCTTGAAAAAAGAAAAACTGATAGGTAATAGTCTTTAAGGAACACTTTAGCCGGCAACTTAAGTAATAAGTAGTTAAAGTTTCTCTGTTACAGGGTCTAGAATATATCCCACAAAAAATTGAGCTGCAAACTCGGCGCACGCGTCGCGTTGTCGCAGCGTCTGCGTTGCGCATACGTTCATAGAACGCCTGCGCTGGACAAGCGCTAGTGTGAAGGAGCCTTTACCCTATTTAAAAAAAAAATGTTTATTTCGAACCAGAGTCCATATAGTGTTAGTAACAATTTAAGCTTAAAAATATGTTAGTAAAATCCAAATTAAATAATTAATAAGTATTAAAATTATTGTAATTGCGTGATTCTCCGAGGGCCGGTTTTTGGTGGTCACATGTTCTTAATTCCCAACCCATTTAATAAACAGCTTCGGAATTAATTTAAAATGATTCTCTGTTTATTCATCTACACGAACATAGTTTTAAACATAACATAAGGCTTACAGTTATTTTTTGAATAATACTTAACCGCCAAAAACGGGAGCAAAACCGGTGTTCTCCGCGCGTCCGCACGACCTCGCGCTCAGTTCAACCACTAATATATTTATTGTTTGTTGTGTTATGTACACAAACTGTATGACAAAAAATTCGTTAATAAGTCAAAATTAATTAGTTATAAAAACAATAATGATATCGTTTAAACAGAAAGAGTTAGAAAATATTTTGTCTCGGTCACACAATTGTGGTAGATTCGTGAACGCGACATATAAAGCCTCATAGCATTAAAGAGCCTCAACTTTCTGACAAGCTTAATAGCCCTACGGAAACTTTAGTTCCATTACAGCATCATTGGAGGAGCAATGCGTTTCTTATCGCTTTGATACAGAAAATACAGACACCTAAATTCATCAACTTTTTTCTGGCAACCTTTTGAAGAAACCCTTCATGGTAAAATTTTAAAGATAATAGAATGATTTAGATGTAAGTGTTGAATATTCAGTATAAAACCCCTTTTCAATTTTTTTGTCCGCTATTTAGTTTTTATATTTATCAAGAAACAACTTGTAAATTTTTGAAAACGTAAAATTTTCGTAACTTTCGTGACATGGTTTTCGTGGACATTTGACCACAAGGGTTATCTTTCACTCCACGTGAGGTTACGAAGGTCTCTTTATGCAATCTTAATTTACTTCTCTATCGGTCTGTAGATGTTTTTAATAACCGTGTTATCGTTTTCTCCCAAAAGTATTAGCAAACGATAGTTTGTGTAGGTTGAAGCATGAGTTTTTCTTGTATTTATCTATTTTAGTCAAATATGGTTGATTTGCCTATTTGATTGAACTCTGATGTTCTACTAACTAAATAAATGGTTGGCTTATTTATTTATCAACGTCAATAAGGAAAGTTCTCTATAGAATTCATATGCGAATAACTTGATTAAACACTGCCCTTGATTGAATGTGTGCACATATGGAATAGAAAAGGATTTGTCATAACCAGTACATCATACACCTTTGATTAATTGCATCACACACACAGTTGGGGCAAAAAAGCTGGAGGGTCTTGGCACTATGCTTGTCTCCCAACAAGTGATACTTAAAATTAACTTGGGCCAGACGAATTTTAGTCGAATTCCCGTGTTCAAGTGGCACTCTCTCCTGTATCTATTAGAAACGAAAACTGTGATCTACTGTTTTAGACGACAGGAGTAAGTTTACCTGGGACAAGTGATTTAATTAGGTACTCGTAGGTTCACCTTGGCTGGACAGACTCCGAAAAACTACGCGAGGGCATCATTTTGACCCAAATACTTTAGTGCTTAAAAATGAACGTCTACAACTAATCCGAAACATGGTCTTTTTCTATGCGCGTAACTGTGTGTGTGTCTATATGAAATAAAAAGTTTAAGGACACACAACGAGCTATATGTTTGGTGTTTCTCCACGGGATTGAATTGAAGAGATACGTGGAAAACTAAGGTATCAGACCTATGTCTAAATGATCTACGGGACTATCCTGTAGATCACCAAGCTCAAGTGGCAGTAAGCAGAGCGCAGTGCAAAAAGGTTCTTGATTGGATTTCATTTGGTCAAGAGCGTAGCGTAGGGCGTCCACCAGGTAGATTGACGGACGACCCTGCAAAGGTCACATGATCGCACTGGATGCAGGTCGCATGTAACCAGTCACGTTGGAAGTCTTTGGGGTAGGCCTATGTTTATCAGTGGATGTCCTGCGTCCGATTATGTTATTGATATGCATGTGTGCATTTAGTGCATAAGCTAACAAAATAAACCTTATTTTTGTACTGGACTAGAGAAACTTTACTTTCTATCTACTAATTGTTATTAAAATATTTCACATTTTGTGCCGTTACTGTACGATAGCTGGGCATTGGCTTCCTCTAAGTGTGTCCATTTATATCTATTGTTGTTTTGAAAGCAGCAAAATGAAACATCTAAACAATGAATTGTTTTGAATTAATGTAAAGACCATAATGACTAGTCAGCGGTCAGCGCATAAGTTGAAACAAGAATCGCTATCTCAGTGTATATGCAATGGCTTTTTGTATCTCATATTAAATAAGAAGAAACATCTTATAACCCATAAGATAATACAATAATAACTAAGATGGCGGTGCTGCGGTGAGCAGAAAAAGTGATCTAACTCGTTAAATGACGTTACGAGTGAACCAGTCTTTTTCAAAGTGGCTCCTGTTGCGATAAATATGGTTCAAAGCTAACTGAGATAGATTGGGCATGTGTAACGAAAAAATGAAAAATACGCTAAATAAAAATGAGTTAGTAAAAAGAAAGACTTTTGTAGACAATAAAGAAGACTGCTGGCTACATGGTGAACAATAATTGACAAAGTCATGTAACAAAAACAGCTAACCAAATGAACAAAAGATAAAATGATCTGGCCCACAGTTAATAACAGCTAGCAGATATCATATTATCAGTCATTTGCCTGCTGATACATGAAATTTATTTTATGTTTTAAGTTGTTTTATGTATTAAGTTTAGCTATAGTTATCTGCTAACAAAACATTTATTTCTACTTCATCGTCAAATCGGAACCTTTTACTATATTAAAGGTTAAGAGATTTATTTATTAATGCTTTTCACGCTTTTAACATAAAAAAAACAATATTATTTTTAAAAAACAGGTATAATATATGTTATTTAGGTTTTATTTGAAATATTTTTATGTAATAAAATAGGACTTAGCTATGAAAAATACGTTTCGTAACTTTCGTGGAATCAGAAATAACTTTCGTGGGTACCGAAATTTCAAAATTAAATATCGGAGGGAATAACAAACCGATTTATTTGATTCCAACAGGATTCATTATATTTTGGTGCAACGTACAAACCTGAGGGACAGCATATTAGCCCTGATACATAGTGCCCTACGCTCCCTCTTAATATCAAGGTCATCCTTGAGCGACTCGGTGACCCAATGTCCCAGGTATATGAAGCTGTGTACTTGCTTTAAAGGAGTGCCATTAAGTTTTACCATTTTACCTTACCCTTCCCTCCCATTTTTGTAATTTGCGGACGGTATTTAAAAAAATTAAGTAGCCTATGTCACTAACACAATTTTGACAAACTCAACGACACCTCACATGTCAAAATCCGTCTAGCCGTTTGGGCTATAGGGCGTGCCAAACAATTATACATACTCTCGATAACATAACCCTCCTTCAGCAGTCGGATAAAAAACCTTCTACCCGCTGCGCTAGTGGCGCCGCCCGCCCGGCCGCGGCGGCATCGTGACACTAATTTGTTCTCGCCAGCAATATTAGCGCCCGCGCTGCAAATAAAAAGCGACGGATCTCAGCGTACCGCCGAGATGCGGAGATTCGGTTTTATTACTTCACCGCTGCACTATAATTTTGTAGCTTTGAGTTGCATAAAATAGGTACTGTGAAACAAAATATAATATTTGTTTCTTACTATGCGAAAAGTCGAAGTCATTAAACCTCAATTTTAAAGAATAATTCACGATTCATTTACTTTATTTTTTAAACCTGACAATATATCATAATTAGTTTGAAAGGCGAGTTGGACGCGCGCACAAAGGGTTCCGTACCATTATCAATACAACATAACCTTATTTTTAGATACGATATAACCTTTTTTTATTTTTTAATACGGCAATAAATCACGTTTATGGTATGAGAACCCCGCTTAAATATTTATTTTATTCTGTTTTGCTTGTTATAGGGACACCAAAAATACATCATCTGTAAAATGATTTTATGGTCTAGCTACATGAACCGTGATCGGTTCATGAGATACAGACTGGTGACAGACAGACTGACAGTGGAATCTTAGCAAAAGTGTCCCGTTTTACCCTTAAAGCTTAGTTTATTAGTACAATAAATACGGTATACGGTGGAATAACTAATCCAAAAAGTTATTCGTATATTTCCCAGTGTGAGCAGTGCCGTTCAAAGAAACAGAAATTTATAACCTGAAAAAAAATGTTTTAGACAATAATGTTATTTTTATTACTTGTATTACGTTTGTTCATTTTACTCGGCTATTTATTTAGTGTTTTGCTAGACATTATGTTTGATATTTAATTTTGTTTTCTTGTCCTTATCCTTTTCACTAAAATAGAATAAGAATATTGTTTGATTTACTAAGAAACAGACGTTATTATTATATATATAATAAATATAAGTCAGCCTATTAGATCCCACTGCTGGGAAAAGGCCTCACCTCAACTTTGAGGAGGAACGAGCCATACTTCACCACGCGGGCTCAGTGCGGATTGGTGGAGGGGTGTATGTAAGGCAAGTGACAAACCTTACTGTCAGAAGTTATCAAGCCGCCCTAGGGCCTCTGACTAGGCTTAACGACTATACCACAGATATTAGCCGGGACCAACTGCTTAACGTGTCTTCCGAAGCACGGAGATGCTTGTCATGGACGTCACTTAAATGGTCAGAATGGTCACCCATCCAATTACGACCGCGCCGTGGGTTGCTTAACTTTTGGTATCACTACCAAAGCGCTGCCGCCACTGCGCCACAAGCACCTCAGACGTTATTACTTCATGAATATTAAACCAGGTCTAAAATTTTTCTACTGCTGTCCTTTTCGGGAATGATTCTACAACTTTAATAACAACTTTTGCTACAACCAACATCGATACCCATTTGAAAAATAAGCCAACAGTATAGTCAAAGTCAAAGTCAATAATTCTTTATTCAATTTAGGACACAAAATGCCACTTATGAACGTCAAAATATCAATCAATTATGGCCCATATGGGGCAGAACATGTCTCCTTATCTTTTGGGCCCTACTAGCGCTTCGAGACAAGACACAGACAATCTGGTAAGTGCTGAGAAGAAACGCCGGAACAAACCCAGTCACCACTAGATGCCACGAAAATAAAACAAATCAAAATAAACAGGTAGGTACATCAGTTTGGTGCAGGTTGGACTGTCCATACATTCTCGTTATTAAGATAGTCTTGAATTTTATAATACCCCTTCGACATTAGGGTAGTTTTGACATGTAACTTAAATTTATTAATAGGTAGTTCGATAACATTATGAGGTATATTATTGAAAAATTTGACACAATTTCCCAAGAATTAATTAATTGTTTTGGCTAATCTGAAGTTTGGAATGATAAGTTTGTTTTTATTTCTTGTGTTATACGAATAAATATCACTTTTTTTCATAAAACGATCTAAATTTTTGCGTACGTATGTATTGAGAAGCGACAGTGAGGATGTTAATTTCTTTAAAGAATTCTCTCAGGGATTCGGTATAAATGGGAGTAACATGTAGCTTACAGGATTATCCTCAGCGTTGACACACCCCAAAAATCATCTACAATATCGATAGGCCCGATTGTTCGATAGTATCGATAGTTGTTGCAATAGTCAGAGTATCGAAGTTCGATATTCAAATCACTATCAATAGTATCGATACTATCGATAGTACTGCTCTGTGTCGATAGTATTTATACTATAGACGCTATCGCTATCGATACTATTTCTTTTGCATGAACTATCGATGGTCTATCGAAAAACAATTGATATTGGACTATCGAGCGGCAACGCTAATTATCCTTCAATTACTGCTGCACATAACAAGCACTTCCCTACTTAGTAGGTTATAAGTTGAAAAATAACCGGTGGCAGTGGAACACCAACCCCTATAAATAAAGCCCGCGGTCGCGCTCGCATTTGTCGCGGCTGATTTATACGAGACGCCCGCGGCAAAAACATTTGCGTATCGTCAAAATATTTATACCAACGCGTGATGTATGTTTCACTTAAGGGTACACACATGGGTACCGAGAAGATTAAAGCTTATAATTTTGGTCAAAAAGTTATTATAGGACTTTATGTAAGACTAGCTTTTACCCGCAGCTTCGCCCGCGTGGAGTTCGGTCTGTTCTCTTAGAAGGAATATTTTTTTCGTTTCTGCAACATGAAAATGACAAAAAACGGCCAGGTGCTAGTCTGTCTAGGGCAAGCCGTGCTGTTTTTGCCTGTTGCCGTTATTAATATCGAGCGAACGGCAAAAAAAAGGGTTTGCTGTATTGGCACCCCACATAAATAATTATTTTAATGTAAATTGTTGTTAAAGTGGCAACAAAAATACATCATCCATGAAAATTGGTGACAGACAGACGGGCAGTGGGTTAGTAATAGGGTCCCGGTTATACTCTTTGGATATGGATCAGTAAAATTGATGCCTCGCTTGGTCATAATATATCTTACAACCTTCTTTGATAAGTGGAGTGTCGAACACAAATACGGGTTTTCAATTCGTACCAGTAGTTCCAGAGATCAATTTTTTCAATCAAAACGAAAAACCTCTTAGCTCTATAATATTAATATTTTAATATAAGCCTAGAAAAAATAAAGCATTATCCCTCTCCAATAACGTAGTTCCGACAGATTATTATCAGCAATCAAGAAGTGTCGTTTAACTTCAAGTAGGTGAGGAAAAAAAGCAACAATCCCTCCGTGAGGGTGAGGAGTGCCGAAGGGCCCTCCACATCACTCGCCTTAGCTGGAGGGAGACGATTACTCAAATGACAAACTTTTAAACAACCGTGTGTTCAGATTTCATTAAGAGTACTGTATTGTTTAAGCCAGTTTGAGTAACAGCTCAAAACTTATGAGTTGTGAGAAATAATTTTATAGAAAAGCACTCTAAATGATAAAAGGTTTACAAAGTCTACATGGGTTGTAAGATTTTGAAATGTAATTATGATATGTAAAACAGACTACAGTGGCCTATCTGAACAGACAACTGCGCAGGAGATATTATAGTGCACAAGTGTGTGCGCAATGCACAGGTGCATCTATGTTCCTTTACTCTTATAATTCGGTGAGACGGCAGTCCGACATGACCGTAGAGATATCAAGCGCAGGACCAACGTCTTTACGTGCTTTCCGAGGCACAGGGGTGTTAACACCACCAACTTCCTGAAAAACCTAACACTCTCGGCCCGACCCGGGATTTGAACCCGGGACCTCGTGGATATCCAGTGTGCTGACCACTAGACCAAAGAGGCAGTCAAATAGTGCTAGATACATACAGATAGTACAAAATTTCGTTTGCTATTTTAAAAACCTTTGAACCACTGCTGACTGAATTGTTTTATTATTACACGAATAATATTTCCATCAGATTATGACTGCAGGTTGAAACATCCAAACATATTAAAATCGTTATAAAAAAAACTACTTTGCAAAACGAGCAAAACAAAAAATAAACTACATCAGTTTCCCATCTTTTCCGTGTCAAAAACAGCTCCAACGGGCGACATGGAAATAAGACATCTTGGAATTGTCCAAGTCTTGTTCCTCACTAATTCACTTAAGCACTTGTTCCGTCCGTGAAACAACAAAACGAACGCGCCCGTTTCGAATTTCATTTTAACTCCACAAAACCTAGTTCAGAATTTAGCGCGAGACGTTTCAAAGGCTCGGGAAGTAATGCGCCGCGAGATGAAAATTACTACATATTTTATAAGTCCCCGCTGTGTGTCTGTATGTTCGCAATTTAAGAAAATTAAGAATGGATTTCCAAGCGTTGTTCATCTATTAACAGAGCATTTCCTGAAGAAGGTAGGTATAGATGTTCAGTTAAGTATGGTTGCTTAGAAAAAATATTAAATGTTATAATGGTAGTCGTCGATGTCGAAAAAAAAAACTGGGAACCTTAAATTAAGAACGCCGCATCAGACAACGTCGGTGGTGTAGTGGTTGCCTCTCATAAGGGAGGACGCTGGGAGCCCCACACACGGCCGGGGTCCCCCGACTCCGGTTACGGCTCTTAAACGGGTTTTCCTTAGAAAAAATAAAGTATTGGCTTCGATCCCAAGTGCTGCCATGTACCAATCATTTTCCCGAGCTATGTTTATTAGTTGTTTTACTAACCGTTGCTCTTATGGTGCTGCACATTTGGGCGACTGAATGTGTAGCCATGATAACAGGGTGACGAAGGTCAGATGGCATTCGCACTGTAATTACTTGAGCTGCAATATCCTGGATCATGACCCAAAGCGAACCCTGGGTCCTCGTGCTCGAGTGTACAACCAGGATAACGCTAAGAAGACGTTGATAAGACAACGTTTTCGGCGTTTAAAATGCAAATAAAAATATGGTGGGATTATTCATCTTTACAGGTCTACAGAAATCTGCGATGGCAAAATAAATGTCTTTATTTTAAGGATAGCTCACTTCATTCCTCATTGTAACTTCTATCCGCGCAAAGCCGGGGAGAGTGGCTAGTAGTAAATATTATATTGCGGTACAACGCTGTGCTAAACGCAACGGATTTAAGACCGATTTTAATTTCGTCTCGGGCGCACCGTGATGTGATATTAAACTCCGCGTTCAAATGGTTTTATAGCAATTTTCGCGTCCGTCTGAGCAACCTCGCGATGATGAGGGTTTAAGTGCACCGGCCCACCTGTCTGTTTCTCTTACGCCAACGCAATAAGGTGCAAAATACTCATAGCTTGCGTCCATGTTGGGTTAAACCGCAAACATCAAAAGTATGCTCAGAAATATTTGAGAATTCACGGGGTGTGCATTTTGAAATTGTGTTATGATCGTTCACTGTGCAGTTGTCCTAAATTCTTTGAGCAGTATTGCTTCTTTCAATCTTGCCTTATCCTAACAATACAAAATGTAAATGTACTGAAATACACTACTTTCTGAATAGTTAGGTAGCAAGTATGGTTACACAAATTGGATACAGCCGAAACCAAAGCTTAATTAATGAATACCATTATGTGATTATCTAACTAATGTGCACACATTAAAGCTACCATTATTACTAGCTATTATTTGGATGTTAAACACTCGCCAATTAATCAAATCAATTTTATGGTTTGTCAAGGTTTTAGAAAACTTTTCTATTTGTATTCTATTCATATGTATCATAGTAGAGAAATAGCGTGGCTGTTATGAGCTGGACCGAGCACAATGCACAAAACTGCTATTCATACAGATGAAAAATGTCGCCTCACCCAGAAACTATTGCGTAGAATTTTCCGTAAAAACCATTGTTGATTTTTATTTCAACGTGTTGATGGTTGAAACCCAAAACAATTTGGGAGTTTAATCTGAAGCATTCAACGCACTAAATTGCGGGGATACTTATTTTTTTTTTACAATTTGCTGATAGCTTAGATTGGATTTTAAAATTAATATATGTGACTACGTATTTCAAACATTTAACTTAAACGATATTTAAAGAAAATAACGATTCTATAGTCTATAATTGTGCCCTCTATTTTATATTCCTACCCACTAAATAAGCAGTAAAAACCTTGAAAGTGATTTAATACTACAAGAAGTCTTGGCAAAGGATTTTAGTGCTATATCCGATATCAATAATTTTCTAATAAGACTATTGCTACTTATCCAACTTCTCAGCCACTAAAACAATATTTTATAGAATCGAGAGTGCCCTATCCCGGGAATCCGCGTCGGGATCTGGGACCCACCATCGCTCAAGATCGGGGGAACATTTTTCCACAGATCTCCGCACCGACGGATGGCTGCGGAGCCATTCGTCTCCGTCCGCAGAGATTGTGCGATGATTAAGCGCATACGACTTGAAGGGACAGTAATTCTGTTGGCGAATGCACCATAATTTTTACTCAAACACATAATTTTGGTTTTTCTTTCGCTCGTCTACTGTGACGAGTGGGTAGGGGCACTAATTGCGGTTTCAAGCAGTCGAGTGCAGCTGATCGAGTGATTCAAAGATGCGGTATTCAAAATTTGAGATGACGAACTAAAATCAGTAGAAATCTGCACAAGTTGCACGTATAGTCAGCACACAAGTTGATAACCACATTCAGACCTAAAATATCACTTAAATCATCATTTTAGTAAAAAATTATGTTAATACAGTAATGGCAATTGTCAAGCCATTAATTTTAAAAATATAAATAAATCATGCCGTACGTAGTGATTTTGAAAACTGAACATTCATCAACTTTTGTAGCTATCCGATCTTAATCAATTTAAGTAAGTAACTATTCTTAAAACTAAAACGAAGCAATAAAGAAAAAAGCTTTTTTTTTAATTTTTTGAACGAGAAATTATGTTTGAATGGATTAACAAAAATGCTGTATGTAACAAAACAAAACTGTTTTGTTACATACAGCATTTTTGTTAAGAGATTTTAAAATTTTAACGAAAATAATTCAAATTATCGTTTATTTACTGCGCTTTGTACATTTAGAAACATCTACCTACTCGCAAAAAATATACTCTGTGATGGATAAAATACATTTGGAAAATCAATTAAATATGGCGAAAACCTTTTGACGTCACATTATTTAGACGTGTATTATTAAATTAGTTGACATTTTGTTCCTACTCAAATATTTTGTTAAAAAATTGTCAAAACAACGATCGTGACATTGTTTATGCCTGTTGAACTCATTTTTGTAATTACGGAAAATAGCGGATTTAATGAAATCTTTTGCGTAAACTAAATGGACGGTGGAGCGTTTTCACCATTGTTGCTTTAATGTAGTCGAGCAATTCAAAGTTCCATCGTGCTTGCTTCACGAGAACATTTGTTTTGATAAGTCAATTCACTCGAGTCGACAGTAAAGTTAGATGTAGCAGGTTCACAAAATGACAATGAGTTTACGAGAGAGTCGTCCAAGTTGTATAGCGTAACGTAACAGTCATATCCAACGTTTGTCAAATAAATTGATAATATAATCGCAACATAAGCCCGTAGTTTGTCGCACGTTGATCACGTTATTGCTGGATTTATACTGTCATTATGATACTAGTTAAGCTGTAGTTTGACAGTTGAATTTTGTGTAAATATAAATCAAAAATACCATCCAAACCTTTGTTTTTAGCCAATGGAGTACAGATATGTGGTTCTTGATACTTTTGTCAGTACTTATAAAATGTATTGTATCTTAGCTATAGAAATACTACATAGGATAGGTACATACAATGGTCATGGTAACTTGCCAAGGACCTTACCTTTTCTTAGATAGAAATGATGAAATGACAGTTTTACTTTTAAAGATTTCTATGGAATTTATGCAAAAGTTTAAAGGGGAAGTAAAACACATTTTAACCCAAATATAAAATGGCTTCGATTCGTGACTAGCCTGTGTGCTAAGCCTCTTAATAAATAAAATAATTACAATTATGAGCCCGTGATGTCCCACTGCAGGGCAAAGGCCTCCCTACCCTTTTTCCACTCTCCACGATCTTGAGCAGCTGTTTCGCCAGCCACCGCCTTCTGGGTATACCGCGTGGCTGTTTTCTATTTAAAAGTGCTCGGTGCATGGTTTAGCCCAGAGGGCGATCGAGTCCCACTTTAGCTGAAAATAAAAAAATATGATAAAAATACCTATGGGGTAGCAAATAGGTGTATTTGTGACTGAGTTTGTTTTCTGGCAAGTGCTGAGAAGAATCTCAGCACTTGCCAGATTGTCCGTGTCTTATCTCTAAGCACTAGTAGGGCCCAAAAATTAAGGAGACATTTCCTGGCCTCCTAAGGGCCAGTATTACTAATTTTTTAAATTTTGAACATTTCTAACCTAAATAGAATCAAGTATTTGTGACGTTTGACTTTATACAATATTTTTTAACGGGAATTCGTAACAGACCTACGTCCAGTCCGCATGTTGTGTCGATGCCCTTTCCTTAGCACAAAAGTCGGGTGGCCATCGCTGACTTCATCAAGCGAAGACGAAGCTGTGTCATAAAAAGTTATTCCTTCGAATGTAATATTCGTACCCATTGTGCGCCGGGTTGCCTTAGGAATAGCGAAGTTATAGGAAAGCGAGTACGGTTTGATAATAATGTCCTTCTAGCCGAATTTCGTCTACAGTGGCCAATCTCAACAGAGATAAGCCGACTGCGCGGGAGATATTATAGTGCATAAGTGTGTGCGCAATACACAGGTGCACTCTCTGTTCCTTCTCTTTTATAATTCGGTGAGATGGCAGTCCGCCATGACCGTAGAGAGATCAGGCGCCAATGGCTTTATGTGCTTTCCGAGGCACGGGGGTGTTAACACAACTTCTTGACTCCGGAGCTGTGTTTGAGTTATTTCAAGACAGAAAATCCCAACACTTTTCGGCCCGACCCGGCATTCGAACCCTGGACCTCGTGAAGTACGGTTTGATATACTATATTCGATTTATTTTATTGCCACGTTGTGTCGTTAAATACGTGCTGTGACGACCGTCTTGATGTAGTGTTTCGCGCTCCAGAAGTTGCGGGTTCAAACCCGCAAGGAGCAAACGTTTGTGTGATAAGCACGAGAATTTTTACCTGAGTCATGGATGCTTATAAACGTATATAAGTATGTCTATTCGTTATCCTAGTCCCTATAGCCCAAGCTTACGCTTAGTTTGGGGCAAGGTGCTTGGTGTGGTCGTTTAAACAATTTATTTATTTGTACATAATATGGAAACTTTTATATTATCATTAATTGTTAAGTTAATTGTGTTACTTCAACGCTTTTTATGCCAAATATGGGTACTAAATGAGATATATTCAAGAGATCAACTTAAGAAGTGTTAAATTCCTCGTATTAATATACTTACAGTAATGGAAGGATAATCCTTTAAATAAATATAAGCCAAATCATGTCCTAACATTTGCCTTTTTTTTCAAGTAGAACGTCCCATTTTCGAGATAAAAATACTAATTTGTTGTACTATGGTTACCATCTATTCGATTTTTAAAAATCTTACATTGAAATATTTCACACACCAAACTCATATTCTCTTAAAATGTATTTAGAGTTCTAAATAAAATAAAAACCTTGAAACAAAATCTCAAAAACTGTAATTTAAATTAAGACATGGTGTAATTAATCTGAAGTAAAAGGACTATCCTTTATTAACTGAGAGGAAACCTTGTTTAGCGTACAACTGTGTTAAATCGATTATATAATATAAACTTTGTTCAACGCTTTATAGAATTACATTTTTCACATCCACAGTATGGCTGTTCAACTCAAACTGTGCCATATCTCACTCGAGCAGCGAGACGCGATCGCCTGCACAATGGTTCAGATTTTAAACAATATTGAGCCCATATACGTCGCGTGTTACGGCACGAATTTATTCTCTCTGTATGAAGGAGCGTTCTGCCTCTGTTGGCACATTGCATTTCTCAATGTGCAGTTCACAAGAATCCTGGGTAACTCTTTCAGTCGTTGCTTCGATATTTGAACGGTATAAAATTTGTAAGCTGAATGGGCAGTTGCATTTTGTTATATTGGCACGGAGAAGAGTTCTTGGTATGGACGAAGAAACTTGTTGACTCTATCGAATTTATTACTAGTATTTTTCATCACCAAGTAAGTTTTAAATTTCAGATATTTAGTACTATCAGTCGTTCGTCTTACGCACTCGAGCATGACGCTCACGCATACCGGTGCAAAGTTAGCGACCATATTCTGCGTCAAACAATGCGCAAGAAAAACATAAGAGTAATATAGATCGACTTTTCACCCCCGATAACCTCCACATACCAAATTTTAGCGAAATCGTTAGAGCCGTCTTACATAGGGTGTGAGTACCATGCGAGAACTAACGTGTTGTACATTATTATCATCATGTGGTGGTCCGCGCTCCGGACTACAAAATCAAAGGTTGCGGGTTCGAATCCCGCAAGGGGCAAATGTATGTGTGATGAGCACGAGCATTTGTACCTAAGTCATAGATGTATAAACGTATATAAGTATGTATAGACATACTTAACGGATAGCCGTTATCCTAGTCGCCATAGCACAAGCTTACGCTTAGTTTGGGACTAGGTCATTGGTATGTTTGTTGAAACAATTTATTTATTTACAATTAGTATTTTTTATAGCAAGAACTATTTCACTCAAAACTTTGAACCCGTGTCAACTGCACTTATTTGAATGTCAACTACAAGTTGCAGCCAATTTAATTATTCCACAAACAGCATCCACTTTGTTTTGACTAACAGTGGTACACCAATTTCTCGCTAACTGGACAGACGACAATATACCACTACGGCATCGTATCTACTTGTAATAGGGGTGACTTTGCAACGAAAATGTATTGTCTGATTCACTAGCAATTGTGCGGACGATTGCCGACAAACTTCACCATCATATCAGCCTATTGCAGTCCACTGCTGGACATAGGCCTCTCCAAGACGGCGCCAACTTTCACGGTCCTCCGCTTCTCGCATCCAGCCACCACCGGCCACCTTCCTCAGGTCATCGGTCCACCTAGCAGGGGGGCGTCCAACACTACGTTTCCCGAGACGTGGTCTCCATTCGAGAACCTTCCTACACCAACGCCCGTCGGTTCTGCGACAGACATGAAACTTCACCGACACCCTTTAAATAAATTCGCAAACTAACGAATTTGAATGCGACAAAGTCCAGCAATAGTCTCTTGGAAAGATGGCGTCTTTGTGTAGAACCTCGTTGAATAAAGCTAGTTGAGAGTCTATTAAGGTCTTGTTGCAATCTGCAAGGAAAAAAGCCATTAGAATAATAATTATTGAACACTTTTGTACCTTTCAATCGTGTGTTTTTTCATTGTACAATTGCCAAAAACGATTCAATAACGTATTTCAAATGTAAATTATTACACAGGTGTTGTTAGTTTTTTGTTTATTACCCGTGCCCTTTACGTTGTTCGTCTGTTATGTGATGTCCATTCATTATTAAATGTATTTTCTTTCTTTCTTTCAAATGAAATGAAAATTTATTTGCACAAGACTTGGTTCAAATAGGTAGAAATACAGTGCATATTTCTCGTGTTTTACCATAGTGTGGCATACAAAATAATAACAGTTATGAAATTAAATTAATTAATACAATATCAGTGTCATTATCAAAGGATACATCAAATCAAATAAGTTAAGTCAAATCAAATTAAAAATGTCCGTAATCTTGATGAGATATAGTGATGCTATTGTTTATTAAATTCAAATTCAATCATTTATTTGGCACTCAGATAATTTTATAATGAATATTAGGTAGTACATTGGTCTAATACCAACTGGTATTAGCTGTCGTACCAGTTGTTTCTCGCGACTTCACCCGTGCTTCTATCAGATTTGAATACAAACTTTCAGAAAATACTTTTTGGTAAATATCCTATAAAATAACCTATATGTAGCTTTACATATTTACAGGCAACTTAGAGATATTATTATAAAACACGATTATGTACAAAATTAAAATTATAAAAAGGGTCCTTGTGGTAAGGTTCCCAGGATGCTGGCAGCGTTACCCCGCTGGATAGCGATGCCTATACGCTGTGCAAGGTAGCTGCCAGCTTTTGGGTCATCACTGATGTCAATCAGCCTCTTGGAAATCTCTTTAAAAAAAGAGAAAAAATCCTATAAATAGAAGCAAAGTCTACATGTTTTACAAAATGGTTAGTTTCTCAGCTTATAAACCCTATTTAATTATTTTGAATTAAATATTCAACCTAATAAAAAATATCTCGCACGTAAATAAATACATCTACCTAATTTTCTTTTCCTTCTAATTTGACCTTTCTAAACGCCAATCGGATATAAGTAGGGCTTGGGGCTATTATAAGAGGAGTACTTACGTTTCTATGGCAACTAATACAATGCCTTACCAACCCAGGGACTGAAAGCATCTGTTACTCTTGGCCGCTCAGTCAGTTTATTAGGGTATAATTCATTTGTAAATTTATATTAAAATAGACTGAAGATCAGGTTTATTTAATAAAAGAAAAGAAAAACAAAGACATGCATGAAATAGAAATAAATAAACTTAAAACCTACTTAATCAAAATTAAACCCGTGTCCTTTAGGCAAGGAGGCGAGGATGCTGGCTGCGTTACCGCGTTGGATGGCTATACTTATCCTTTGAGCGAGGAACGAGCCAGCTTTACTATTTGCCAAAACAGAATTTAATTTAGGTGCAATTTTTCCAAAAAAGTAATTTAGCGGATGGTCCCCACGGTCCAAAAGTTTCGACGCCAAACGGCGCAAACACATAATCACTTGCAAGAGATGCATACTTGCGACGTTTGGCGTTTTCAGCTAACTCCGCCACCGCTCCAGCTTTTAAGGCTGACTCCCTGAGATGACATGGGGCCAAAGTATCGACGCAAGTTGCGTCCCAAACTAAGGCCCGACCCCGCTCCTAGGGAATGAGAGTAAGGCCATCGGGTCTCTTGCCATCATCACGGACCAAACCACGTGGTTCCAACGTGGAAGGAACATTGATGCTGGCAAGAGCTCTCCTGATGGCGTCATTAAGAGTAGCGTGGCGGGCGAGACGCCCAGCACTTTGCTGGCAACAAAGACAGTGGAGACCATATTTGTCGACCACCTTGCCACAAGGACACGTAAAAACTTCACAAATAGGGGTACCAAGGCGCAGACCCACACACACCCGGAATGACTCACTATCAAAAAGGGAGCCCAGATTTTTTGATGATAAAGCATGAAGCCAGTGGCCTGAATGTTTGCAGGAAACTGCCAAGAGCCTAGCACGATAACAATCACTGACAGAATTTTGAAGTAAAGAATAAAAGGTCTCTCTCGCAAGAGGGACATCCCAGAGTTTTTGTTGATGACGTTCCTTTGGGATGTCTGCACTAGGACAGAGACCTTGCCAAAACTCCTCCGCCTCTCTCACCTCAGAGAGCTGGCGAGAATGTTTTAAAATTCTTCCAGCTAAAACGGTGCTATGGTGAGAGAGGAGAGAAAGGCAACACTAGAAATTTGACGAATTCCGACGCCACCGAAACGAATAGGAAGCGAAGCCTGAACCCAAGAATCATTGTCAAAATGCAAATTTAGAATTTTTTCCAAACAATTTCTAAGGGTGGTATCAAACATTTTTAAGCAATCCCTTTTTTTCCAGATTGGCCTAGCACGAAGGTAATAAGTAAATTTAGGCACAAAAAGACAAGATTTTAGGATTGTATAAGCAATGTGGGAATTTAGATGTTCCAATCTGGGGGCTAATAGACTTAGCAAATATCTTTATCTAAAAGTAATCATTAAGATTATTTTCTTTAGTTTCTTGATTTTTAATGAATTGGGCACTTTTTTCATCACGATGAAGATATCTGCCAAATTCTCGTATTGCGTAAAAAAATTTTTGGAATAAAAAACACATCTTCACTAGTAATCATTATAAAATCAATTAAGAATACTATTTTAATGCATCATCCAAAGTTTCATGGTATTCCACTTATTTTTACGAAATGCGCTCTCCTGTAAAATTGCAATTTCGTAGATGTATTTTCCTACTTTGAAGCCATCGGTCCTTCCCAGGGGATACGCGCATATGATAGAGTGAAGTCGAGCAAAAGAGCAAAATGGCACGAACTATCCTTTTCAACTCCTTTCCAACTTTGAACCCCCTTATATCTTCGTGAGCAATTGTAATTTACAATTAGCAAGTTATAAAAAAACAGATCCTTGGCTATTTGAGAATTTGGCCTTTTCAGAGAGCTTATTAAAACTGCCGTCACTAATCATCAAGTTATGCCCAATTCAATTTACCACCTAAGTATGTTTATGGAGTTAAGAATCGCATGCTTTAACTCAATTTACTAAACCAGTTTAATTTAACATCGAAGCCTTTTTCAATAACTTGCTGTAAAGCAGTTAATTAACTTATATCTATAGACTTTTCCTATCTTAAACTTGTGCATAATCTGATTATTTATCGTAATTAATCTTAAGTATCATAAACCTTGATCACCACATACTTAATATTATTTTCTCATACCTTCCTCAGTGATTAATTCTGATTATTTAATTTATGACCATATCTATAAACAAAATGTGGCGGAATGGTGTCGGTATGCAAATGACGCGATAAACAAATAGCGTTATGAAGCCAAATTAACGAAGTTAATGTGACTAGTAATTTATGTAATTGTTATTTTATATAACAACACTCTTGGTCCGTTGAATACAAATTTTATTAATATTTTAAATCGTTACAATAGTACCAACGCGCTCAAGTTAAATAACAATTATACATACATAGGTAGTATATTTTTTTGTTGTTTTTTAATAAGGTAGACTACTTCTACTGACACTAAGATATAATAGTAGAATGATAGGTTATATTACATTTTATAAAAAGTACTTCGGTACTTCAGGAGACTTTTAAAAAATGTTAGATATTTTCTTTCTGTCATTTACTTTGAACAAAGTAAAAGTACTTTTAAAATTTAACCTTAGTTTTCTTTCTATGATATTTTTCTGATAAAGCCAGTCCTCGAACTAAAAGAAAACTAAAGACACAAGCTTGTCGTAACATATTAACTCAATGAATATCTACACGGTTCGGTCATCAGGCACTAAGACAAGTGAGTGCGTGCCCAAAACTTTTACGTCAGTTGGCAAGTCGCGCAGATTACATCTGGGGACAAAGGCCCTTTGATCCCTCCTCTCCATGTAGGTGCCCCTCCCTCCAGACCCTGTCAGATGACCTGCTGAGATGATGGACATGTTTTTGCAACAACGAACTCGAGCGAGCGAGCAATTTGTTGTACTATTGCTATTTTGACAAAATTTTACCGGGGATGTAACTTTTTTTATATACTTATTAATAGAGGTGGTTCAAACTTAAAAACTCTGCATATATCTGGTCATACATGCTAACATTAAATGACTTACGGGACATTTGTGGGCTGGTGCTGAGAAAAAGCAGCGCAAGAAATACACTATTGTCATAGCCTCTTTATCTATACATATTGAATGACTTACATCAAGCGGGTAGGTACAGAAACGTACGTTGCCTACAGTTCAACCTTTTTTATTTTTCGTAGTTTAGGCCAAAACTATTAGTACTACAACGATCTACTCTGATATACACTGAGCGGAGGCCTTTTTGGTACCAAAATATTAGTTTTAAGCACTGAGTCTGCTTGTTCTGTAGTTTTTGGTACTAAATAAATATATAATTTTTCTTATCTAAGTTAGCCTTTTTTTCTGTTGGGTCAACCCCTTTGGGATCGTTCGAGTTACATGGTTGTTTTATTTACATTTTTCACCAAGTGAACAAAGGTGACGGTGTGCTATATCTCTATTTTAACCGACATTAAAAGCCTGGTAAATTACGCGTGTTTAAAAATATTTTTGGCGAGCATTTCTATTTATTTGTTAACAAAACCTGAAAAGCTGTTCTAGTTTTCAGTCCATTTCCCCACTCCATAAACTAGCGCGCCAGTGCCCACGAGCCCCGGTTCGTTCGGGACCACTCGGCCGTTTCCGGGAATGCCCGTCGCAAATTCGCGATCCGGTGACTGAGGCCCGTAGTGTAGCACGTTACTCACATTTGGTGCTCGCTACTTTGGACTGTCTGTTATTTTTATAAATAAAAATAAACGCCTCAGCAACAACTAATACGTTAATACTTACAACTAAAACTTATATATTACAACAGTGCTAAATGTATATGCTCTTACAGGCGAACACAGCATTAAAAATGATACGGGAATTCATGCAACGTACATATCCAAGTATTTTGTTTTTAGGTACTTCCGATGAACACAGCATCCTAAAGAAAGAAAGTCATCAGTCAGTCAGTCAACAAACACACCAATTACCTAGCACCAAACTAAGCTCGATTATAGATGAAGATAAGCTTATTGTAGACTTACTACTTTTATATATTTATTATTTTGATCTGTTTTACAAGCTGTGTACAATTTATACATAAATCAATAATATTTGCATAATAACGTACTGTCTAGCTTTACTTCAATTGCTGAGCTTAGTTAGCAAGGCTAAGTGAGTAATTATGCCTAGTTCAATTCATGTTTATTATATTATCCCATCAAAAACAACACTTGTCAAAAAAACCAAGTCTCGCAACTCAGTTGTTCTGCGGTAAAAAGTTGTGTGATTCATGTAATACCAAGTCGGTTATTAATTTATTCAGTCTCTACTTAAGCGACTTTCTGTCTTAATACGTCCAGTCTCTAAGACTACGATCGTGGTCTCTAAGACCACGATCGTGGTCTTAGTGGACTTACTGGACATAAATATATTGAGACTCGGCCATCGCCTGAAAACACGTGTAAATTCAATCGCCTGAAAACACATGTAAATTCAATTATTTAGTGCGATGGCCAAGTCTCGATATATTTATATAAAACATAAAAGAATTTTAATATTGATATGCGTCACTATAGGATGCTGTTAATTATTACGTAACAACTTAATGCTTCGAGTACGAAGATTCCAGACACAATTGATTTTCAATTGTTATGGACCACGATCGTGGTCTTAGAGACTGGACGTATTAAGACAGAAAGTCGCTTAAGTAGAGACTGAATAAATTAATAACCGACTTGGTATTACATGGATCTCACAACTTTTTACCGCAGAACAACTGAGTTGCGAGACTTGGTTATTTTGACAAGTATTGTTTTTGATGGGATCTCATTTCTCATGTATTTTGTCCCCGCCCCGCGCCCTCGCGCTAGTACCGCGCAGCGCGTAGTAACGGCCCGCGCTCACTCGCTAGCATCGCAGCGCGTGGTATAATAATTAATTTACAACCTTACGCACTCGTAATAAGTACGAATACGCACGTAGATACGTTTTTTGCATAAAATAATTTAATTTACACGTGTTTTCATGACGGGAATACCCATTTTTTGTTCGATTTGGCAGGGGCACTACCATGCGCCTATATTTATATGGGACTAGATTAAACCCGCGGCTTCGCACGCAATAATAATAACTGCCGTAAAACATCGTTACGAATAAAGCCAATATTGAAAAATTTAATTAACTGAAGACTTGGCTGTATGGGCTTAATTTTCTTTGCGGTCTTTTCTAGATTTTTTAGTTTTTCCTTGATTCATACACCAAACACTACTTATATTCCAAATTTGAAGCTTCTAGGTCTGCTAGAAGTGCCTTAGAATTTTGATGATTGGTGAGTCAGTGAGTGACAAAATTAAGAAATTTGACCCGTTATAATTCTTAAAATACTGGTTCAAATTGAATGAAATTTGAAATATACCGTGTCTTTACAATGCCTGCATGGTTACTGAAAATTTCAGTCTTCTAGTTTTATCCACAACGAAGATACAGGGGGTCGAAAATGGTCTGAATTGCTTCGAGAAAAGGATGGTACGGCCGTGACGCTTTTTTTGCTCGACTTGGTGGGGCACAAGGGCACAATTGCTTTTATAATATCGATGAATTCCAGAAATTCTGCTGTGACGGCCGCTTCAAGCGAATTGTTATTGATTCCTGACATGTTAATTTAATTTATCAATAATATTACTTTTGACATTGCACTTATGAATTTATGACCATACATTTTTATTTTATTATTTCATATTATACTGACTTGTAAAAACCTAATTTAACTTAAACATATTGATGTAGTAAAATTTGTTGAAAAATGTAATTACCTATCTACTGAGATTTTGTAGTCTGACTCTATTGACAATCTGTAAATCTTGAATGTATATGTATTTTAGTGATTGTACTTGTTAATATTAATAACTGCACGATGACGAAATATTTGCATATCGATAGTTCGATGAAACATGCATGTTCATACCTAATAATTTGTAAGAACTTTATATGTACCATGTTTTTTTTCGCAAATAAATACTATTCTATTCTATTCTATTCTGTAAGAAATTGCTTTCAGCAATAAGACCGCCTAAATTGTACTATTCTCTATGAACATTTATGTAAATTGATACTGTGTGTGGTGCGCAATAAAGAGTATCAATCAATCTATCTATCTATATTAGTACTTGAAATACCTTATAATTCATAGTTATGAATTATAATTCTTTAATTTCCTTAAGAACATGGTATAAATGGATGTTACAATAAATACAGTGCACATGTCTTGCCAAAATTGTTATCATGCATATACAATAGGGTAAAAAATAAGCAAAAATTTACAATGTCAATAAAAAGTGATTCTAAACTCTATAAATTAAATTAGACTATTATAAAATTGAATATTTATGTCAGAGATTATTTAATAAACTGGTCGGTTAAGTAGATCTTTTAAGTCATAAATTTTTTGGTCAATAAGCCATTTATACAATTGACCCTTGAAGATATTAAGTGTGTTATTTTTAATTAGATCCTACCTTGGATCCTAAGACGAGTAATTTAATGAAGATTATTATATTGTTCTACCAAAATTAAAACACAATAGATACAAATGTCTTATTTGTTTGGTAAATTTTTTTTAATGGGTTCACTGAATTGATTTCATTGCTATTGCTTTGTTTGTGATCTAAAAGTGAATAAAAAACGATTAGTCTTAGTAAAATACCTAGTTTCACTGAATCACTGTAACAAAGCTTAAGCTAACTTAAATTAAAATTTAATTGGGATTTGAAAAGATTTCAAAACTTGGTCATGATAAATGGTTGGCATTTTTAATTTCGAAGTTTTAAACCTTCTCAATTTTGATAACGGTTTTACGTTAGCTTACCAATCGATAAAAAGATCCTTGGTAGCGTTCATATTACGTGGGTAGGGTTTATTCAGCGTTGAGAAAACTGGTCGTAAATAGGATGCTGTTCAAAATACGGGTCCCAGATGTAGCGCAAACTTACGCAACAAAACGAGCCGGGCCGCCTGTTTTATTTTCTTCAAGTTGGTCCCAAGTCGCTTTCGGCTGGTTAGTGCTCATGCTAACTTGATTGAGTGACAACACTAGGAGCTTTTATCTTCTTATAGATAGAAATAGTATTGTTGATATTTCTAATTCTATTTGATTAATTGTTTCTGAAAGTGACGAAGATGACGGACAAGACACTTAGCACTCAAGGACATGACACATAAAAATACCTGCGGAAAGTTATGAACGTTCCCTAATATTATACTAGAGTGATTGGCATGTTACATTTCCAGTCAAGTATTGTGATTGGTAGGAAAGGTGCAGTCACAAAGATAATAAAAAGTTACATCGCAAAGGAGTACCTTTTTAGGGTTCCGTAGTCCGACAAGGAACCCTTATAAGATCGTTCAGTCCGTCCGTCCTAGTCTGTCACAGCAGAATATCTTTTACGTTTATGGACTGATTTGCATGTAACTTGGTTCGAGGATACTTCACGTATAGATATCATTTTTAAAAATACAAAAAATTAAGATTACCCCTTTTTAAGGGTACCTCCCCATACATGTAAAGGGGGGGGGTGAATTATTTTTTTGAGTGCACCCCCTTGTGTGTGTATCGTTGTAAAGGACTATAAAAATAAGGTGGGGTTTACATACAACACTTTTTTATCAGCTTTACCATTTGCGAGATATAGCCCGCCAAAGTCGTTTACACGGTGTCCCCCCCCCCCCCCCCTCTGTAATTTCGGACCTATAAACTTCAAATCACTCACGTAAAAAAACAGGCGCGGAAACTCTTATTTATAATTGTTTCGGGTATCCAGTGATGACTACTTTTGAAATTATAAATAAAATTAAAATAAAATGTTTTTAATAAAATAAAATTTTTTGCCTATACTGTCTAATGTTTTAAGTTAATGGTACGGAACCCTTTGCGCGCGAGTCCGACTCGCACTTGGCCAGTTTTTTAAATAAGATCTAGGGAACAATATAAAGAAACGCCTGTACAGCAAATAATTTAATAACAACTACTTTTAACTTTTCGAAAGTAAAAAAGAAATAGCGCAACTTTCGCCACCATAATCACCGTTAATACGAGGGTCAAACTGAAAGTTCTTAGAAAATCAAAAACTGATTACATTAGCCAGTTATTAGTTTTATTATATCTTTTCAAAATATTGTCCATTGACGTCAATACACCGCTGCATGCGATGGAACCACTGGGAAAAGCACTTTGCCCACTCGTCCTTAGGGGTCTCTTCAATGGCATCGCGATACGCAGCCACCGCTTCTTCAGCATTCATAAACCTTTAAGCTTTCCTTTAAGTTTTTCTTTAATTTTTGGAAATAAATAAAAATCAGGTCGGGGCTATACGGCGGGTGACCCAGTAATTCAACGTTTGATGTCGCCAAATAGTCGATCGTTCGCTTGGCGGTGTGCGACGAGGCGTTGTCGTGGTGAAGGAGGATCCTACTGCGAGGTCGTTTCTCTCGAACTTTTTCCAAGACAAGTGGCAAACAATTGGTAGTGTACCATTCTGCAGAAACTGTTTTTTGATCCTCTAACACAATTGTTGCGAAATGACCTATCCTTCCAAAGAACGAGGCCACCATTTTTTTTCCCGCACTTCGATCTCTCTTCACTTTAGTTGGCAACTCCTCGAAAGGAAACACCCACTGAGCAGATTGTCTTTTAGTTTCAGGATCATAACAGTAAATCCAGCTTTCGTCACCTGTTAGTATGTCGAACACAGCATTTGAGTCACCTCCGTTAAATCTTTCAATCATTTTACGGCACCAATCCACACGATGGAGTTTTTGAGCCTTAGTCAAATTATGAGGTATCCACCGGGCGCAAAGCTTCCTGACCGCTAAATGTTCGTGGAGGATTTTGTGCACTTGACTCATACCGATGCCTAAGCTTGTCCGAATCTGCTGATAGGTCACTCTTTTGTCAGTCTCTATCATACGCCGCACAACACAGATGTTATTTTCAGTCGTCGCCGTAGAAGGCCGTCCCTCACGTACATCATCAGTGAGATTAGTGCGACCACGTTTAAACTCATTAAACCAGTTGTAAACAGTCGCACGAGATGGGGCTTCATCGTGAAAGGCCAATCGTAGTCTATCATAACTTTCTTGTTGACATAAATGACATCGAAAGTCATAAAAAATCATTGCACGAAAATTTTCTCGTGTTAAATTCATTTTGACGTGACACAGACAATTTTCAATTTGCCGCCAAGTCGTAAAACAAAATGACAAATGAATGAAATATATACTCAGTAATATTGGCAAAGAGTTCTATTTTCAAACTTTAGAATATTTTTTTTATTATATTGTTTATAAGTGGCCAGTTCTAAGAACTTTCAGTTTGACCCTCGTACGTTGCACTTTTCAGTCGATCGAGTCGATTATGAATGAGTAAAATAGTTTAATTATATACGCATTCGATTCGTTACAGCAGAAAAAAATATTAAAAATTAATTAATTTGTTTCCATCTGTAATACATTTAATTGCTTGTTACTGTATTCTGATCTAGTGGCAGCAATCATGGATGTTTATAAACATATTGAAGTATTTTTTCTATACCTTATTCTAGTCGCAATGGCACAAGCTCACGCTTAGTTTGAAGACCAGGTATAATTGAAGTGATTATTGAAATAGTTTATTAATATACTAGCAATTTTCCGCGATTTTACCTGCGCCAAAAGTCGGTTTTTTTACACAAACTTCCATCCCCCATTTCATAAAATCATCAGGGGGGTCCCTGATGATTTTATAACGCGACAAAAAATAGCCTATGTCCTTTCCAGGGTCTTAAACAATCTATGTACCAAAAGTTATTAGTTTTGGACCCTATTTACCTAATACAAATAATAAAATATTTCTTATTTTTAATATTAAAGTACGAGTAGATGTAGATTGTGTGAAAAACTAGAAGTAGGTAGGTTTGCCACATATTTTAAGCTGTGACAAATCTATCAGGAAAATTAAAAAGTTTTTAGATTAGGAACTTTGACCTTTCACACTGAGCTTAAAACTCTAGTGTACTAAACACTCTCTTTAAACAAGAAATCGCTTTGAAAGCAACGCTTTTGAGAAAACTGCAGCTCCAATTACTCGCGGTCTTATGGCCATTGTCATGAAACTGCTTACAATTAACAACGTCATTAAGATCGCGTAATTATCCGGGTTCACATTCTATACACTATTAAAATACATAATAAGAAACTTTACATCCTTGTGTTAAAGTTTATTTTGGGTCGTAGCGCCACCTGAGAACAGCGGCAAGCGAAGCCGGGGGCGGAGCCTCGTTACCGGCCGCAAGCGTTTTCTTAATAAACCACACTCGAAATCATTTTAAGGCGCATTTTGTGTAGTTTTTAACGAAAGGAGTATAATGTAAAGACGGCTTTCTGTAGAGTTTATAGAGCTAGCTACAGGCGTGGAAGGTTTTGTGTATGAAGATTCCTATTGTAGGTAGTTTTAACTAAAATAATAAATTAATGCCTACCAAAATAAACAAGGGTGCCTTATATTTGGCATATAAGTAAATTGGTTACGTAAATAGATAAATTGAAATCACTTTGCTTTAAATTTTCCGCTAAAAGACGCTGAATTTAGTTTATCTATAAAATGGATTTCCTTAAAGTAACGCCTGATTCCATCAATTATAATTGGTTACGTATCTACCCAGTAAATGTTAAAATGGTAATGTAAGTAGGTTTCTTTAATTATTGTGTATGGTTCTTTTCACTACACCACAATTTCTGCTTTATTTCTGCTTCGTTTAATACCTAGTTAGTAGAAAATGTCTTAAAGCATTATTAACTTACTTGCACCCTAATGGCGAACGCCCCGACATAATTAAATCAATAATAAATAAAATTGTATTCAATATAGTCTATGATTTTTTACTTACAAGTTTAAACTTTTTATTGAGCGCCTGACTTTGGGCGCTGTGGAGCTGCCCGGTTAAATCATTTGATTTTCTTTGTTTGTGCAATAAATTAATAATAAGCTTTGGTACCATTTACCGCTACCATTTTTAATTATATGTAGAACTAACGTTAAACACCTCTTTAGGCGCTTTTCAGACTGCGGGGCGGGACGGTCTTTTTAACCGCGAAGTAATAAAGGCCGCGTCTGCCCTTCGATTCCCGTGACTGCCCTCACCGCAAACACAAAGCACACGAGGGACGGAGGCAGTTAGTTCATTAAAAATAAAAAACGGTAATTTAAAGCACTAGAAAACCCGCCTGCGTTTCTGTGTAATTAGCAGTCGGGACCCAAGTTAGAAAGTCAGCCGTCTCGTCAGTAGATTGTAATTTGCAATGTAATAAACAGGTATGTGCTCTGAATTCACTATGCCTCCATTTCTAAAATGTGTCCTGACTGCTACAGTTTTTCATATGGGTATCAATTATCCCGGGTATGACCTCTTTCTTATTTTAGGATTTTTGGATTTCCAATCACACTTTAAATTTACACACCAATTTTAAATTACCGTTTTTTATTATATTATTTTTAGTTTTTTTTATTTAAAACAAAACACCAAACTGTAAAAATATTATATTTTTGAAATGGTGTCTTTACGGCTTTCATTTGATACCCATTTTGCTATGCTAAGGAAAAAATCTATCCCTTTCCCCCCTTTTATTCCCATTTGCAGGCGCCATTTTTAAAATTGATACAGCCTATGTCACTCTCACAATTTTGACAAATTAAACGACACCTCATATATCAGATACTGCCGAGCGGTTTGGGCTGTAGGGCGTGCCAAACAATTATACATACATACTTACAAACATACATACATACTATCGAAAAACATAATCTCGAAAAGCTAGCCGCCCTGCGCCACCGTCTGCGTTAGTTCATACAAACTGGTTTGTGTGATTCATGGCGGGTAGCCACAGAGATGCCGCGCCGCCAGTGCTCGGCGGGCACCTGCGGCGCGGTTTTTTGCCCTTCATGTGCGTTGGTGCAGGACTCCTTCTATCGCTTGCGGTGAAATTAACCGGCCCGGCCCACCCCGCCGTCTGCAAAGCGCCTTATAGTTACCTTATGCTTATATTTCACTTTCAGCCTAAGTAGTGGAACAATTATAATAATTATGGAACAATATTTTTAGCCGAAATCTCAAAAAAACTAGGTATAACATAAAAATCTAAATACTACAAGCTAAACCTGGAAAACGGCATACCGCATGTAAAAACTGCCAAATATCCGAGTAGCGGTTTCTTCCACAAGCAGGAAGTTTGCGCTCGAGCTGGCTCAAAGGGAGCTAAGTAACGAGGGAAACTTGCCCGGTTTCTCCAGCACGAATCATTTACTACATAATTACGATAAACAAGATATATGAAATTTTACTTATAGAATAAGCACCGGTATGGCTAAGCAAAATAACTAGTAATTATTGTTATAACTTTTAAGCAATTATTTTGCAAGTTATACGAAATTTAATATAAATTCAAAATAAATAGCATAAGTTTGTTTTATGTAGCCGATAAATAAATTTCTTTATTTACATGTTATGTACTTGTAAAGTAAATAAAAACACAATAGATTAATTTTTATATTTATTTAACAAAGCAGTTTAGAAATTAAAATAAAATAAATTAAAAAGATCACAACACTTTTTAAAGAAAATACATACCTAGTTCACTGTTACCACAATACTTTATAGACACGACAGGGATAGGGTTAAATATTTTTGTTATGAATACCTAAATTTATTCGCAAAGTACCAAAATGAAACTTTATTCCTATCAAAACCAGCACTTAATGAACTATTTTTAACAAAACAAAAAAACATATGAATTCCATTCTTATTCGCAAACCAATTCGTGCTTTGGGCTCTGAGGTAAACGCCGTGGCACAACTTAATGACAGAGAATCTCAACGGAGGCTCTATCCCTAAGCAATAAAGAGCATTTTAGAGTCAAAGATATCAGCGAAAGTTTCGTGAGTGTAGTGGCTAGTTTGAATAACCACTACCCCCAATTTGGCTGGATTTCTTACGATTGTAGACCCCTCCTGGCTCCGGATTTCTTCGTATTTTTGGCTCAAAGTTGGCAAAAGAAGAGGATCGCTTTTACCTAGCTATTATGAATACAGCTGAAATCATTATCTTTTCGTTTTTATTTCGTCTACTATTATCATCATTATTTTGAAGATTATTATGAAAATGAACAATTATTATTAAATGATACTTGAAGAGATTACTCGTTATGAATACAACACATAAGGTAAAACCGGGATAGATGCCACACTTTTTGAAAGATGTTATATCTCCCTGTACAATTATTTCAGTCATTTATTTGTCCAACTGGCAAGTCTTTTGGTATTTTATCAAAAAAATTATGAAAGGAAAAAATATTACCTTTGACATTTCCAGAGTATTACCGATTATTGCGAACCTCTAAATTTTGAGACACCTATCCCATATTATGGTAATTTCATGGTTGCCAAGTCCATATAAATGACTTTAAGGATAGACGACCCGCTGAGAAATAGGCCATCTATCCCGAAAAAACTTTGATCGCACCTAGCCGTCCCATGCAATGGCACAGAGACATGAGACACGATCAGTTTGGTGGTAGTTTGAAAGAATCGATAGATAAATAAAAAAAATAAGCTATGTATTTGCGAAATTAGAGTAATTACAATCGGGGCATCTATACAACCGGGGCGTCAATTACCTAGGGTAACCTAGGTTGCTCTAAGGCCCACTTGTGCACGTCAGGTGTTGGGGCTAGGGCTGGTTTGTTAAAGATGAACGCTGTTTGTGCAGTTATTTTGACTTTAATAATTAATAGGACTTTAAAGTTTAAAGAAAGAAACTCCGCGACAATAAGTTCGGGTAGCAGCGCATCGAGTGCGTACGTGTTGTTACTATGGCGTCCTGTGGGCGAGAGAGCGATCGCTCCGCCGCTGGCCGGCGGCATGTCGCGAGCGCTCCCCGCGACCCGCGCACCTTCCTGCTAGTGATGTGCAGGCGCGAACATCCTCCCCCAGCTGAAAGGCTTACTAGCCTTTAAGGTCATCCTTGTCTTCTAGGGGTAGCCTAACGACGTTGTGTATGGCACGTCGAATAGTCTCTTTAGCAGTATATATGTCGATCACCCTGCATACTTCGTCGCTGCCCATATGAAGCGCCGTAATGAGTCCCAGACGCCATTGCTGTGGTGGCAAGTTGTCCTATTTTACCACCACCATATCGCCGACGCAAGGATTGGGGCACGTAGATCTCCATTTGTTTCTTTGTTGGAGCTCTGCGACGAACTCCCTGCTCCACCTCTTCCAGATCTCGTCGCGAAGTCTTGCGATTAGCCTGTAGTTTGGCCTTGCGTCCTCTCCTGCAATAAAAGGCACGGCTGTTAACGCCCGCCCGATAAGGAAGTGCCCGGGGGTAAGGGGGTTTAAATCAGACGGGTCAGATGATAGAGGTGACAAGGGGCGAGAATTTAGTATCGCTTCTATCTGTGTAAAGACTGTTCACAGATCCTCAAAGGTAAGGGACGCATTTCCCACTACTCTTTTTAAATGAAACTTAGCGTCCTTTATACCAATTTCCCACGCTCCGTTAAGGTGTGGGCTATATGCGGGGCTAAATTTTAACTGAATACCCTCAGAATTGGCAAATTCATTTACAGACTTGTGACTGGACCGCAAAACCTTACCCAGTTCATTATTTGCGCCTACAAAATTAGTGCCATTATCGCAACAAATCAATTTAGGCTTACCTCGCCTTGATACAAATCGACGCAACAAATGCCTGGGTGCCTAAATCACTCACAACTTCTAAGTGAACCGCCCTGGTACTGAGACAAATAAAAATACATAAATAACATTTTGTTATGCGATTACCTCTACCCTGTCTACTAGAAATAGAAAATGGTCCAGCAAAATCAGTTCCAGTAGAATAAAAGGGGAATAAACCTTCTGTCCTAATAGATGGTAAGTTGCCCATAATAGGTTTTACTACACTACCACGATAACGAGCACAGACAACGCATTTTTTCACTACAGCACGAGCTAATGTTCTACCACCAATAGGCCAGTGTACTTCACGAATTGAAGAAAGAAGCTGTTGAGGACCTGCATGAAACAAACGGTTATGTTCATAAGACATTAACAATTTAGTAAATCTGTGCTTAGCACTTAATATTATAGGATGTTTCTTATTGAAATCAAACAAAGAATTTTTTATTCTACCACCAACTCTGATTATCCCCTCTGAATCAATAAATGGATTTAACGGCTACAAATTAGACCTTTCATTTACCTGTTTGTTCTCAGATAACAATTTGAGTTCCTCATGAAACATTTTGGCTTGACTGATTTTGATTAAACCTTTCAATGATATATATAATTCTTCAATATTCAAACAACCAGTTATTTTATTTTTACATTTACATTTATTTATAAAACGAAGAACGTAAGCAAATATACGACGAAGTCGATTAAAATTTGAATACCTATCAAAATCAATAACAGGATTTTTATAAGTGTCAATTGTTCCTACATGGACATACGTTTTTAGTTCTGGCAGATCTATGGACATATTCTGTAGCAGTTGAGGCCACTCGATAAGATCCTTCCTTAAGAAGGGAGGTCCTTCCCACCACAAGGAGTCAGACAACAAGCGCTGAGGGTCCACACCTCTAGAGGCTAGATCTACTGGATTGAGGTCACCTGGAACATGTCTCCATGAAAAACCTTGTGTCAACTCGTTTATTTCTATAACACGATTAGCTACAAATGTCTTTAACAATTTAGGTTGTGCCTTTATCCAACCAAGAAGAACTGTAGAATCAGTCCAAATAGTTTTTTGCTGAATTTCGAACCTAACTGAATCGATAACTTTCTTCGTTAGCTGTGCACCTAATAAGGCACCACATAATTCTAAACGAGGTATGGTTGTGAGTTTTATAGGAGCCACTCTAGCCTTGGCACAAAAAAGTCTAATCTGAATGTTACCCTCAGGGTCTGTTGAACGAAGATATACACAAGCACCAAATGCTTCCTGCAAAGCGTCCACAAAACAATGCAATTCGTCGGAGACTGCGTTGTCACATACAACATTCCTTTCTAAGTTAAGTTTGACAAAATACATAAATTTTCCACTACCTTAGACCAGCCTTGTGCAATGTGTTGGGGAACTTCATCATCCCAGCCAAGTTTTTCTTTCCATAATTGTTGTAATATTATTTTAGCTTTAATTATACATGCACAAAGCAGGTCCAAAGGGTCAAAGATTTTACAGGTTAATGAGATTATTGTTCTCTTAGTAATTTTACTATCTGTATCCAAATTGACATCAAAATGCAATATGTCTGGTGTAGGCGACCAATGTAGCCCCAAAACAGTAGACTCCTTGCAGAAATCCAGAGCTTCAGAGGTGGTTTCTCCCTTTACCAGAGCCTGGGGACAGTTTGTACGGACTTTATGCAGAGAAAACCTGCAGAAGACAGAACCTTTGAAATACTATCATAAATTCTCTTAATATCATTTTCTGACTGAAAACCTGTACTTAAATCATCCATATAAATGTCATGCTGAATAATATTTGCAATTTCAGGGTCAGAACATTCATGGGCAAGTTGAAGAATGCACCTAGTGCTTAAAAATGGAGCAGAAGCTGTCCCATAACTGACAGTATTTAATTGTAAGGCTTGAATAGGTTTAGACCTGCCTTCTCTCCACAAAATAAGTTGCAGATGGCGCTCCGATTCATCAACTTCAATTTGCCTATACATTTTGTAACAACATACTTATGAGAACGAAAACGTAACAAAATAGTAAATAAATCACCTGTATAACAGGCCCAACATACTGTATGTCATTCAATGATTTCCCTGATGTCGTTTTCATCAAAAACGACTCTCAATTTTGTAGTTTCGCTTTTTTCACGGAGAACCGCATGGTGTGGTAGATAATAGCCAAACTCAGGACGTCGAACTTCCTTCAAATGCCCTAAGCTACGGTATTCTTCAATAAATTCCAAATAACTTTGTTTTAATTTCGGATTAATTTGGAATTTTTTCTCTAGATTCAAAAGACGTTTCCTTGCCAAATAAAATGAGTCACCTAAAGCATCCTCTGGTACCTCTTTAAAGGGAATTTTGACAGAAAATCTACCATTTAAGAGACGCTTGTGATTATTGACAAAGTTATTTTCACAAAACTTTTCCTCAGGAGAGAACGTTAAATCGTTAGTATGAAGTTCTTCTACTTCCCAAAACCTTTGTAAATTATCATGAATTTCTTTTGTATAATTACAAAACAAGTGGCCAGGTTTTTTTGAATGCAGATTGCTGCTATCCCCTGTAGGACCACTGATTATCCACCCAAGCTCAGACTCCTGTAATACAGGTCTGCCAATACCTAAAGACAACCGTTGACATCCAACTATTTCCCAGTAAACATCTGCAGATGCAGAATGACTGCCTGTCTTATTTGCCTTTTTAGAAACATGCAATAAACTATTATGTTTTTTCTTGCAGACACGACACAAGATCTTTTAACGACAATTTAATGATTTATGACCTTCACTAAGACAATTGGTACATAATCTCAACCTCACAATTTCCTTCATTCGGTCCTCTACCGATAACTGATTAAATTTTTCACAACTAAATACTTTATGACCTTGCTCACTACAAAACAGACATAAACATTCAGAAATATTTTCCATTGATGAAACTAAAAAAGTTTCTTTGACATCATTATTTTTATTCTGATTGGAATAATTCATATTTTTATTTGCACTTAAATAATTGTTTTTCCGTTCATTTTGACCAGTGTTTCTAGAATATCTGCCCTATTACGAATAAAAGAAAAGAAGTTCTCTAAAGTAGGGAGATCTGATAAATTATTTTTGTGTTTTTCCCATTTTAAACTAGTAACTGAATCTAATTTTGCTGTTACCATATAAATAATTAGTGAATCCCACTGTTCAGTCGGTTGGCCTAGTGTGTTGAGAGCCCTCAAGTTCTTTGAAACATGATCTACTAAATATCGCAAACTTGTGTGTGATTCATTATTAATTTTATCGGTCGAGAATAAATTTTTGAGGTGATTGTTAATTAATATCTTTTTGTTATCATATCTGTCGCACAACAATTAACAAGCTACTTTAAAATTGGCAGAGGTATACTCTAATGACTTTATTACTTGAATGGCACCACCCTGCAATGAGGAGCGAAGGTAATGAAATTTATTTATGTCGGGAATAGATGCATTTGAAATAATTAATGACTCAAATGTGTCCCTAAACTCTAGCCAAGTTAAGTATGACCCATTAAATGTTGGCAAATTAATAGTAGGCAGTTTGATTGACTGAAAACCTCCATTAGAGACAACACTTGATGACAATTGTTCTTGTTTAGTACAATCACCCACATTAACATTACATTTCTCTAAAAAGTCTTGCAAAAATGATGAAGTGTAAATAATATCAGATTCGATAGATTCTCTTTCTTCAATTTGTTTATCTAATTCAGAATCACTATCACAACATTCCTCAATGCTTAACTGAACAAGATTAAACTCTGTATTTAAATTACATTTTTCTAAACGTTTTACCATTTCTTTAATTTGAATATTACTAATGTTTTTTGGCTCAATTTTCTCAAAAACTTCTATGTATTGTTAATCTGCCTTTAACTGACCACCGTTTCCTAACTAATTTTAATAACTTTTCCTCCGACATTATTAATAAGTTACCCAAACGCACCAAATGCAAAATAAATAAAATACTGGGCTTATCTGAAATTATAGGATGTGATTTTGTGCTCCACTCGCTGTCCAAACTAAGTACTCCAAGATGTTGTACAAATTTCAGCCAGTAGCAACTTTTACTAGGAACTGGATCTGTCCCGTCCTTGGCTTTGACAATTATTCCTTGATATTTGTCCAACTCTGAAGGATTATTCCTTTTTTGTTTCTCTGGAATTTGAGAAATAAAACACTTGAAGCAAGCAAAGCCAAAATGCGATCGAGGTTAGGAGGAAACGTGACCGAAAAAATTAGTTATTTATCCCAAAAAAAGAAAAGAATGTTCAAAGGGGTGTTTTTAAATAAGAGTAATAATAACTGTAGCAAACGCATCACACACAAGAAAAATACGATTGATGGCTTCCTGCTACACCTGGATCAGATTGAAAAATCCGCCAACAAGATATAGATGTTCAGATACGATAGGCACGCGGAAACAAAATATAATGCACTCACGTACCTTTAAGAAGATCGATGACCGGCACCTTCGATTGGGCAAACCAGCTGGTTCTAGCACATCACTTCAAGTCCTTCTCAAGATAGTAGCTGATGATGGTTCACGAACACGCGGTGGCGATTTCAGAGGTTAGGGGTTCGCGCGCGGTCAGCTCGGCGTGCTAATTGCAACTGCCCTCAACTCAAGTGTCAAAATCAAAAATCAACTCTCGAGCAGTGAGCGCATAGCAACCGTTTTAGGGTTGCGTTTTGTTACTGCATGGACCAACCATACAGAACACCGATATATGGCGTTTAATTAGATTACAATAAAGTTACGATAAAATACGAAGACAGAACAATAACTTAAAAGGCAAAACTTTTACACTTGAGATGCAATATTACTAACTTATAGGAAACAAACTGTAGCGACATCTTACCACTGTCGCCCACACTAGCAAGTAACTTCAAGACGCGACGCCTTGACTCGGCTCCTACAGGCTAGATGGCGCTGATAGCCCGCTCCATACAACACAAACCGCGATATGTAAGATTTAGCACGAGCTTGACTACATATAGATAAACCAAGACGGTGACCATCGGACCTTGGTCCCCGACCTTAACAACCGGTCGGTAGGAAGCGCTTCCTTTTGCCTTCCTAACTCAGTTGCGCCAAAAAACATAGAAGAAACTTTAACAAAATATGCAAAATATTAACTGCTATTTTTTTTTTTAAAGAAAATGGTTTATTGAGCAAATTTAGTGCTAGGGACGTAAATAGTTTAATAAAATTGCAAAATAAAACACGTGGTTGCGTGACAAAATGGCGTCTCACCCAGTCATGAAAATGCACACTGAAATTCACACAAATAGCAAATACGTATCATCATATATAGGTTAGTAAGATTGAGGATTAGATAGGAAAAAGAACGAGCACTTCCCTGGAATCCAAGCGTTGTTGATGTACAGCGCCTGCCTCTATTTTACGACCACGCCCTTAACCAATTTTTTCCAAAGTTGCAGTTTTCTTGCAGACGGTCGCCAAATGTTGGGGCTAGGGCTGGTTTGTTAAAGATGAACGCTGTTTGTGCAGTTATTTTGACTTTAATAATTAATGGGACTTTAAAGTTTAAACAAAAAAACTCCGCGACAATAAGTTCGGGTAGCAGCGCATCGAGTGCGAACGTGTTGTTTCTATGGCGTCCTGTGGGCGAGAGAGCGATCGCTCCGCCGCTGGCCGGCGGCATGTCGCGAGCGCCCCGCGACCCGCGCACCTTCCTGCTAGTGATGTGCAGACGCGAACATCAGGATTAACTAATCTGGATTTGTTCTAGGCCTATTATCTGTCACACAAGTCAAGACAAGTTAAGTACAAGTCCGAATCAGCTAATCCGGAAGGTTCACTTGCGCCAGCCCGGACTAGCTAATCTGAACTGGCGCAAGTGGGCTTTCAACTCAGATAATAGGCCTTAAAAAAGACGGACTTTTTCAAGGCCAGCTTTGCTAACCTAGACGTGTGCAAGAGGGCCTATGTAGTTATCGCTGTAAGGAAAGCTGTTAAATGCTTTTAAACTAACGCCAGGAAACCATTGCAACTAATAAAAAAAATTACAGTTCATATCTCATTTCTTGGATTCGCATTTGCAATCGCTATAATATTCAAGTTAGGCAGTAAGCCTGCAAGCTCTTACTTCAAAGAAATTCACTTATACTTGTTTGCTTCGATTTTTAGTGTTAATATCGAGAGTGACAACGAAAAGAAAATTATGTTCAATAGCACTAGTAGGCACCTAAAAGATTTTATTTATTTATTTACACCTTTATTGCACAAGTGAACTACTTAATGCCACATTCTCTACCAGTCATATCTTCGGGTTAGGCCAATATGAAATATAAGGAGATATACGTACATATTTACGTTTTATATAAAACTTTACGTTAATTACAAAATTGGTAAATGGTAATTTCTCACTTGAAAAAAGGCATATATTTACCTAGGGCGAGATGTGACTAATCTTTAGTTTAACATGTTTTTTTTCACTAGACACCCTGTTTATCTCACAGAGTACAGCTTCTATACCGCTACGAATATTTTATTCGGCGCCATTCATCAATCAGCCGCAGCTGCCCCCGCGCAAGTGCGCGCTTCATTTTACTTCGAGCGAGCGAAACGCTGTTGCCACTGACCTCTATAATACAAGTACGCTGGACTACATACTGTCAACCTAAAAATGAAGCCACTTGGTTATCGCCATTTTGGCGCTGATGGCTGTAGTGACCGTGTGGTGACCGTCCACGGAACTAATGAGAGTTGACGAGTTGACATAAACATATTCGCTACCTTGGGGTACAAAAGTTTCGTAAAAGCCATAAAAGGTTTATGGCTTTTACGACCTTTCTACCGTAACTTTCATATTATGAAAGTTACTTTATTTTAGTTCCCTGTACACTCGGTGGGGGCGCTTTTATTCGGCACAAAAATTATCTGTTATTTCTTAGAGAATGTTTAGTCCAGCGTACTCGTATTATAGAGGTCAGTGGCTGCGTCGCAGGCAAGTGAGTGGAATGAGCGCTGCCTTTCTGCTTCGCTGTTCAGCATAATGTGGGAGTGTATTCTATCGGTCATAATGGAGGGGTTTGTTATGATGACTACACATTTTCGGTTGTTGGCTGCTGCAAAGTAAATGTTGTAGGATAAATAAGATACAAACGGGTCAGGAATGTATTTCAGTCGATAGTGCTCAATTTTTTAAAAAAAAGGGACTTCTTTCTTAAAATATTTTGCTAACTGCGTAAACTTAAGTTGCACAATTTGTAATGAAACTATGATATTCTAATGCAATAGATAAGCATATTAATTCCAACGAATTGGGTGATTGGTTTTTTGTTTCATCGTAAAGCTAAAAGTTCTCTGCTTGATTGATCTATTGTATAGTCATTTTCTTGTTTTAGGAGGCAACATTTGAATAGCTACGAGAAAATCCTTCAATTATTTTATTCTTGAAAACATGTTTGCAATAAACAAAGGAAAATTATTTACCCGGCTCTACTGCGAAGATCGAGTAAGCACACAATTCCTGATTTCCATCGTTGAGCGTATGCAGTGTTTTCTAAAAATCAGATCGTATTTGTGAGCCGTTGTTTAAAGAGCAGGGCTGGATCTAGGGCGAAAACAATACACTGAAAGCGCCCTCTTAAAGGCGGTCTCCGCAATCAACAAATAGCAAAACTAGTTTGGTTGATCCTTTTTTCAGTGTACCTAGTCAGAAATGTACCTATTTTTGTGTCTTTCTTAATGTCTGCAAATCAAGGAAACGCAGTTGACAAAAACGAAACACATGCATTTAAAGCTTAGACAATTGAACCAGCATCCAAGATGTGAAGAATTATGTTTGTACCGTCAGACTGAATTTTATCCGTAACGTGGAATAAAAAACTAAATCAGAAAATTCAATATAATTATTTTATTTGGTGTTTATCTTTATGAGGGACACACACTGCTGTTTATATATATTAAGTTTACAGTAATCAATAGTAATAAAGTCTAACAAGTTCCACCAGTGCAAAGTTTAAACATTATAATGTTGATGATATAAAGATACTACTAGAAAACTATTCTTACCTAAAACCTATTTATTGTACCTACTGTGCTTATCAGATAATTATCTGTCGTGAAATCAAAATGTACGAAACTGACAAAAGCCGTCGTAACAAAATAATGTCTTTTGACTGTTCATTCCGACATTTCATTGGTGGCTAGCAAAATTCGCTGTAGAATAGTTTGCATTCTGGCTAGGGGCCGAGTATTGACAAATGGCAAACGCTACGACAAACACATTTGTTTAACTGACAGAAAGAGACAATGCTGTTAAGTAATTTCAGATCCTTGTCCAGTGACGACCGTTTTGGTGTAGTGGCTCGTTCTCCGGACTACAAAACCAGAGGTTGCTTGTCACGCAAAGGGAAATGTTTGTGTGATAAGTACGAGCATTTTTAACTAAGTCATGGATGTTTTTAAACGTACTCGTATATAAGTAGTATGTATATCCATTTTCTAGTCGCCATAGCACAAGTCCACGCTTAGTTTGGGGCCAGGTAATCGGAAAAAAATAAATATTAGCAGGCCTGTGTAACTCCCTGCGTAGGTAGCAAAAACGTACTTACGCGCGGCGACCCACCGTGGCGGTCTAATCAAGTTGTGTGTCGCGAGCGGTAAGCAACACGCGCACGCGTTTCATTAACGGCGGCGCGTGGCACTACGTTGCTGGCTGGACGAGCATAAATAAAGTGCTTGAAACGTGCGGCAGATGGCGTTAGTAGCTTGTTGTAGCAGTCAACCGTATCGCGTCGCATGATAGTACGTTACTGAATAAGTTTAGTGTGTTATAAACCATATCCCAGACTAATAAGAATGAAATTATCTTGCAATGTATTTCTCTGTATCTAAACTAAAATGTGCTCGATTCTAAAACGAACTAAATTTCACCATATCGACTACATTGCGTAGATATTTTATTGCAAAGTCAAACTTCTGTACTAAGTGCTAGTAATTATTTTGTGTTATTAGTAACAATATACTGCTGATAGCCCGTCAAGTCTGTGCCTGTGCTAAAGCCAAACACGGCTGTAGATGCTCGAGACTCAAGCCCAGTGCACACTGGATGCGCTCCGAGTGCGCGCTCGAGTCCGGCCGGGTTGCAGCTTGCAGTACAATTCCAAATTCTACTTACAGTATCATTTTTATATCGCTATGGACACATTTTTGTGATAATAATATTTTCGCCACGCAGACTGAATTTTTGCCACACTAAGATATTATAACGTCGTAACGATAACAAAATACTCTTTAGGTAACTAACTAAACGCTAAGTGACTGTTTACCTAATTGTAACCGTTAACTTAACCACTTGACGATTACCAGAATCAAAAAAGCATTCCAAACTAAAAACACTATAGAGATTAAACTTGGCATCACTTTTAAGAAAACAAAATACGTCAACTGGATTAAAATCTAAAACTAATAAAAATATATTAATCATTTTTTAAGTAACAAAAATTATAACAGAACAAAATTCTTTGTTCCTATGTTTACAGGAATGGTTAAACTCATTAGAACCTAACAGATATTTATCCGTTTCAAGTTTGAAATAAAATATAAATTAAACGCAAAATTATCAGTAAAAGTGTATTATAGTGAAATCACAAAACCTAGAATTTTACTTTTAATACAACTCCTAAACATCTTTATACAAAATATTACATTAATAAATCCTCTCTCACATTTCCCGCAACAGAATCAGTACAAAATGCACTTTTAACCGGATAGCAATAAAGCTTTACGAACCCTAGAGGCCGCTAGTGGCGATCGATCAGCCAGTGTCCCACTAGCCACTAGAGTTGCATAACTATCGATAATTTCGCTATCGATACCTGTTAACCTTAAAAACTAGTAAACTATCGAAAGTATTGATACTGTTAAATTTTATAAAACCTTTTTGTACAGCTTATTATTTTTCTAATTTGTTAGTGTGATTGATTTTGACTGGTTCAGTTGTAGTTTCTTTTGTAAGAAAAAAATATTTAAAACAGAGAATAATAGGTAAATACATATTTATTAGTTAAAACAGTGTTGTTTTTCCTCTTGGAGTAGAATTCCGTAATAGATATTATCGATGCATATCAATACTATTACTTACTTCTATACTTACCAGGCCACTCAGAAAGTATTGCGAAAAAAATTTTTATGTATGGGAGACTGGCCGGTAAGAATCTTTTTCGAAAAAATGATTATTTATAAGTAAAAATAGGTGTGTTCTATTTTTAAAATTTCCCTCCAAATTTTTAACGACCCAATTCAAAGTATCGTGTCTGACTGAAAAATGAATCTGCGCCGGGAACATTTTAGAGCTATGGTTTGATACGTTTTCAAGTGTATGTCGCCTGAAACCAGAAGAATCGTTCGATAGACTTCAAATGGCATTTATAGATGAAGGCTCCTCCAAAGCCACCGTGTATCGTTGGTATGACGACTTCAAGCGTGGTCGACCAACCTTAGGGGATGAAGGACAAAGCGGTCGCCCTTTGACGGCTTTCACGGAAGAAAACGTGCTAGCAGTGAAAAATTTAATCTAAAATAATAGGGCGAATTACGTATCAGGAGATTCAGCACATATTGAAGATTAGATCGGGAAGCGTTCACGAGATTCTACAAGGGCATCTTCGCGTGAGGAGGATAGGATCACGCTGCGTGCCGCACTACCTAACCTTCGCTCAGAGCAGGCCGGGTGGAATGGTGCCGTGATATGCTGAACAAGTTTGAAGCAGGCTCGTCTCGGCATGTTTACGACATCGTTACAGGTACTGGATTTATCAGTACAATCCAGAAATCAGGCACATGTCGACAGTTTGGGTGTTTCAAAATGAAGCAACGCTTACCAAAGTAAAGCGATCTCGGAGCGGGGGGAAGATTTTGATCGCCAGCTTTTATAATTTGACTGGCCACTTGGTGTAGATTCCCTTACGATATCAAAGAAGCATCAATGCCGAATGGTATACTACCAAATGTTTACCAAACGTTTTCTCTGTCGTGAGCAACCAGCGACCAAACACTGGGCTCCGCGGACTACTGCTCCACCACGACAATGCGCCTGTACACACCGCGCTCAAAACGAGGGACTTCCTAGATAGCACGCCAGTCAAACTCTTGGGTCACCCTCCTTACAGCCCTGATCTTGAACCGTGTGACTTCTTTTTATTTCCAAAAACAAAAAATTCTAAAATAAAATAAAATCAAAGGGATGCGATTTTCGTCGCTGGTAGATGCGCTGGCTGCGTTCGAGCAAGTTGTAAACAAGGTGTCTGCGGCAGACTGGAAAAAGTGTTTTGAAAACTGTATAGAGGCTGGTGGAGAGTAATTTGAAAAGATTTAATAAAAATATTTGTACCTGTAGAACTATTTTTTTAGTGTCGCACAACTTTCTGAGTGTCCCACGTAATTACTGTCGATAGTATCGATTTTCTATTGGAGCTTCATTGTGATAATACTTTCGATACAACTGTAGGCATCCATCCTACACTTAGTTCATATTTATTCGTCACACTCATAAATATTTACATATATCTTAAATATATTTATTCACAATTATATTACACATATTAAATACAAAACGATCCTAATTCACAATAATATTTGTTTAATTTCTATTTATAAATATTTTCACTATTTACAATTACCTAAACCTATTTAATTATTATATTTTCACTTACATAAATCACCACTAACGATATGCGATGTGTACTAGTTTATCGATATCGATATCGACATCAATGTCGATCTTTCGGTCTCCCTACGGCTACGCCGGCCGAGAACCGGTATGAATGTAGTCGCGAACACGGCGCTCGCGCACCTATCCACCAGTCGAAACTTAACTACTACGCGGAGCGCTCGCTGCACTTGCTAAGATTTATGCTATCGACTCGCATTTGCGCTTGTATACTTTCTTCCTGCTTTATGTATTCTGTGCTTAAGACTATCTCTGTGCTTATCTAAACTTCCTATCGCGTGTGTGTACCTTCTTCTCCTGCTGTGCCTTCTTATAAACTATTTCTGTGTGTTGAACATTATTGTGGATTGGGACAATATAGACGTTACAACCGGAAGTTGTATTCATCATTTATTTACCTGCCGCTATACCAACACACCCCTTACACAACTATCGATACTATTGATGGTTATCAATACTATTGCCTTGTATAACACTATCGACACTATATCGTCACTACCAATGGGCTATTGATACTATTGATACGACGTCTAATATCGATAGACTATCGATAGGCAACACCACTGGCCACAGCACACTTCTACAGCATTCGGTGTTCTACGTTCGATTGTGCTCTGCGTCACACATTACATTACATTTTCAATAAACCCATTTCTATTGGAATTGTATGAAATGGATGCGATAACGAGAAATCTATAGACTAGGCATTACTAAATACAATGAAGTCATCCTTATTTAAAATTTGCTTGCCCAGTATATCTGTATGTAAATTATCGTAAATCGAATTTCGGTAGTATTTGTTGAAAATGAAATTGTTAAATGTTACGGCTATACCAGGACCATTCGTTAGGGTTTTGTAGTCCTGACAAGGAACCCTTATAAATTCGTCATATCCGTCTGTCTGTCAGTCCGAGGTTTTGCTAAGAGACAGTTAGTACTAGAAAGCTGTAGTTATGTAGGTGTATGTGTAACAATTACGCCGACGAAGTGATAGAATAAAATTTGAAAAATATGGATCATTTTGTACCAAATACCCTTAGAAAGAAATCTTTAAAGTTGAAGTAGTTGCTTGTTAAAACTAATAAAAGTCATTATAGTGTCCAATATTGTATAAAGATAATGGTACGGATTCCTTCGTGCGCGAGTCCAACCCGCAATTGGCCGGTTTTTTTATTTTTGTTTTGTTCCCGAAATGTTGCAACATTACTCAGCCTTTATCAACAAACATACAAAATTTGCATTAAAATACGCAGGTTTGTATTACATAACTCTCCCGATATTCATCTGGGTGTAGCTCACTAATTAACATACTAAGTATTATTTTGTTTGCCGCAAAAAGCTCCGTTACAGACCTAAGCAAATAAATAAATTATTAAAGCGAATGTTTTCTAAACAATCCGGGAACAGATGAGTTTTTCTTATCGCGTCGGGGCTGTGGGTGGTCTACTATAAACGATGGCGTTAAGAGTAGTGTGTTGCTATCCCTTTTACTCATGCTAGGTTGTTTCTTTTTATTATTTGAAATGGGTTGGCTCTTGACTCTAGACTAAGCGTAGACAGAGTTAATGGTGGATCGGTGGTAGGAGCTTAAGAAAGAGGTCGACATATATGGCCTCCAGCCAGCCAACTGACTGAATCACTGACTCACTGACATATCAACGCATATCAAACAACTTGGATGAGACAAATTAAATTGGGATTAGAAATTTTGCACCTTGCTTCCTTTTACAGTGTAGGCTCGAGGAACCCCTATAAGGGTCCAAAAAATAGAAAATTTTATGAAACTCCGTCAGTTTTGAAGCTAAATCGTTAAAAAAATATATTTCGTTATTAAGTTACAAATGAAGAAGACGTATTTCATGATTTTTGCAATAACCAACTTCTAAGGGGTGAAAGGAGGGATGGAAGTCTGTATAAGAAGTTTACTTAGACGACTTTTAGTATTATTTATTTATGTAAGAAGAATTGCCTCTAATAAAATATTTAAATTATCATTATTCTTAAATATTTATTTATTGAAGTATGATAGGAATGTGATATGATGAAGTTGTGCGGACAAAATGGCGGGCACCACTAGTATTGCATATTAGAGTAAGAGCTTCGGAGTCGGGTTGCCCGTTACGGCCAACGGCAACGTTGCTTTTTGCTGAGCGTTCGGACACGTGACGCCAGGGGAGCTAGGGGCAACGTGGGCGGAACCTTCTTCTTGTAGCCACACTACTGATTCATTATGTAAATTGACATCTGAAACGTAACCTGCTTATGAAAAGGCAGTGTTCTTTTGTGATACAAAGTGAGTTTTGTTTTATTTTTGCATTTAATGAAATTATTCGCTTAACTTCCGCCTGACTTATTATTAAGAGAATAAATCTCAGATTCTTGTTGTGATGTGGAATAATAATTAAAGACGAAGTTTAAATGTGAGTATGTCGAAAATCAAATAGTTTTAGAGCTTAATAAGAATAATATTTATGTAAAATAATTTACACCCAGATATTATTAAAAAGGTAGTACTAAGAACCGTAAGGTACTAAAAGCCAACACAAAACAAAACTATAGGTATACATACGTCTTCATAAATCGGATATTACTAGTAATAAAATAATTTGAATATAATATAATTATTTTTATAACTTAAGCAATTATTTTGCAAGTTTTTTTAAATTCAATTTTGAATATAATATATATTTTTTTAATACTCTGTGTATTATAGTATTAGTATTAGTAGTACGTATTGCACGTATATTAGAAAGAGTAAAGATTTCCTTTGTATTAAATAGGCTTCGAAACTACTGGACCGATTTAAATGAAATCTGGAGTTTTTTGAAAGGTTGAGACTCTGGGAAGAACATAGGCTTAGGCAAAGGTCATTTTTGTCGCGTCTTTCATCCCTCATTTCAACTCCCTGATTTAAAATCATCAGGGAGTTGAAATGAGGGATGAAAGTTTGTTTGATGAAATCCGACTTGAGGCGCGGGCGAAGTCGCGGGGAACTGCTTGTAATTTATACATTGATTTGGTAACTTTTAAGTACCAAATGTTTAAAAGTTATTTTTTTGTGCTAATTACATAATTTAAAATAAATTCTAAACTGAAACTACTTAATAAAACCACCTGTCATTTGTAAATACATACATGATCGCTTTAAGATTTTTTAACACTTACATGTTATTTTGTTTTTATAAGTTTTAATTTTAGTATCTATCCATCTTTTCAACCTAACTTAAAGTAAAACTAAGATTCATGTGAAAATTCGTGAAAGTCTGAAACAACTAGAAATAATTCCAATTAGTTCCATTCGAGAATGGTTTGCGAACCCGCAAATTATCTATCCGCAGCGAACGTCACGCCAGTAGGTGGAACCACTGCTCCTGGTAATGAGCTTAGTTTGTGAATGAATGTGGCCGAATTTACACCTGATTTGGTCTATGGCATAGTTTCAGTTCACGGAAGTTCGACAAACGCTCTCAATGAAGCACCAGCCGATTCGTAATCAGGTATTCAACGGTGATTTAAGAGGAATATTAGTTCCGAGCTGGTACTAAATGTAACTGAGTCAGAAAATAATCCTGTCAGTTTTTTTTTTAATCTTAAATGAGATACCTACAATAGAAATCACTCATACGCAGTTCTATGTAAGTTTGAGCCCCGGCTCGGCCAATGCGTGGTGCAAACAAAAACACAGACTTTAAAAAAAATTCTAACCAGTGTATTATCTATCTCCATATACATATAAACAAAACGAAGTCGGGTTAGTTAACCCATTTTTTAATTCAAGAACGGCTAGACAGATTTTCGCGATGATTATGACTTGTTAATAGCAGAGCAAGTATAAAAACGTAAGAAAAAGTACCACTAAGGGGATGATATAGGGGATAGTAGTCTGTTTGGGAAATCTGGCATTGTGCTAATGAAATAGAGATAGCCGACTTTTTGATAAATATGGTTTCATGTCTCTTGACGAGCATCAGTTTGTTTTACCTGTACCGTATGCATCATGCTACTCTTACATTAAAGTACCTATATTTATCATCGTGCTGGCCGCCATTGTACACACATCTTAGATATTACACGCCGGTTCATTATAAATAGACAGTTTTGGGTAAATAATTCATTCTTTAGACTTCTGTACGGAATTTAAAAACATACTAGCGCATTTTAGTAAAAAGAACTTTTAATGCCAAATAGCATTAAGTATTTTAAGTTCCTTAACTTCTAAGAGGCAGACCACTAATTTGTTAGTAAGTATCAAAAACATTTGTACGGTAGTACCTAAGTTAATGTTTATTGGATCTTATGTTATTTACATAAAATCAAGTTCATGAAACAAGCGAACTTTCTTTTAAAAAAAATTAACACTTTTTTATATTGCAAGCCTTATTATATCCGGGATTTAGCTAACTTGATATAACAGTGATTCAATCTCATTTGTAAGACAACTATTATAATACAATTGACAACAGTGTCTGCCTCGTTGGTCTTATGGTCAGCACGCTGGGTACTATCCACGAGGTCCCGAGTTCGAATCCTGGGTCAGGCCGAGAGTGTTTGGGTTTTTCTGTCTTGAAATATCTCAGACACAGCTCCGGAGTCAGGAAGTTGGTGGTGTTAACACCCCCGTGCTTCGGAAAGCACGTTAAGCCGTTGGTCCTGCGCCTGATCTCTCTACGGTCGTGTCGGACTGCCGTCTCACCGAATTATGAGAGTGAAGGAACAGAGAGTGCACCTGTGTATTGCGCACACACTTGTGCACTATAATATGTCCTGCGCAGTTGGCTAACTCTGTTGAGATAGGCCGCCGTGGTCGAAATTTGGCTAGGAGGACATCATTATTATAATACTGACATATTTTGCAAGAAGAAATTCAACAACGACCATTTTATTTACTACAAGAAATTTGTGGCTAAAAAGGAACTAAATGATTTATAACCTCTGCATAGCACAATGCATTTCAATTTCGTCGCATTATGTAAAACTAATGCAACATTGCGTCGAATCTAATGGCCGTTGCGATAGGCAGCGTTCGCAAAGCAATTACATTGCAATTTCACATGCAGCATTACTATTGCATTTGGACTAATGCTGTGTTATCGGGATTTATAAAACAAGTAGATATAGAAGGATCGGTGAAGTTCAAATGGCGTAGAACAACATTAAATACTAATATCAAGTCCCGTTCGGTACCTACTTGCTACTTCCTTTTTAAAATTTACTATAACCCGAGGTGCCTGTGGCGCAGTGGCGGCAGCGCTTTGGTAGTGATACCAAAAGTTAAGCAACCCACGGCGCGGTCGTGATTGGATGGGTGGCCATTCCGACCATTTAAGTGACGTCCATGACAAGCATCTCCGTGCTTCGGAAGGCACGTCAAGCAGTTGGTCCCGGCTAATATCTGTGGTATTAGTCGTTAAGCCTAGTCAGAGGCCCTAGGGCGGCTTGATAACTTCTGACAGTAAGGTTTGTCACTTGCCTTACATACACCCCTCCACCAATCCGCACTGAGCCCGCGTGGTGAAGTATGGCTCGTTCCTCCTCATAGTTGAGGTGAGGCCTTTTCCCAGCAGTGGGATCTAATAGGCTGACTTATTATAACCCGACTCCAAAATTCACTTACTTATAATTTGTACCAAGTTATATATTTTATTTTAAAATGTGAGTATGTCTAGTCTATCCGTTATCTTAGTCACCACAGATATAGTTGGTGTGATTGTTGAAACAATTTATTTTATTAGTTGACTAGCCAAGCCCGCAACCGCTCCCCTTAGGGAATAAATTTCTAAAAGTCCTATCTTAATGCACCCTTAGACCTCGTAAGGAACCAACAACGTGCCAAATTTGGAGTCGCTAGACCCAGCGATTTGGGCTGTGTGTTGATATGTCAGTCAGTCCAAAGTTTAATTTTCTTTAGTCTGTCAGTTAGTTATTGAGTATGTTTTCATTTTTAGATATTTAGATTTTAGTGTATCGGGGTAAAATCATTAATTTCCAAATCTTAGCGGCTTAGCAGCTGCGTACAGTCGCTAGCACATTACATTTTGGCTGCAAAGTCGACCTAAGTAGCAGTCGCCAGACGCCGCAGTATTTTCCTGTTAGGCTGTAATCCGACCTCAAACAAATAAACTGGTAGACGCACACACCAAGCGAACTTACTGCACTGATTACATTATGTGCGTGATGTCAGAGTCAACCTGTGGAATATCATTGATTACACGCGTCGCTGTCATGTCGCTTGTGATTGCGCTTGTTCCGAACCTGTACATTTGTCACGGAGTGATTGCTCGTTTGAACTAGTCTCTATCCCTGGATCCAAGCGTAGATACATTGCTTTAAATTTAGTATTGAAAATCAGTTGACCATACCAAACATAAAAAAAATAAAAATAATACAGTTTAACAAAAACACAATTTACTTTTTTATAATAATTATCATCAAATAATGTTTGATGATAGTGAAATGGGGCCTGTGCCCCTGAATGACTTTTACAACGCCCCTTATAATCATTCCCTGTCCACCAAATTATATAGAACACATTAAAACGGGGATTAACGCGACGGATAATAGGTAAAACATTATTTACCTTTAGTTTTGCCTGTTTCGACCGGGTTGCACTATCCGTCGCGTTATTCCCCGTTTTAATATGTTCTAATAATGAAACGCGAAAGTTTAAGAGTGATCACCAAATTATATTTCGTAGGCTGAAATTTTTGTCATAAGGATACCTACAGTGATTTCAATTTTTGATTTAAATTACATAATTTCTTACTTTTTTGGACGCCGTGCCTGATAACTAAGTGTAATTTATGTCAATAGATGGCTTTTATGTACTAATTTCTAGAATTTGGTCTCAAGACTCTGCAAAAAAAGAAGTTGTGAAAAATCTTAATACCTACCTACTAATAATAATTGCCCACCTCAGAAGGCTTAGTACCTAATTAACAAACATTTTACTTCCGTTCAAACTCAGTTTCTCTACCAATCACCATAGAATAACATATTCGTTGTATACCTATTAGTTATCCGGACACTCATGCGTGACAGTGCCGAAGTGACGAAGGGCCACGGCACTTGGTAATGTCAATTTTAAAGTTGCCGATAAGAACAGAAAATTTGACAGTTTTTGACGCGGGTAGCTGAAGTATTGACAGACGTTGATAAGCCGTAATAGGGTGCTGGATGGGACTTACGGCTTTTGATAATGCTGAGGCATTACCGTTATGAGCGGGGAAAGTTTTAGGTTAAGTAGGTAGCTACTAGGTGTCAGGTATCAGGTTTTCTTTCCTTTTTTGACGCTTTTATTTAACATTCTATCTAAGTATGTGCACATGGTCCTGCATCGACCTTCCCATATCTGTCAAAATATCTCAAACTAGCAATTCCCCGCGACTTCGCCCGCGCCAAAATTCGGATTTTCCATACAAATTTTCATCCTCCATTTCACCCCCCTGATGATTTTATATCGCGACAGAAAGTAGCCTATGTCCTTCCCAGTGTCTCAAACTATCTGTGTGCCAAATTTCATTTGATTCGGTCCAGTAGTTTCGGAGCCTATTCGATGCAAATAAACAAACATACAAACAAATTTTTCCTCTTTATAATATTATTAGATTATTATGAAACTCTATGTGGTCAACATAAGGTTAAATTATCGCTTCGGACAGATACGAGTAGGTTGATGTGGCACCCACAGAGCATACATCTCTCTTTTTATGCCAAGAGTAAAGAAACTATAAGTTATTTTTGATAGACGTGACTGTAGTAAGGCTATTCAGTGGTAAACGCTGTAATATGTGAATTTTCCAACTAATTTGACTGACCACAAAAATCCTATTGTCTTGATAGATTTCTGACGACTCAAAATACGTTTAAAACCGAACGGTTCTTACAGACGAAACATTTATTCAAAGCAACGTTAATCCCATTCCGTAAACAAAATCACGTTTGAATAATTTTGTGTTTTGTCAAAGATAGAATCGAGCGAGTAATTGACTGGTGGCTTTCGCCGTCAACCCTCTGCTTCGAAAGGATTTCCACACAGCCCTTGTCATTTGATATATGCCCGGGATTTCGTGTGATGTATGCTTTGTGTTAAAAGGGATCTCGACCTGACGAAATTTGAAAATATATTTGCAGTCAAGGTATTTTGTATTCGGATGATAGATGTCCGAAGTGGCGGAAGTTTATTTGAAAATTTTACTTGTTTGCTTAGAACCCTGGTCTGTTTGCTGTTCGTACATCGAACATAAAGCCGGGAGATAAAAATTGTTTTATTTACACAAACACGATATTAGTAAATACCTACTTATTTAAGGCGGTTTAGCATTATTTGACATATTTTGTATGGGGATTCTACCAATCGAGAATGCACCGGCTGTATAAAAATTGGTGAAATCGGGTCATAGAAAGATATATTTAATTGCACAACAACACAGCATGTAAACATTTAAAATATCAAAATAGTCTACTATGAAATTTCCACTGCGAAAACACTTGTCAATTTAAAAGACTGCTATTTGGAATTAATGACAGATAGGTGACATGACAAAGGACAAACATTGCAAAATTTCAAATTATCCGTCTCATATCAAGTGTTGTAGCAATTTCATAATCATTATTGTATGAGGGTTTATTTGTAAGAAAATAATATTTAATTTGGAAAACTGAAATTCTCTCAATTCATACTTTTTATTAAGAACTGTGCCATTTCAGTAGCTAGGGCTATTTACAACTTAATAAGCAATTCTAAACTTTCGAACTGAAACGCCAGGGGCAGAAGAAAAAGTTTGAAATACCGTGTCATAAGATACCTACCGGTATTTCTTCGTTCTGTTGAAATGCAACGCGAAATAAATAAAAGTAGGTAAGGTAAAATGCCCCAGTTCAGTGATGCATTCAGAGGGGCATAAATTGGGGCACAAAGTTGAATCGTTTTACTTTTCGCCCACGTTTGTGTGAAATTTTACTTACGTCAATAATAAAGCGAGTAATCCATTAGGTGTGCACCCCATAACGCGAAATTAGTAGTTTGGGATTAGTATCTACTAAGCGGCCATTAGTGTTCCGTTATAAAATAAAACTTATTATCGGTAGGGACTCGATTCTGTGGTAGTAGAGCGTCAGTAGTGCAGTGGCTAGCGGTTGCCTGTCATGCGGGAGGTACCGGTTGGATCCCACGTGCTGCCATGTACCAATGACTTTTTCTGAGTTGTGTACATTAGTTGTTTCACTAACCGACGCTCTCACGATCATCGCGAGGAACCTGCACACTCAGGCGACTAAATGTGTAACCACGATCCAATCTGGTCAGGTTTTCTGTTCACAGGGTCGTGGAGGTCAGATGGCAGTCGCTCCACTGCAATAACCTGGTAGACTGACGGGTTATATGACACAGTTGCCATAACGAATATGCCGAATAATATTATTTCGGCTGTTTAAAAATTCAACATGTGTTGGTGAACTTCGCTTTAAGTCTGTAAAATGTTGCTTATCAACTGCTTTTTTACAAATTGAAAAAAGCTATTATTAACCTATTGCGAACTCGTTCTCTCATTTTCTAGCAGAAACCTACTCATACAATATAGCTTATCACCCGAAATATATGTAAGGCCACAATTTCGCAGGAAAATGTAGTTATTTGACATCCGACACGGGAGTTGTCACACAATGACGTAATTGGGGGTAACGAGACAAAAGGGGAGTTGGACAAATTGGTTTACACTGGAGTGGACCAGTGGCCAATCAACTCGGTAATGAAGCCGTTGACGTGTAGCCTCTTGTTGCAGTGACATACAATGGCTTTTATCATAAGTTGAGCATTCAAATAGTAAATGAAGATGTACTTTTTGATGGTACTTGCAGAACAAAACGTCCAATATCGTAATTTCTTGGTTATGTCAAAAACAATTTATTTAAATAACGACCAAAATTCCACTAATGAATGCCAATAATAGCAATAAATATTGGTTCATTAAATGGGGCCAGAACATGTCTCTCAATTTTTGGGCCCTACCAGCTACGAGACAAGACACAATTTGCAAGTGCTATGATATTTAGAGCTTAACCACAAACACATTTTTTTCTAATATACGTGTATTATCTGTCGATCTATGTGCAACTGAGTATCTGAAACAAAATATGTCATTAAAACCATTTGTGTATTCAACAATAAGCACTTGTTTGATTAAAATCTGCCTATTGTTTTGAAAGTTATTTACTGGAAATCAGAAAATGGCCCCTGAAACAGTTGCTGTGCTTTAAACAATGTTCGTCAATTTACTGCCGATTAATAAATTAACGAATGGAAACATCGCGTTCATACTGATGATCACTATATAAATAAAACATTTTTAAAATTCCCATATTCACTTATTGGCTGCAGCCCATACATCGGACTCATTTGACCGCAGTTAATATAATAACGTCTGAATTCGACTGAAATTCATTCGCAAGAACACACAAAGGTTTTTCGAGATCATGCCCGAATTGAATTTATGTTTCAACCGATTGTTGCTGCCACAATCAGGATGCAACCGAAAGCCCATTTAAATTAAAATGAATACTGAGGTTTTAGGGCGTCTGTGGCGCAGTGGCTAGTTAGTTAGTTAGTTTGGCTGGGGTGTTTTCCGCACTTAGCCTCTAAAATGCGCAGTGGCTAACTGGTTGCCTCTCATGCGGGAGGTACCGGTTCGATCCCACGTGCCGCCATGTACTAATGACTTTTTCTAAGTTATGTACATTAGTTGTTTCACTAACCGATGCTCTTACGGTGATAGAAAATATCGTGAGGAAACCTGCACATTCAAGCGACTGAATGTGTAACCATGATCCAAACCTGGTCAGGTTCCCCTGCTAACAGGGTCACGGAGGTCATATGGCAGTCGCTCCACTGTAATTACCTGATCTGCTACATCCTGGATCATGGTCAGTGGACCCTAGGCACTCGCGTGCAAGTGCACAACCGGGATAACGCTAGGAAGATGACTGAGGTTTTAGGGCGATACTACTGCCTCTCCTATTTAAGAGTTATTTTTCATTAAACATGCGTGTGTCTTGTCCTAAGGAAAACCAAACCAGACTTAATTCAGAGCTATTTATGGTGTTTTTTAGGTTCGCACACAATACGCTTATCCAATCAAAGATAAGAGAACTTACAACGTCATATTCAAATCAAAGGCAACGTTCTTCTTTTTGGCTCATAATTTCTTATTTTACTTTCTAACACTGTTAGTTACTATTCCACATGCATAAAGAGGGTTAACGACGTTAACACAACAAACTAGCACCTCTAAAAAACAAACCAAACAAGCAGAGATATTATACAAAATATGCTTTCTCAAATATAAATCTCGATTAAGTATTTTAAAATGACGCAACATTTCAGGTGTCAGGTAAGAGATGCGAAAATACCTAGTTAATACATTAAGATATTTTTTTAGAAATAGTGATGCTGGTGTATGAGCTGTTTTGTTTTTGATGCATGAACAACAAAAAAAAATAGCAGTAACTCTGGCAAATCAGTGAACAACAATGTCTTTTTATTTGAGCTGGCGGTTACATTTGGGATGTGTTACGGACGAACCATCAATTTCCCCAGATATAGTAGTTTTTGTAATGCACCCCATTAAATGGCACGGATATAAAGTGATTGTAGTGTTTATTCTGATTCATGGGCCGAAGGCTGGCATCGAATAAAGAATGTGCCCCAGAATGAGCCGAGCGTTTCTTTGTATAAACTGCACCGAGATAAACGTTGTTTTGATATAATAAATCTGAAATATAGTAGGCTATTCGCGGCCGATGAGAAAGACGATTTGAAACTACCCGGATAAAATATTTCTATTGCGTCTTGTAATAAAATGAAGACCTTTTGTTTCAAATTCTGCTTTTGTTTTCTTAATGATGACAGAAATTTCACTAAATATGACAACATAATTTATGAGAACATCAGTTCTTTCAGACAAATTTGCGCCAACCCCCAGGTTTGTAGTATGTTAGCAATACTTCAGTGGGCAGTCAGTGCCCTAAGGGACTTGAGTAAATAAACGAAAACTGTTGCTAAAGTATGTTGAACTACGATGTTGTTTCAGTTATATTGTACCACAGAATAAACAAGTTCTAAAAAAATCAACTTTAAATATAATCGTGTCACTCAACTTAATTTTTCCTCTTTTCAAATGTTTCCCTCTCAAACGAGAGGAAATTTTCGTTATATCTCAAGCGAAGTCGGAAGGAATGAAATAAAAGAATTTTAAAGGTGAAATGGCTGAGTCCGAAGAAACTTGTAGCTTATTGAGATGGAAACGTCAAAGAACGGTCTCAAGGCATTGTAAAAACTAGTGGGGTATTTGTTGAAAAACATTTGCGAGTATCATTTTTGTTTTTCTGCATAGAGAAATAAGTATATGAAGGACACATTTTTTTAGTTTTATAGAAATTCTAGAGTGTTGTACAATTTGTACATCTAAAAAAAAATTTAAATTTAAAAACCCCCGACACAAAATAATAGATGCACATAAAAATCCTAAAACAAGGTTTCATAACTATGGAACTATAGCTAGATACAATACAGTTGGTTAAAATGGAAACCCTATAAAAAGCACAAAATAAAACTGAAATTTTGACCCTACGTAAAGTACGTAGGCAGGTATACAATTTTTAATACTAATGTTGTCGCGTCGGGGGACCGCACTTTAACGCATTAGACCTTGCGCGCCGTTCACCAAAATTTGCGCAAGTCGCGTTCGGGAAGCAAAGCTATTAAGGTAAAGGTCTAATGCGTAAAAGTGCGGTCCCCCGACGAGACAACATTAGTATTAAAAATTGTATACCTTCCTACGTACTTTACGTAGGGTCAAAATTTCAGTTTTATTTTTTGCTTTTTATAGGGTTTCCATTTTAACCAACTGTATTGTATCTAGCTATAATTTCATAATTGTGAAACCTTGTTTTAGAATTTTTAGATGTGCATCTATTATTTTGTGTCGGGGGTTTTAAATTTTTAATTTATTTTTTTATTTCAAGCTTTTTGTAGGGGATTTCTTATTTGTTTTATTTCATTTCAATTATTTCCTTAAGTTTTAGGATTATAAGTAAAGTTGTATTTCATCAGGTTTTTTTTATCAATAATAAAGAATTATAATTTTATAAAATATTTGAGGAAAATAAAAAGTAGGTAAACTTTGAAATAAAATGCAGTTAGCAATTTTGTGATAGCAACCATCTTGGATTTGAAATTAGATGAGAGATTTGTATTAAAGTATTCTACTAGTCAGCCCTTTCATTGGATACCCATATTGAGGTAGTTTAAAAAAATGTAACCCGCCATTTTTTACGGCGGCCATCTTGGATTTGAAATCTGTCATAGTGTTTAGTATTCTACTAGTCAAGCCCTTTCATTTGATACCCATATTGAAGGAGTTTAAAAAATATATGTAATCCGCCATTTTGTTACAGCGGCCATCTTAGACAGATTTCCATCAAACTTATCTAAAAACACTCCCGACTAATTAATCATTCAAACAAAAAAAACTAAATCAAAATCAGTTCATCCGTACGGGAGCTACGATGCCACAGACAGACACACACACACACACAGACACGTCAAACTTATAACACCCCGTCGTTTTTGCGTGGGGTTTTAATAAACCTAAATAATCACGTCGATTCTTTTATTTGATACTAATCTTCTTTAGTCGTGTACCTCAAGACAGAGGGTCGTGATCATTATGTGGAATGAAACACACAACGACCTCATGGAAATGTAATAGAGTGGTTTGCCATTGCCTTCTCCATTTCACACACTAGCCAATTGGTATGCAGGTTTCCTCTCGAAGTTTTTAATAGTCTGTACTTAAGTTTTTATACAAGCTGTGGTACAGACGGGGATCGAACTCACGACCTCACGGATGAGAAGTGAAGTTGTCGCCGCTCGGCTATCGCGCCTCTTGCTCTACTCACTCTCTACTTAATCGAGTCTACTAAAATCCGAGTATGCGGTACGAAGCAGCGAAACTATTTCAGCGCATATCTCCATTTCCGACGCAAGCTCAGTCGTCACGTCACGAGTCCGAGCGCCTTTATGAATGCCTAAACTCATCGCGTACCTGCGAGCCTTCTAATTTTCTCTAATACTGCCACTGTAAAGCTGTGGCTAGAACACAGCGTATTTTTTTTATTCATTTGACAGACATTATTCATAAACTTTGTCAAGATGATTTAAGTATGAATTTATCAATAATAATGTCTTATAATCCTAGGGGATGTTACACATATTCATCAAAACAATCTGCGTAAGAAATGGTAAATGTAACAAAACAAAAACAAAAAAAAAATATGCGAAAAGTAACAAAACAAAACCCATCGATGCGAGTTACACAAAGTTAATGTTAATTATGTTGTAGTATTTTATTCTCATTTAGATCCATAAATATAAAGCCCGCTAAAGTTTTTTGTTAACACGGGTTATTATTTTTAAAATCGATGCTAATCGTTAACAAACTGATAATTTAACTAGACTAGTCTAAAAACGAGCTTTTACTGAAAGGAAGATGTTTAAAACATTTCAAGCACTTGAATTAAAAAATGTATACCTAAATCAATATAGTAAAAATTATGGTTATTTAAGTTGACTGACTGGGGACCGAACTCGGAACCTCAGAAATTGAAACAACGTGAAAACCAGCGCCCAGCGCTGCGTGTATGCACGCTTCTAAAGCATTTACTACATAGTAGTAACGATTTCCCTATTTTCATAGCGTGCTCATATTTTACCACCATATCTTTACATAGAAGCGAACATTGTATTACTAAAATATGCAATAATCCCCGCTGTCCTTTGACCACCGCCGCGCAATTTGCCACGGCATTCTGTTATTTATCGCCGCTGCAATAAGGTTGTAAGTAAGCTCTAAGAATTCCTGGGAATTCTCCCGTTATTTCACGTGATGAGAGAGACCGCGTGCTTTGCAAACGATTCCCGATTTTCAACAGGACCTTACTGGTTTAGGGGAAATCTGATTAATGACGCAACCAGTTGGAGGTTTACGTAAACTGGTTACGGCGGTTGCGGAGGTCATGTGGAATATGAAGGAAGGTTAAAGAGAAATGGGGATGTTACTACATTTGGAGCTGCAGTTGGAATAGCCAGAAGTTGTGTTCATAGTGGTGAAAATTTGATATTTCATGTACTCTATGTTTTTTGAAGACTACAGTCATTGCGTAGGTAGTTTTCACGCGCTTCGGACTTACCAACTAGCTGTTGTATCAAGCAAGAGGCAAATGTTTGTGTGAAGAGCAGCATTTGTGCCTAAGTAATGGATATTTATAAAATATTAGTATGTCTATCAATACTAGACACCATAGCACAATCTAACGCTTTATTTAAGAATGAATCTTTTAACAAACAATGATTTTTGAAAGGCTTCGCAATAGAAAATATCTTTGATACACTTATATTGAAGTCTGTATTTGTTTTGAATTATAACCTAGGTGCTAACACGAGAAAGGTACCATATCTTAATAGGAAAAAAATGGTTTTGTTGTTCTTCAAGATACGGAACCCTAAAAACACTGGTTAAATACTGTTTCTTTGACGATTCTTGAGAGAGGATGGTAATGAGGGAGTAAAACAAAGCCTGAAGGTTGCGCAGTGCTCCATAAAAACAGAGGGTGAAGTTATTTTTGTACTCTTTTGAAGAACTTGAAGAAGCATTTTTAATTTATATTTTTATTTTACATTTCATTTTGAGTGTTTTGAACTGTAATAACTATGTTGAATAATTGCAATTTTAGGTACATAAAGAAGCGATCTGCCACTTTATATTGAAGCAAGCTTAGGCGTGTCTCTAAAAAAGAAATAAACAAAATGAACTGATCTAAAAATACTAGATTCACATTTTCAAATGACCTTTACCACGGTCACTAATTTTAAACAACCAATGAACCACATTTGACGGTTAATTCAACAGAATTCTCGTACAAAATATGTCAAATAATCCAAAACCAGCTGATTAACAACTAAACATGTGTTAGTGAGCTCTAGGCTTAACAGTTTCTGGGACATCGCTTAAAAAATATTATGTACAGACGAAAGAGAAAGAAATACACTATTTTTTCATGCAAATTTTAAGTTTGAATTATAATAATTTAAGAAACTGTGACCCAATAAAAATGCGTCCTTCCGAAAGTACAAAAAGTCCTGCTAGCAGGACGCTGGACGATCTATCATTAAAACACTCGAAGTATTATGCAACACAAACGAAGCAGTATTCGAAACCCTGTCTGGATTCTATATGGAGGTTAATTTCATCATGTCGTCCACTAGCAATGTTAAAACCTTTTTACATTTCGGATCTCGTTTCATAAAAGCTACCAGTATCTGCTGGAATGGTATAGGAACTCGGTCTCATTTGCCCTTATTGCAAAGGGAATTCGTAACTGCCTGCTATCGGCCACCTTATTACCTCGAATTGCCGATTCGTCTCATTGAACGCTAGTCTAGCTGAAATTGATGTTCAGGTCTTTACCATGCAAGTACCAAAGTTTTTAAATCACCCAACTTTACCCATATAACATGGGTTAGATGTACCACAGAATGTACACACATCAACAATGTCTAGGGATATATAAAACATAGTATTATTATATCCAAAATATCCCTAGACAATGTTTCAAAATCACAAGGCATATCACTAATGCAAGCAAAACAAGCTAAGATTGATGAATTCTTCAGAGATCATGTTTCCAGACACAATAAAAAACCATTGTTATGAGACTGGAAGCGGTCTTCCGATCCTCAAGGGTTTATTCAAGAAAACACACACAGAGTACAATGAATTCTAGATTGCAAACTAAAAGTGTTTCTGGCATGTTAGAAATATAAATTATTACGTACTCACTTATTACATATTGTGTGCATCACCTATAAAACTGACAAATTTCAAACTGATGTTACTGATAACGTGAAACAAAAATAAAAAAGGTTTTTAAAAGAAAACATTCAGATGTCGATGTCTCTAATGACAATGATACTAAGGTGAGGATTTCCTTCCAGTGAGAGCCTTTGGTCATCTTTAAATCATACTGTTACTACACATACTACCTAACCGCTACCAGTGCAAGTACCATTAAGTTAGTGCTACTAGGTAAGTAAGTACTACTTACGACTTAAATACCTGCTTTCTAGCGGTTCAGTGACATTGTTTTATCCCTATACCAGCGTTGATTTTACTTAAGTGCGAATGTAATCTCGTCAAACTGGGTCCGTAGCCTGAACAGATTTTGCCTAAAGTCGAGGGCCTCATGCCGTTCTACCGTATGTGCTGCTCGCACCAATCGGTTTAAATGCAAAGTGGGTAATCCCATGCCACATTTTTATGGCGGGGAAAATTGTTTATCGCGAATTAGCGGCGATGCCAGCGGAGATTTACGCTGATTGCGTATGTCTGGTGGAAAGCTTTCTCGAGTAATTGTTTTAGCCTTTTTCGGGGAAAGCGGGAATTCGTTGAAGGTGTGTCGCGTTGTTCATCGGTGGAGCCATCTTGGATCTTTAAATAGGAATCGGTTATTTTTTATATCAATACAACATAAGTTGGGTATTGATAAGATGCGGTATCCACAAGTAAAATCCATTTTAGCTGTTAGCGGCTACGAGAATTAGCTAATAATTTATCTTTTAAGTCCCTATGCGTCTACGTAGGTACAAACTTCACATTACCTCCGTAATTTAATTTACAAAAAAAAACTAATAATGGTACAAAAGGACGATTCATAGGAGTAAATGATTGATAAATAAATATATTATATATATAAGTATACATACATTTGATTAATTGAAACTTATTACAGGCATAACGATATTCCGAATATAGCACCAGGATTTGTTAAATAAAACATACCAGATGTAAGAACCTAGAACCTATTTATACCCTCCACTGTTAGCACCTAATTAACTGTTACATACACTTATACGAAACATTACAGTATTCGGTATTGTAATATAAATCGTGTGCAGTTTCTCTGCCATATTTCTACTGCCTGTCTCGACGTCATACCGCGGCTTTGTTGTTTACAAAATTGCATGTAAGTTCCGAAATCATTTCACATGTTTTATGGTCGGCTGGCGCGGTCGGATTCATTTTATAAAACAGTATGTCATGGCTTAAAGCCTAGAAGATATAAATGTACGCGCTTTTTTAAGCACGCCGCCTGAGACTTATGAAAATGAGACATACGAATAATGTGGATTTATTTTTAAAACACTTTTGTGCTATTTCGTACGGATTTTTTCTCATGTACTTTCAACCGACTTACGTCAAGATTTGAATTTTGGCCAACAGTAGCATTATAGACGTTGTTGTAAAGACGGCAAACCTAAATGGAACTAGGCCACGTTCTTAGGATGTGTCCTGAAAAATGGTCCAAGATCGCCACCCATTGGCTGCCTACTGATAGACGCCGTCTGAAAGGCAGACCACGAAAGCGATGGCGCGACGATCTTGACTAATATTATAAGGACAGGCAAACCCATACACAAACGGCCCACGAACGGTTAACAAAAAAAAAACATAGCAATTCTTATTATTTAGTAGGTTTTACAAATTGGAAACTTTTAAAGCGTTTATTTTACAATTAATATTTCTAGCGGTAAAGTTGAAGCAACTCTGTAAAGTAGTTTATCAAATCTACTGACAGAGATTAAAATTTCATACTTTAGTTACTTTCAAAGGACGTGATATAATCGAAAGTAATTAAATACCTAAATATAATTAATTAAAGATCTCGAAAAGACACTCTGAAAATCAAATGTTTACGGCGAGGTGTAGGTATACGTTATAATCAAATTGATAAAAATAAGTAGGTATTGCAAATCTCAAACAGCTAGTCTATCGGATTTTTATTTATAAACGAATTGGAAAGTACTACAAAATAGTACCCAATGTCAGTGTAAATGTAAATTATTACAAACGCGACCATTATATCTGCATCTCTTAATAATACAACTATTAGTCGGAAAACTAGCGCCACTAACTTTGTTTGTTGAAGGTTTTGTTGTAGGGAAGTCATTTTTTGGTAAATATAAACAATATTCTTCGCGAACTTCTGGTTAACAGTAACACTGTTAACCAGAAGTTCGCAAGTCACTAGATTACGGCCTACTAGTTGCCAAATTTTGGTTACTGTTAACCAATCATTTTTTCAATACGGATTATTAGTTATGGATGAATGGCCAAATTCTAACGTACTGATCTATTTGCACTACAACACCGCAATCTCGTATCCTTGTTACGATCGTTTAGCTAAATGTTCCTGGAATTTAAATACGAAGTCAAAGAGGAAGTGCTTCTCGCCGAACAAAGTGTCAGTGCTTCAAGAAGATCTCGACTACATAGATTTTATCAAACGGTTTGATTTCGTTCCATTTTTTGACACATCCATCTACCTAAACGTAAGTGTAGTTGGGATTTGATGAAGAAAAACACACTTAAGGAAATAGAATTTTATCTCATTATACACATTTGTGTCAAATTACAGTTTTCTAGTATTACATAATTAAGGGTCTCGGCGTGCGTTACACGCTGCCAACAGACGAACATGGCAAAATTATATGGGTTCCTTGTTGGTTTCGGAACCTAAAAAAGGGTGCATAATATTCCATTATAATATTGAGTTATTTCGTAATAAGCAAATTTTTGTTGTAATGTTTTAGCAACTTTCGAAATTGCTTAAAGGGGTGCAGCGCGAAGCAAGTCGAGTAAGTTTAAACGATCTTTAAATAGAATCGAACTTATTAATATTAGTAATTAGATCCATTTGCTTTAAAGTTTTAGACTTGATGATTTAATTAGAACTATAGTTTTATTCTGCGCAATGCGCAAAACCATCAGACATTTGTGTTAAAAAGTGAAAAGTGTTCATATTTTCTTATTTATATTTTATTCGTGTATATTAAAAAGATGGGGACCTGCGGAATATCAATACAATCATTTTCACGTACAAATTATTTTTTCATGCGTAAAAGTCACCAAGTTTTCGAAAAAAAATTATCTTTGATGTTATTAGCTACAAGTTATGTTTATTGTATGATAAAGAATTTGTTTCAAATTTCAACAAGACCAGGACCTAGTGCATTGATTATAGGCTAACGTAAATAAGTCGTTTTAGTGTATTTAACTAATTCAGCTCATCGTACAAGTGATTAAGAAATACGTTAATTTTCTTAATTTCGTGCAGGATAAATTATAAAATAACTATAAAATGCCTGAAACAAAACTAAAAGTAGAGCATAAGTTTGAATAAGAAACCAAATTTTCTTTTGGGATGGGCTGCACGATAGCTCAGTTGGTAAGAGCGTTGGCCCGGTTAGCCAAAGGTCGTAGGTTCAAATCCTACTCGCGTGCAAATTCTTGGTTTCTTATTGTTGTGTTAGTGTTAAAAAATATTAAAAACAATTAAAAGTGGAGCAGTAAAAAATGACACCTATTACTTTTCCCAAGGTGTAACAAATCAACGCCGGCACACTGGCGTAGCAAGAACATACAAATACTCTGTCACTAACCTCCTCGTAGCTCAGTTTGGGAGAGCAATCGCCCGGATGGCTATGGGTCGTGGGTTCAAGTCCCAGGAAGATGGCCGATTTTATAAGTGAATTTAATCTTGTAACTTTGAACGAGCAATTCTTGTATATTTATTAATATAAAGTGTGTCCGGGTTTTGACTAGCGATAATTTAGTCAAAACCCGGACAACTAAGAGGGCCTTTAATTCATCTTTTTTTTCCTTTTGTTTGTTTTTGTGTATTTATTCGAGTTTATAGCTTTTTTTTGTTTTTTAAACAAGACTTACGAATTATAACTCCTCTTTTATTTTTAAATAGTAGTAAAGGGACAAAGCTCGGTCGCCCAAATTTTATCTACTAATTTTGATACTACAGATCTACTACACCAATTTCACCCTAAACTGTGCACATCAGTTTATTCGGAGCTATTATCCGAAACACGTGAAATACGCACGGTGATTACTCGTATTGTGTGCGCTAATACTCGTATCGCGTGGCGGGCGGGTCGCTCGGCCTCCATTACTGGGTACGCAACTACCCACTAGTGATGTGCCGTGTGATACTCGATTGGGCGCGGACTTGAGTCACGGAGTTGCCCAGAAATACAAATAAATATATATGAACAACATAACATACATTGCTCTGAACCAAAAATAGCTCAAGCACTTGTGTTTAGGATTATACTTTCTTATTAAATTAACAAACATGTTAGTTATCTGAAGTTTAAAATTACGTGTGCAAAATTAATCAAGATTGAACTTGATTAATAATGTCGAATAAGGTCGAATTTCGACTACAGTAGCCTATCTCAACAGAGATTAGCCAAATGCGCGAGAGATATTTTAGTGCACAAGTGTGCGGGGTTTCATACTTGATATCGAACTTCGATGTAACTATTGTCTAGATATCGACAACAACGCATCAACGGGTCGCTACATCTACGGTACTCCATATAGATAATACGTAATAATGAATGTTGCTGTATTTATTGTCTATACATTTAATCACGTAGTTATACATCAACGGGCCGCTTTATTTACGATACTCTATATAACGAGTACGAGTAGTAATAAGGTCCTATGGACTTTATGTATGACTACTAACTACATTTTATTATTTGATCAAGTAACATTCACTCTGCACTTTAGCATCATGTATCCGTCAATTAGCAAAAAATCTTTATTGTTGTAAGTTTTATACAATATTATTTCACTCATGGTTTTTAGAAAAGTGGTAAATGTGAACAATGTCCAAGCAAAACATGACAGTGACTGAACGTAACAGAATACAGAAATAAATAAATTAACTTAAAATGTGGGTAGTAAGAAAAACTAATAATTGAGCGTTCCGTTTTACCGCTTTCGAGTAGTGCTTACTTATATCTACCGGTCAAGAAATTGTAAATATTAATATACATATTATTTGATCAAATAATAAAATGTAGTTAGTAGTCATACATAAGGTCCATAGGACCTTATTATTACTCGTACTCGTTATATAGTATCGTAAATAAAGCGGCCCGTTGATATATAACTTCGTGATTTAATGTATAGACAATAAATACAGCAAAATGCATTATTACGTATTTACCTATATGGTGTACCGTAGATGTAGCGACCCGTTGATGCATTGTTGTCGATATCTAGACAATAGTTACATCAAAGTTCGATATCAAGTATGATCAAGTATGTGTGCGCAATACACAGGTGCACTCTCTGTACCTTTACTATTATTCGGTGGGGCGCAGGACTAACGGCTTAACGTACTTTCCGAGGCACATGGGTGTTAACACCACTAATTTCATGACTCCGGAGCTGTGTCTGAGTTATTTCCAGACAGACAAACCCAACACTCTCGGCCCGACCCGGGATTTGAACCCGGGACCTCGTGGATTGGGAACGAGACAGTCGTGAACTTAATGAGTAGTTATTTTTATAAAAAAATAATATCATTCAACCTAATCGTTAGTTATCTTCTATCTCATGGCTAAATTAATAGAATATTACGACTTTGATACAGTACAAAGATGCTGGTTCATTGTTACGTCATTCATTATTAAACGTCTTCGATCATGTGAACAATGAATACTTTCATGGTTTGTAACCTTTTAATGCCGAAATAAACTCAATCGGTGTTATTACAAAAAATTTAGACCAGGTTAAAATTTTGTCTAAATATTAGCTGTCAACAGAGGAATGAATGACACATCAGTGAAATAACGCTTTTCTAATTGGCTAGCTACTAGCTTAGTCCTCTCTTAAATCCGGTACTAAGTTTTTGTAATAACGGGGTATGTTTCTAAAATAAATGGTCGGCGCGTCACTAGCGCAAGCATTAAGAATCAATAAAGCCATTATCACATTAGTGTTGTTCCTGTAACGGAAGCATGTTAGCGATGTGATTACTTAGGCCTTCAATTAGGGCGGGCCTTATTAGACGCCGGCTCGTAGCGTGCTGGTTGGATTTAATTGTTACACTGAGAATATTTTACAGCTATAAATTGTGCTATAAGGGTATGAGAAGTGAATATTATCACAGAATAAGTACTAGTACTTCGTTCAGAAGTATGACTTAGCAATTGTATTCGAAGAAATGTCGACCCAATGTCGTCAACAATATGGCGTAATTTAATTCGCCTCAGAGTCAAGCACTTTTTCTTGTAGACACCTACAAAAATCCATTGCAAGATAATTTCATACTTATTGCTCAGGAATATGATTCATAATACACTAAACCTATTCAGTGACGTGATATCACGCGACGCGATAGAGTTGACTGCTACGAGAAGCTTCTAACGCCATCTAGCGCCTCTTTCTAGTACTTTATTCATTCTCGTCCAGCCAGCAACGTAGCCGCGCGGCCGCGGGTGAATAAAACGCGCGAGCGTGTCGCTGGCCGGTAGCGACACGCAACTTCCCCCCCTAAGTAAGGGTCGCCGCGCGTAGGTACGTTTTTGCTACCTACGCGGGGAGATACACAGGCCTGATATTATGACAAATAAACTCAAATGGTTATAAATCACAAACAAATGATTGATTACCTGCATTTAAGATATATCTTAATATCGCGGTTTGTGTTGTATGGAGCGGGCTAACAGTGCCATCTAACCTGTAAGAGCCGAGCCAGGACGTCGCGTCTGTTGAAGTTGCGTTAGTGAAGGCGACAGTGGTAAGATGTCGCCACAGATTTATCGTATTACTCGTATTAATATTACAACCTCGTGACGTCCCAGTGCAGGGAAAGGGCCTGCCTAGCCTTTTTTCACTCTCCACGATTTTGTGCAGATGATTTCCAGGCAGGTCTCTCAGCTTGACACGCCATCGCCTTCTGGGTCTACCACGTGGCTGTTTTCTATTTAAAGGGACCCCCAATCAGCGCATGTTTTGCTTAAAGGTTAGCCATGTCTAACACAATACATGCGACTGAATTATAAGTTATTTGCACAGAACCGATTTCATGTAAACACTTATAGTGTATTGTAATCACGATAAAATTTCTTTTTATCTTAAATGTGTACGTTGATGTATTTCTAATTATATTCGAAATAAGAGGTAATTAAAAAGATCAAAGCTATGATTAAAATAAAACAGCTCAATCTTAACAAAAAACAATAAATACATATCTATTACATGTGTATACGAACAAACTATGGTACCATATTTTTCGAAATAAATAAATTTCATTTTATTTCATAAAGGTTTCGTAAAATACACCCGTCTAAAGAGCTATAAAGCTAAAATTGATGCGTCGTACATCATAACACAAAATATCTGAAATGGTCAAGTAAATAAATTGCTTTTCAAAACGTTTAAAATTACCTACCGAAAAAAACTATTAGGTACAAAAACTTTGTATAAGTAGCGGGCTATCGGATAGTCAAAAAAATGCAAATAACAAAACCAAAAACGTTCTTATAAAAAATTGCATAAAAACATGCACAATAAAACACACAAATTTGTAGGTACCTAAAGTAATAATATTTGTGTGAATATACACCAGTTATAAAATACATTAGAATACCAGTAGAAAAAAATGCCGAAAAAAAACAATGCTTCTAACACAACTGAAAATTAGTCACATAGGTCAGTTTTAGCAAATTGAATACCTACTCGTACATAAACTAACTGACTTTGTAAGTACAGTCGGCAGCGCGTCGGGTTACCCATTTGAACCACGAAAACAACTGTTATAACGTAGGGAATAGAGGTGGTCTCAATTTCAGAGCGGGGTAGTCTGACGTGCGGCCGTGTGTACTAAAAAGGTACAAAAAAGCCTATGTGTAGTGTAAAGTGTCCAAAAATAGTAAATACTCTTCTGAAATATTATCGGCCGATATCAAAGTTTATTTACGTTTGGCGCAACTGGGTTAGGAAGGCAAAGGGAAGCGCTTCCTACCGACCGGTTGTTACGGTCGGGGACCAAGGTCCGATGGTCACCGTCTTGGTTTATCTATATGTAGTCAAGCTCGTGCTAAATCTTACATATCGCGGTTTGTGTTGTATGGAGCGGGCTATCAGCGCCATCTAGCCTGTAGGAGCCGAGTCAAGACGTCGCGTCTTGAAGTTGCTTGCTAGTGTGGGCGACAGTGGTAAGATGTCGCTACATACGGTTAAATTTTCATCGGACAAAAACGACTGAAACATCTATAATATTCCGTTGTAGGTAGGTAAAGTCCTGCGAAGAAAACCTTGATTGATTTTCTTTAGGCTTTTATCATACCGATCTATGAAATATTTTTAACAAACACTAAATAACGTCGAAATAAAAAAACGTTACATGGCAAATAAAAAAAAGGACGATCATGAGTCACTGACCTTTGGTGTAACAATGCTAGAAGTTTACGTGTAACAAGGAACACAAATACATTATTAGGATTAAAAACAAATTTGATAAAAGATTATACAATTACTTAGATTGCTAATTATTTTGGTTACTAATATATAAGAATATTTTTTTAAACTGATAACTTGGGACATAAGAAATACCTATAATAATTCATTGTTGTATTTTTACAGTTGATAAAATTTCGACAGGCTCTGCCAACGCCAGGGTGGCCGTGAGGTTAGGCAATCGCCCGGTGTGCGAGGAACGCGGGTTCGACTCCCTTCTCTGGTGGTCGTTTTTTCAAGTGCAAAAATGTATTTTGATTTGGGTAAGTTGATGCGCGGCCTACGTTACACACGGCCGCAAGTCAGACTACTCCACTTTGAGACCGCCTCTATTCCCTACGTAATAAAAGCTACAAAATTGTGCAATGTGCACTATGCAGCTTATTTCATTTGTATGATCGGTTTTTAAAGCTAAATCGGATCTGCACGTGAGACATCGGCCCTTATTACAAAAAACTTAGTACCAGGTTTAAGCCAAGACTTAATATTAGCTGACAAATCAGAAATGAATGACACATTCGTGACACTACCCAATAGAGAAACGCTTTTCTGATTGGTCGGTTAATATTTGATCCTGGTTTAAACCTGGTACCTACTAAGTTTTTTAAAACCTGGTCTAGGTTTAAACTAGGTCTAAATATTAGCAGACAACAGAGGAATGAATGACACATTCGTGACATAACCTAATAAACGCTTTTCTAATTGGCTAGCTAATAGCTTAGTCCTGGGTTAATCCCGGTACTAAGTTTTTGTAATAACAGGGTTAGAGTCGCCTAATCTGAAGTATGGTTCTGTTAACCCTTAGGCTGACACGCCAGACGTAATCAAGCGCATGCGAGTCGCACCGCATCGCGTTGCATCGGCCGCACTCGCGCGTGGTACTGCGATAGCGCAATCGAAATATATGAAGAAGATCCGGGGTTGTTTGTAACCGTCAAAATTCTGATGTCCTTGCTACACTTTTAACCCAACTGCGTCGGCTCATAGGTACTTATGCATGTTTGTTTTTCCCTATAACTATTTTATAACAAGCAACTTGTTTGCAAGTTTTTTTTTTGAAAATTTATTAAATTTCGCTTATAAGAATTGATCGACTGTGCCATCTGATAGGACTCGAACCCATGACCCTTCGCTATCCGGGCGAATGCTTAGTCAGTTGACGAACTTCAGCAAGTACCCGCCTAACCTCCTCCGTAGCTCAGTTAGTGAAACTCAGTCGATCGATTTTTGTAAGCGAATTTTTTTTTCCTTTCAACAAACATTAAATTGAGAACCTCAATTTTGAAAGTCGAATATACATTCATCGCTAATATGAAAAGAATACAATTTTGTAAAGACATGATGAAGCCTTACTTTTTATTACTGTAAACATAGTTAGTACTTTCAGGTGTGCATTGGATATTACCATATGTTCAAATTATGATATGCGCATTAATACATATTTACAGCAGTTCTCTAGAGCATAGGTTACAAACATACGAAGACAATAATTTCAAAAAAAACGGTAATTTAAAAAACCCGACTGCGTTTCTGTGTAATTTGAAATTAAAAAACCTTAAACAAGAAAGAGGTCATACCCAGGTTAAATTGGTACCCATATTAAAAATTGTAGCAGTCGGGACCCATTCTAGAAATTCAGGCTTAGCGAATTTAGAGGACATACCTCTATATTACATTGCAGATTACTCCAATCTACTGACGAGGCGTCTCACTTTCTAACATGGGTCCCGACTGCTACAATTTTTAATATGGGTACCAATTTAGCCTGGGTATGACCTCTTTCTTGTTTAAGGTTTTTTAATTTCAAATTACACAGAAACGCAGTCGGGTTTTTTAGTTTTTTAAATTACCGTTTTTTATTTTATTATTTTTAATTTTAGTATTCAAAACAAAACACCAGACTGCAAATATTATTATATTTTTGAAATGGTCTCTTTACTGGCTTTCATTTGATACCCATATTGCTATGCTAAAGAAAGAATCAATCCCCCCTCCCCCCTTTATTTCCATTTGCGGGCGCCATTTCAAAAATTTATATAGCCTATGTCACTCTCACGATTTAGACAAATTCAACGACTTCTCATATGTCAAAAACTGTCCAGCTGTTTGGGCTGTAGGGCGTGCCAAACAGTTATATATACATACTCGTACATACTTACATACATACATACATACATACATACTCTCGAAAAACATAACCCTCCTTCCGCAGTCGGGTAATAAAAACAATGTTTGTACTCCACTCATATAAACTAAGTCCAGGAGTCTGTGGTTAAGGGCCACGGTAACGATAAAATTTGCTTGAATTTTTTTTTGTCAATCTTTTTCATACAAATAATATTTGACAAACGTGTGAAACACGGCTGCACGCACACTAACAAAAAGTTTGACAAACAACTTGATCGTCATCAGGGCCCTTATTTGGGAAGTTGCGTCACATCTTCTCGTCGCCACTACCACATTGCTGAAGAGCAGGGTGTATAACTGTACGACCTGCCTGTTATGACCTACGGGGCCGATATGTGGAACTTTACAGTCAAGCTACCGACTCCATGTCGCTCCGCGAGCTATTGAGGTCTATGCTGGTATTCTCGTTAAGGGATAGAATCCGGAACGAGGTCATCTGCCAAAAGACGAAAGTCCTAGATATCGTTCAGAGGTGCAGTAAGCTGAAGTCATGTTTGTCGCAGAACTGACGGGCGTTGGAGTAGGAAGGTTCTCGAATGGAGACTACGTCTCGGGAAACGTAGTGTTAGACGCCCCCTTGCTAGGTGGACCGATGACCTGAGGAAGGTAGCTGATGGTGGCTGGATGCGAGAAGCGAAGGACCGTGAAAGTTGGCGCAGCCTTGGAAAGGCCTATGTCCAGTAGTGGACTGCAATAGGCTGATATGATGAATGAATCAGAGCCCTTGACAATATACGGAATCACATTTTCTACAATTTTATCATTAAACATGGACGTGTCTACTGATTTCTCGCCCATTGTGAGTTAGTGTGCGGTCATTTAGTTCTCGCTTAATCGGCGAGTGAGCGATGAGCGCTCTCGATTATTTCGGGTTACGGTTATCGAGTACATTAAGCACACGATTTATTCAAACGGAAATATTTACTACTGAATTATTTCTCCATATTTAATTGAATATGTAATGCTATTCGTTACTTTAAAGTGTGATTGGCAGCTGAGCGATTTCAGTTTATATCATTAATCAGTTTATGAATCAAATCAATCAATCAATCCAGCCAATTAATACAAATAATATATATTACTGAATTATTACTTATTTATCAATATTTCATTTTATTTGTATTGTTTTTTAAAATTAAAAGTGTGATTGGCAGTTGAGGGATTTTAGTTTATATCATTATTCAATTAATGAAACAGTCCAGTCAATTATAAAAAAACGCTTTATCAAATCTTCTTTCTATGATCTGAGAATGTAATAATCTCTTGTACTTAGTTTGTTGTGGATTTTCGTCCGTACATACATTCTAATATTAATATCCGGTGGATTCTGAGAATATTTTCTAAATCCATACATGGTAAATATTTTAAAGAGAAAATATTTTTTTTAATTTCTCTTCATCACTCGTAATATCTGATATGTCTGTATATACTCGTATACAATAGATGGATTTTGTGACATTTGTTAAAATTTTAAGTATACTGGTACATTGTTTTTAAATTAAAAAGCAGACATTTACCGCAATTCTATTTGATGGTAACTGACCTTGCGGCTGACGTTGAGTTATGTATAACTAGTAACAGCCTATTCATTCTTTCTTTGAAAGAATCTCGATCAAAGTTCTTTAAGAAACACTTAAGCCGAAAACAAATTCCACTGTTTAGCAGTAAGTAAGAGCGCGCGACAGCCGAACGGGGAAACAACTTCTCATCCGTGAGTACCTAAGTTCGATATATATATATATATTAATATTTTAAAACAAACACAGATATCTACCCGATTTCTCAATCTCTTTGCATCTTATAATTTATTTAACCTTTTTAAGGAACCAACTAGGGTGACTCCCAATACTGCAACTTGTCTAGATAATATTTTTTGTGATTCCAATGCAATCGTAATCGACAAATGTATCTTACGTAATCTTAGTTCCGATCATAGAGGTCAAAAGGTCTCATTTCAACACAGTCATGCCTCAAGTGTTGTGGAGAATGTTTATAGGCCTGTCACAGTAAATAGGTTAGACAGATTTAGGGGTACAATTTGTAATAGTGTAAACTCAACTATACCCAATAATTGCGATAATGTTGATAAATTATACGAAAACCTTTTTGAATTAATAAAAAATCAATTCAATGAAATCTTTCCACTGAAGAAGGTTAAGACAAATCAAGCTAAATGTAAATTTAATGACTGGGCTACACCAGATATTCATAAAAGTAGGATTAAATTGTATGACTTATATAGTATAAGAGAATACTCACAGGATCCACATACTATTGAATATGTTAAAAATTACTCTAAGATATTTAAAAAAGTATGTGCTGCAGCAAAGTCAAACTATATTCGTAGAATAGTTTTAAATTCCAACAATAAGGCAAAAGCTACTTGGAACATAATAAACAAGGAAACTTGTAAAAATAAATCAAAAAGTAGCTCATTCTCACTAAAAGTCGAAAGTAAATTGATCACATCCAATCAAGAAGTTGCAAACGCCTTTGAGTCATTTTTTTCTAATATTGCACCTTCAACAACTAAAGAACTTGCATCTTCTTCAGAACTTGCGGTATCGATTCTCAAGTCCAATGTCGACCAGTGCGATTCTCCACTGCACTTTAGGCATGTCAGTCCCGAAGTAATTACAAAAACATTTCTAGATTTAAATATGAAGAAGACTGAGGATCTATGGGGACTATCTGTGTATATTATAAAATCAATTATCAACACAATAGCTCCTCAATTAGCAATAATTTTTAACAAGTGCATTGATGATGGCCAGTTTCCCAGCCTAATGAAATTTAGTAAAATTATACCGCTATTTAAATCCGGCGAAAAAAGTGACCCCTCTAATTTTAGACCAATATCGATTCTTCCGGTACTCAGTAAAATATTTGAAAAGGTAATATTCAATCAACTACTAGCACATCTTTCTTTAAACCATCTACTACACAAAAAACAATTTGGTTTCACTAAAGGTAGAAGTACTGCTGATGCGGGAGTTGCTCTATTAAAACATATCTTTGATGCCTATGATAATAGACAAGATGCTTTAGGTATTTTCTGTGATCTTTCAAAAGCTTTTGATTGTGTAGAACATAAAACTTTATTGAAAAAATTAAGACATTATGGGGCTTCAATGAATGCATTAAATCTACTTGAATCTTACCTAACAAGTAGAACACAAAAAGTATGCATAAATGGGGTTGAGTCTTCTGGAGCACCTCTGACCATAGGTGTGCCCCAGGGATCGATATTGGGACCTTTATTGTTTTTAATTTATATAAATGATCTTCCACACTTTGTGGAAGATCTTTGTGATATAGTATTATTTGCTGATGATACTTCACTTATATTCAAAATTCCCAGGGGGAAAGATACTTTTGACGATGTAAATAATACTCTTTCACAAGTATTGCATTGGTTTACCGTTAACAACCTTTTGCTTAACGGGAATAAGACTAAATGTGTTAAGTTTACGATGCCTAATGTCAGACAGGCCTCAACAGATGTTTTGATAAAAGACAAACTGCTAAATACTATAAATTCAACAACATTTTTAGGAATTACTTTAGATTCAAAACTACAATGGGGTCCTCATATCGTGGCCTTGTCAGGAAGACTTAGTTCAGCTGCTTTTGCTGTAAAAAAGATACGGCGCTTGACTGATGTTGAAACGGCCAGACTAGTCTATTTTAGTTATTTTCACAGCTTGATGTCGTACGGTATTTTACTATGGAGCTCAGCTGCTGATATAGAATCAATTTTTGTACTACAAAAAAGGGCCGTACGTGCTATTTATAACCTCAAACCTCGAGATTCATTAAAAGATTTTTTTAAAGAAATAAGGATATTAACAGTAGCCTCTCAATATATTTATGAAAATATTATGTATGTGCGTAAAAACTTGCATTTATTTACAAAGAAAAGTAATACGCATAATTTTAACACTAGAAATAAAAATAAGCTTGCTATTCCACAATTTAGGCTTCAAAAAGTTGGTCATTCTTTCATGGGAAAATGTGTCAATTACTTTAACAAATTACCGAAAAATATTGTAGAATTACCAATTAACAAATTCAAATCATTTATTAAGGATACCCTAATGACAAAAGGTTATTATAAAGTAGACGATTATTTGAATGATGTAAACGTGTGGACCAGCTCGCACTAGTACAATTTCTGTATTTAAACATTATTTTTAAAAGAGGCTTTGACAATAGTGACTGAGTTTCTTGCGCTGCTTCTCCTCAGCACTAGCCCACAATTTGTCCCGAAGCAGTGGTAGGGATTAAAAAATAATATGTTGGGACGTGTATAAGTGCCCCCTGTGGGCCTACATACATAAATAAATGACTTTTATGACTTTTATGACTTTCGATCCTGCCTGTACCACTGAGTATGTATAAAAACGGATGTAGTATTTTTACAGATATCGCTGCCTAACAGTAGAACATACATAGATACAAATCGTTTGGTGCATATGTCAACGACATACATTTCGTACTTACCTCAGGGTCTAAAGTCTATAATACAGTTTGTGACCAGCATACACTCTTAATTATTGCGAGCACTCATCGAAAAACTGCAGCTTTTTAACGTTATAGTATTAAAAACATGGGCACTGCATCAAAAGCCTTCACTCGCTCCATTCGCAGCACTGAAATATTCATCAAAGAAGCGGATCGATCCGGCTGATGTGGGCTCGTTTATCTTTCAACAAAAAATCAATTGTATGGGGTTGTTTCAACGAGAACAGAGCCCGGAAAGGGACAGCCCTCATAAATAATGCTGGATGTAAAGATAAGCTACCGTCCGTCATGTGAAATAGGGTATGCTAACGGAAGTTGACTATGCATTATAATGTTTGGATATTGAATTCAACGGCTTTGTAATTGAAAAATTTTAATGTCCCCAATAGGCCGGAACACAGGGTGGGCTGGCCAGAAACTCATAATAATGTCCTCCTAGCCGAAGTTCGACTACGGCGTTTAATCTCAGTAGAGATTAGTTAACTGCGCAGTAGTGCGCAGGAGATATTATAGTGTAGAAATGTGTGCACAATACACAGGTGCACTCTCTGTTCTTTTACTCTCATAGTCCGGTTAGACAGCAATCCGATATGACCGGAGAGAGATCAGACGCAAGACCGTGATTTTCGAGGCACGGGGTTGTTACCAACCAACACCAACTTTTCGTCTTCTAACTGTTTCTGAGCTACTATTAATATTTTTAGGAAGAAAAACCCAGAAACAAATTGCGGCCCGACTCTAGATTTGAACTCTGGACCTCGTGGATTCTTTCCACGCTAGCCAGCGTGCTAACCACCACACCAAAGAAGTAGTCGAAACACATATTAGCAATGTCCTGTCCTCGCACTAGGTCCGAGTTTTTTTATACTCTCACCTTCGTTCGTGTGACGAAAATTTATATGGAAATTTGGTTAGCGCCCCTAGCGGCACGTTTGCGAAACCTGTTTTTGTGACTGACAAAGGAAAACTCGCATTAAGCCCTCTGATTCCACTTTCTGATTAAGGTTATATAAACCTACTAAGTAGAGTGGTAAGACAATGCTCTTGGCTAGATAGTGTACCATCTGACAAGTGCCCGTCCGCGTACTCGTAATGAATAATAAATTTACAATTATTTATATTTAAAAGGAAGTTATACCAAAATTAAAGATTTCACTCAAATTTTATGGCAATTCCGTTGAAAATAGCTGTCATAATTTTGAAGCATTAAATCATCAACTGTCATCACTACAAGTGGTTTTAATTTTCAGTATGCCTTGGGACTGTTTCCCTACAGCTGCAGCTTCCTTGTTGGCTAATGATCCGACCGGAGCTAGGAATTGAATAAATAAATAAATTGTTTCAACAAACACACCTATTACCTAGCCCCAAACTAAGCGTGAGCTTGTGCTATGGTGACTAAAATAAAAAAATAATAAATGTTGAACCTTTCACATTTCACCGCGATCTTCAGTATGCATGTAAATTAATTTTAAGCGTGGGTCTACGTTCTGGCATGCGAAAGGTTAACTGGCCACAGCTATGTGAATCACAAAAACAAACACTTTTCTTTCTTACATTAATGACATATTTATGACGAGGCCATTATTTTGCCAACATTTATTAAATGGTGAAAAATACAAAAATCTTGTCTCGCACACTTTCCATAATATATAATATTTTACGTTAATCACAATTAAAATCAAGACGAGAATTTCATTTACGTACAGACTGCTATCAAAGTGGACTTAGTGTACACTTAATAACGCGCTGCGTGAGTAGTTATTTTTTACCCAAATAGTAAGGGCGAACGAAAATTTTTCGCCACACCGGAGAACCCTACTTCAGATGACAGACAATGTATTTTCGAGTGCAGCCATCACGCTCGTCCGCACTGTCATGCTGGTATTTGAAAAAGAGACGGCTACAATCGAAAGTAGCTTCAGTCAGATGCTTGCACCGTCGCACGCGCATCATGCATTAGCCACAGATAATTTTTTGCTCGAAAGATGTGTGTCGTGAGTGGTGATGCTACATGGTATCGTTCCAAATTCAATTTTAATTAGTTTTTATTATCATTTCTGGGGAAAAGAATATGTTGTAGCAATAAAAAAATTAACATGAAAAAGCAAAGTTTAAAAAAACTAATAATTAATTGCAAGGTGAGGCACGGTATTATAATGATACTCTATGGCTATGAGAGAGAGGTGTACCGTGGATCTGGTATTTTTGGCATAGAATACATTGAGTAGCAATTATTATTAGAAGATATATTATTTTTATCTTAAAATGGAGGACGATACAATTTCAGATATTGAAGTAGCTACTGCTGCTCTTGCAGTCCGTAGGCTACCTACATTATTTTGATCATGGTTTTCTATCGTTGTTTCAGGCAGCAAGAACACGTAGCTGCCAGTATCTTCATGATAAAAAAGTTAGCTGCTGATATAGTGCATTAGTAACAATCTCAATCCATAGGAATAGGTACAAGGCCTATCAGCATTTGTCATTTTTAAAGAATTTAGTAACACTAACGAATTTAATTTTACTTTAACTTTATTTCAGGTTCACAAACCCAAAAGACGTCGATTGCTTCTATCATATGCTGATGCTGATATAAGAATAGCTGCAGTTCATCTAGAGGACCTTAAGGTCAATATCACAGTATGATTGTTTTTGAATTCATCATCATCATCAAATTTAAGAGCTAGGCTCTTGTCGGTGGAGTTTTTTCCATTCCTCTCTGCTTTCCGCCCTTCTCTTAACCTCCTGATACGACCCGACATTTATATTTTCTTTTATTTGCTGCATGTAGCTTATTCTTGGTCTTCCTCGCTTCCTTTTTCCTTCTATTCTTCCTTCTATTATCGTTTTAATAAAATTGTCGTGTCGAATAAGGTTTTTGAATTATATTCAATTATTAAAAAGCTATTGTTAAAGATTTTACTTTCTTTGGTTAAACAAATCTAGGTACACTGAAAATCAAATAACTGAATAATTAATAACTTTAAGATCATTTTAAACGCATTCCACCAAGCATACTAAAGTTAAAGCAACGTGTTAAGTACTATAACACTTTAAACTTAAGCCATCTCTCTTGAGCAGAGTGCATTAGTTTAAATATTCATGGCGAAATCTGATGAATATGCGTCCGCTCGCCCACGCCCTTCGTGGCCTGACGCGTATAATGTAGGGGATGCTCCTAAATGTTTATTGTAACAGGTAAGGGCATGGTGCTACGTTCGAGACATCGGCTTGTTGCTGTTGGCGGGGGCATCTTCTTTTGATTCGAAGGTAAATATATTAAATTTTTATAAAACCACCTATGGTAATTTCAAAACCATTTAGAGATAATATGCCCATAATCACTATACAGTTACTTATACCACCTAAAATTGAATGATGTGGCTCATTTTTACGAAAATACGGACTGTAATTTATCCTTCACATGCCCTCTATATGGACCGGAAACCGACATATGACGTTACTATTTGCATGTGTGAGAATTTCCAATCGAGAAAAGTGTTCGCTTGCAAAGACAATCTTGTTGTCTTATGACGTCACAAGTTTACATCTTCAATATTTAATTAACAAATAACTACTTTCTTAATTTAGTCTTTACTTCAAGAAAAAAAAGACCTTAAAACTTACTTTACATACTGAATTGTATTCTGGCAAATAATGTTTTTTTATTTAATATTTTCGGTACAAGAGCGTCTTAGAGTGGAAACTACGAACAGGCAGACGTAGCGACGCCCAGCGGCTGCTTGGACAGATGACTTGGTGAAGGTTGCTGGCGGTAGCTTGATGAGAAGGGCTAGTGATAGGAAAAAGTGGCGTAGTTTGGGGAGACCTACGTTCAGCAGTGGACGGCTTGAGGCTGATTTCAGTACAAGATTAAACTTTATATATATTTTGGTGTAAATTTAACCCTAATATTTTAAAATTTGGGTTCAATTTTCAGCCGAAAAGTGTTGCTATGAAATCATAAATGGTTTTTCATAAAAGGGTAAAAGTGTTTTCTTCAATAGGAAAGTTTTATTAAGATAAGTTTGTTACATTGGTACATAATTTTGATCTCATGAATATTTTAAGAATGTATGCTCGGGGCTTAGAGATGGAAAGCTTTTTGTTTGAAAAGATCGTTTGGTAAAGTTTTCACACAAATCTAGCTAAGTACGAAGTTGCTTTCATATATTATTTAGGTATTGCATAATATCGTTACTTAAACAAATTTATAATAGAATGAGCTGAAACTTGCACTTCTTTTTTTACGACAAAGTAGACAAACTTTCTTCTCTTTAAAAATTGTAGCTTGATTTCAAGTACTAGTGAATTAACTTACAAATTAAGATTTTTTGTTTTGTTGTAGGTACGTGGCATGCAACTTTTTTACATTTGAAAGGTCAGTTACTTCTTCGCTTATCTTCTCCTAGGACATGTAGGTAGTAGTGCAGTAAAATTAAATTAAATATTTTAATAAAATAACCTTTAAATTATATTAGCTATGGAAGTAAGTAATCACATATGAAAGTATGATGTAAATATTTATTAATTTCTCACATTTACGCGAATGAATAATGAAATTGTGTACTTTACGAAATGTTTAGTTTGTTAACATTTTTTCATATTTTAGTAGTACAAGCGGTAATACGGAAAAATATAGGGTTGCCATTAGTAATTTTATAATTTTAGTTTTTGCTGGGGATTTTTTTTAGTTGTTTGAGTTTTACTGTTAATGTAATTTTTCAGCCATATATTTCATTATTAACATTTTCACATGATTTTTTCCATTTTATTTTGTGTTATGTTTATGTTGCGTGTCACGTTTGTTTCCACACGTCGCGTCCTTTCCAAGCTCCAACGAAATGGAAACGAAATTACAAGAAACGGTGTTACGTTGGATCTTGCCTCCCGGGGGCAGGCGTCAAGTGCATCACTTTAAATATTCATCCTCCATTATGCGCGATGAATATGCCGCCGCGTGAATAGAATATAACACTTTTTACGTTCCGCTTTACACAATGCCGCGCGATGAATATCTCGCGAACTTTTTTCTCGGCAAATTTTAACGCCCCAAGAAATAAATAACAATTTGTTTTTTATATGTATTCGTTTTTACTGTTACGTATTTTAAAAACATAAAGAACAATTTGGAAATTGGCATTTTTATTTAATTTGGAAACAAAAGAATCTTAACTAATTTCACTAATTCAATTAATAGAAAGTTTTTGGCGCGTATGAAAGGAGTTATTCTGAGAATTTCTTTATTATTTACCGTGACATACAGTACGCAAAGTTGCGTTTAATTATTACATTTTTTTAAGTTTAATAATATAATTAGTTATGTACTTCACGTGCAAAAGACGAATTACAACTACACACTTTTATCACTCACAACAGATGTGTAACTACGATCATTCTACTTTTACACGTTTCCTGTTTTTAAATATATTTTTTTTTCAAATTTATGCAATGCCTTTTTCATAGATTGTGAAGCATATATTTATTTATGCCATATAAAAAGTAATAGGCCTATAGGAGCGGTTCTCCGCTATTAAGCGCTTGAAGCGGAGCGAGTAATTGCCACGATTGCGCTTTTAAGCGCTGTATCGCTGTAAATAAAGCGTATCTTGATTCTTGAGGGAACAGATTGTAAATAATAACGGTAAGTATCCACACACGAATAAGGATACACTTTTTAACGTTTAGTTATGATTATTTTTATAACTTAAGCAATTATTTTGCAAGTTTTTACGGAATCAAATTGAATGTCCCATCGGATGACACAGTCGATTAATTTTTGTGAGAGAAATTCAATTTGATTCCGTTTAGCTATGGTCAATGTAATTTGATGCAACCTTAAAGCGGCCTGAGTCTCATAGCAGAAACTACATTTTTTGGCACGAACTGTATTGTTTCTTTTAGAAATAACGAATTATTCTAGAACTAACATTAGGCAAAGGAAAACAGAAATTCATGCAACGTACCTTTCTAACAATGCAACAAAATGGCTTTAAAAATAATATTCTAGAACTGAATGTAGGAGCAATGCACTAAGAGTCTAGTTCACCAGCAAATCTATCATTTTTAAACAGCCGTTAAGATGTAACTTGACTTGAGGAATTGTGTCAAATAAACCGTCAACTTACGTTTACCGCCTGTTTAAAAATTAGTGAAATCGGGTCTAAGTGTACTTTAATTAATTGCTATTTGAAACTGGATTTTTATCAATTGCCTCTTAGTAAAAGATCACATTTTTGTTATTCAAACAAAATCCTAATCCAATAAAATCTAATTAACTTTACTTAAAATATCATTTGCTAATCTTGAGTAGCTTCTAAATAAATTAATGAACTAAATCTTTGACGAAACCACAGAAGATCAACTTCAAACGCTAATAAAAACCAATCAAAAGTACTAAAACTTTTGAAGTATAATTTATTCTGACTAGTCGCCGAGTTGATAAGAATAATAGTGTCTTTGTCAGCGTCTGTCGCGCAACCCTATTCAGGGGTATTAAACCTTCGGTCCCGTGCAACTAAATCAGTAAAACCGTAGTGAAACTTCTAAGTAACTGCTTAGCAGGGTATACCTACCCAGCTTTTTAGGGTTCCGTAGTCCGACAAGGAACCCTTATAAGATCGTTCAGTCCGTCCGTTCTGGTCTGTCACAGCAGAATATCTTCTACGTTTATGGACTGATTTGCATGTTACTTGGTTCGAGGAAATTTAAATTACTCCTTTTAAGGGTACCTCCCCATACATGAAAAGGAGGGGTGAATTATTTTTTGAGTGCACCCCCTTGTATGGGGTATCGTTGAAAAGGACTATGAAAAAAAGGTATGATTTTATACAACACTTTTTTATCACCTTTACCATTTGCGAGATATAGCCCGCCAAAGTCGTTTACACGGTGTCCCTCTCCCCCCCCCCTGTAATTTCTAAAGTCTTGGACCTATAAACTTCAAATCACCCACGTAAAAAAATAGGCGCGGAAACTCTTATTTAATATTATTTTGGGTATTCTGTGATATATACTTTTGAAATTAGAAATAAAATAAAAATATATACTTTTTTTGCCTATACTGTCTAATGTTTTTGGTTAATGGTACGGAACCCTTCGCGCGCAAGTCCGACTCGCACTTGTAGGTGGTAGGCGCCAGAACTTCAAAGTCTAAAAGACGGCCTCTTTGCCTACTAAATGGAGATGTTGTCAGGAAGTTCATTTATATGGAGAGGGAAAATCATGGTTTGGGCCGGTACTTCCGGCAGGTGGAATCGTTTTTAGTTTGTTTTCGCTATCGACATTGAGTTATTTTGACGTTAATTTAGGCAAAGTTAACTTCTGTGACGAAGTTTTTCTGATAAAAACACATTTTACACACTTTACAGCAACAACTTCACACACCTTAGTCTACCTGTAACCACAGACGCTGAAATTTGCGAAAACTTAAAAAAAACTAATATCATGTTTTTTTGTTACGATTAAAAATAATATTGATAGATTTTTAATGAATGAACCCTAGAATTTTCATCAAATAATTTTAGTCGCTATTTTCTACGTTTCTGTTAGCGCAAATATACGTTCTTTGTACATAAACTCCTCTTATTATTTCACATTATCAATATTGTAACTTATTATTTCGTTACATATAACAATTTCATGTTGCAACTTTTAAGTTATCTAAAACACTTGCCAGCGGTTGACTACCCCTGCCAGCTATAAATTAAAGTCTGCTTTTGTCCGTCGCCAGAATAGTGGAGTATTTAGTTAAGTTTAAATATACCCTTAATATAGAGATGCGATGCAACTGCGGATTGATGAAGTAACCAAAAATTCGCTCACGGGCAGGATTTGAAACCACGACCTTTGGCTAACCGGGCCAATTTGTTATTTTTGTTTTTACGACTAAAATACCATTTAAGTTTAATACTTGAGAGATTCTGTAATACCGGAGGTCATATTAATATCAAAAATGTTTGCGGTCATTGCACCCCAATGCACATGACATGTTGCGTGCGACAGTACAATAATGTTGCATATTATGATAACTAGTCCGTAGTTACAGTGGAGGAGGCATTTTTTATTTATGGGCATAAAATTTTGTATTAACTGACTGAGAATCAAACCGAGATACTAAGCTGCGGCTAGCATGCCTACCGGTTAACTTGGTAGCTTTCGAATAGTCCGAGTATAGCATTTGGGAAAGCGATATACCAGCGTTAAAATTGAAGTTTGGGAACAGTGATAGCTTACAATAATTTCAAAATTAAAAGCATTAGTGTATTTACTTGTTCTGTGTTTTGTTATATATTTTTTGACTTCGTAAATTTTTTTTCATTTTATATGTTGTGCCAACTAAATGTTTCTATTTCTATATTAATTGCTTTGCAATTCCAATCATAATCGCATCACCTTAAAAATTGAGGGTTGTTCCATGAGCTTCACGCGGCTGGGGAAATTAACATCAAGCTTACATGCAGCATTTATTGTTTTGTAACAATAATTGTCTTAAAACGCTTTACCTAGGTTTACACCGGCATCGCTTATTTATAAAGTACCAAATGAGCAGACTTGCTAGTTACGGCGTCGTACCACAAATCTCCGTTAAAACACGAAATTAAATAATCATGTTTACCGCCAGAACGTTGCAGGTTAAACGTTAACTCATAAACATGCTCAAACTCTGGCAACTCCACTAAAACCGCGAGGTAAAAACGTCTGCAATTTAATCAAGGAGCCACGTACGTCTTAGTAAATTCAGATGCACATAAAATACGCTGTTTTTCTTGCAAACCCTAAAAGTAAGTTTGGAAGTCAGTGGTTTTCAGATGGTCGATTTAATAAGAAGCAAAAATGCAGTTCACCTCGTTTGTGGCCAAAGTCATTGTTTAGTTACTACCAAGCAAAATACAATGCTACTGTAAATGGAGCTTTAAATCGTATAATATACTAAGAAACCCCGAAATCATTTTAAAAGACCTACTCAATGATACCCCATACGATGGAGTAGACAACAAACAAAAATGATCCCCACTTAACATGTAAGGAAGCCAAAAAAAAATATCTCAAAAATTTTATTCTATAACTTTCTTGGCATAATTGGTATACAAACATACCTACAAATTTACCGCCTGCTAGCACTAACGCTCTCGTAGCAAAACTGTCGAACGACAGACAGGCAGAGAGACAAAAAGACGGACATGACGAAACTATAAGAGTTCCTTATCAGGACTATGGAATCCTTAAAAGTCATATTCTTACAAAGAGGTAATGAGACGGGTACCCTGTTTCAATATGTATCTTATTGAAACAGGGTACCTGTCTCATTACCTGACAGCTATTATTAGCGGTGACAGTACTATTGAGTTATTTCCATCCGATCCCTAAAAACGATATCTAATACATCCGTTTTATTTTGTATTTATTTCTATTCCCATCGGATCGCTGTGTAGTGGAACAATTATTTAATATTTTATCCCCACCCTGTAAATCATAGGTCATTTTTTAAAATAATAATAATAATTTATTGCTGTATAAAACTTATAGCCTAACTTTTAATAGCCTTAACTTATTTGCCTAAATACATAAACTTAAATGAAGAAAATAAGATAGTGATTAGTATGTAATTCTTTGTGTACTAAGCAAAATGTTCTATAATTATAAAGTAGGTTAGTGCTTATTTGACATGTTTAAATTTACACAAAAACAATGATGATTGATGATTTTTGGTCGGTGCTGATTACCTGTTACTTAATAGTTAATTTTTGGTTAGTAGTGTGTTTTCTAATCTTTTTGTTATAACTACACTTAGCAGCCTTACTTTCCTTCATAGTATGATTGAGGGATCCGTCGGGAAAAGCTCATAAGTTGGGGGGTTGGATAGTATTTTGTCTGGTGGATAAGATTAAGGGGAACGGATGGAAACGACTCCCACTTTTTTAATTTATCAAGTCAAAAGTCAACTAAATGTACACACGTGACATATCCTTCCTAAAGCATGATATGCTAGTTTGTGAGATAGGGCCCTGAATCACAGAATAAGTACTAGTAGGTACTCCGTACAGAAGTATGACTTTGCAATGAAATTCAAAGAAATATCTACTTAATGTTGTTAACGATATGGTGTAATTCATTTCGCCTCTGACTCAAGCATATTTTCGTGTAGACACCTACAGAAATACATTGCATGATAATTTCATTCTTATAACTCTGGAATATGATTCTTAATACAAAAACCTATTCAGTGACGTACTATCACGCAACGCGATAGGGTTGACTGCCACAAGAAGCTACTTACGCCATCTAGCGCATCTTTCTAGGACTTTATTCACGCTCGTTCAACCAGCAATTTTTCATTCTTGCTTAATAAGCACGACATCGCAATAATACGCAATTTGAATTCGCACAACTATTACGCTCATATTTTTGGCTCCTCTTTGATCAGCGCTTAACCACTCCGTGCAAACAGTGGTATCGGCTCGGCCGCCGATCGCAAACGAAGTTCCGATTCCATCTCCGATATGGAGGCTCTATTTAGGGCTATTTTCGGCAGGCGATTCGACGGCATTCCGCCTGCGATGGATCGCGATCCTAAATCAAAGGGTCTAATCATGCCAAGACAAAAAAGCCAGTGCATTAAGTAAGTAGCTAGTAGACGCTATTTGGGGAAGTCAAATATTTTATTAATGAATAAATAAATTGTTTCAACAAACACACCAATTACCTAGACCCAAACTAAGCGTGAGCTTGTGCTATGGTGAATAGGAGAACGTAAGGTTATGCCTTTTCTAAATCAAAATAATTTCTTCATGTTTGAAGAAAACAGCCGGTGCATGAAAAAAAATGTGGACAGCAGGTGGATGGCAATCAAACAATAACTGAAAATACCCATTTTTTAAGATTAAAAAAAAAAACATTTGAGAAGACCTAAATAAAAAAAAAATCATTTATTTCAGAGTTAGTCCTAAGGAAAACTGTATTTATTTACTTCTTAGATATCGTGTCAATCATCTTTAATAATTAACCCTTTTGTTGTTATAATATTGCAATTTTGATTTTAAACCGTTGTAATAGTTTGTCTAGGGCTAGTTTGTGGCCAGGTAAGCAAAGAAGGGGAAGAAGGAAGGAATTAATATACGGCGTGTAACTTTATTAACTGTATTCCTTTCAGGATGCAATAAAACAGCTCTTACTATTGGACCAAAATCGAAACGGCAAAAAAAGATCAGCAGCTGATCACTTCCCCAATACAATAGCTTTTGCATTTGATGACTACCTACAAGCGCCCACAAACACAAAATCAGCAAAATATATTTTACTTTTTTATTTTTCACCACTAATCAGCTGTTAGTCTTAATTTTTTTTTTTTGAGTTCGATGATGGACTTGTAGAAATAGTGGTTCAAGTATTAAACTAGCACAACATCTCCTGAAAGGAATACAGACTTAGACCCTAAAGCCCAATTGCGCACATCCGGATTAGCTATTCCGGACTTTTTCAAGGCCTATTATCTGAGTTGAAAGCCCACTTGAACAAGAAACCAGATAATAGGCCTTGAACAAATCCAGATTAGCTGTCCGGATGTGTCCAAGTGGGCCTTATATTGAGTAAAGACTTATTTATTAGTTTAATACGTTTACGCTAGTAGTCGAACTCATTATTAAAATGTAAACAAATTGCGAAGCTATCCGTAAAGTCGTGATTAATGAATGCCCTATTTATTTTTTTACACAATTTTATTACTAACGTGGAGGGTAGATATCACGTACTATCATCTGCTGTGTACGAAAACAAGTAACAAATGTAATTAATTAAATAAATAAATTGTTTTAACAAACACACCAATTACCTAGCCCCAAACTAAGCGTGAGCTTGTGCTATGGTGACTAGGATAACGGATAGACATACTTATATATATTTATAAACATCCATGACTTAAATACAAATACTCGTGCTCATCACACAAACATTGCCATTAACATTGTAAGTTGACAAATAAAATATTATTATTTAAAAAGAATTGGCGAGCTGTCTGTTCTCTTCAGGCTGCATCATACTCACTCCTATGTGAATTAGAGATCAGTCAGATCCTTTCGTATGACACGATTCGTACATTAGTTTTTATTAGCTGCCCGGGTTGGCATACCCGATATTAGGGGTAAAGGCCACGAAAACAGGCCAATAAAATTAATATTGAGGGTGATAGATATCGTAATGCTGTAGGTCCGAGTTATCTGTGATTTCTTCAAGAAAAAAAATATATATATATATTTTTAAATTTATTATTAAAAAAAAACTTCGCTTTACATCTTTCAGAAATTGCATATTTTTAAGGGCAATAATTATAGTTAAGAACTGTTTTGGTTTAATACCTCAGTCAGAACACCAAGCGTTCTAGTACACACGGCCCCAAGTTAATATTTCAATCATAACACCAGCGTGTGTACTAGATGGCCGCTCGTCAGACTACCCTTTTGACATTGACATTGAGACTAGAAGCGGTCTCAGTGTCAATGTCAAAAGGGTAGTCCCTACGTATTAAAAGCTTTTTTCGTGGTTAACATGGATAACCTGACGTGCTGTTGACCGTACTATTTTAGTAGCTTCCCCTTTGAAACAATCATTAAATTCATCTCGCAAACTAAATGTATTATTATTTAGCTTAAATGTTATGTTTAGTATTAAATGTTTGTTTCCATTGTGTCATGTCACCTATCTACCATTAATTACAAACTAGCCATCTCAATAAACAAAACAGTTCAGGTCATTTCAGTCTCAGGTGAACTTACAAGGTTACATTTTAGCAACCGTAGGTAGGTAGGTATTTAAAGTAGGTAGCACTCAATCGGAGGCTTAACATAATAATACAGAATACCAGATCCCTTACTTCGCAGGGCATGCAGGTCCCGTGGGATGGGACCAACGCAATCTTGGAGGGAACCTTGCTGAGGCCGGGCCATAATACCGATTGGTACTTATGTTTTTGATACATACGCCAACGCAAAAAACTTATTAAATTTGAAAAGAAAAGGCATACCTATACATAGTCTAACAAAAACAACTATATTCCTTTAAGAAGGTGATTTTGCTGTTTTAATATATAATACTTTTCCAATCGGACAAACATAAAATTCCCAAAAAAATATTAGCTTGTCACTTCTCAGGGGTTTTGTGGGTAAATTATCAAGTACAAGTTTGAACTCACAATGAAAGTTGTTGCATTTGTTGAACAAGCACGTTCAAGCACAAAATTAGCGAAAATAGGTACACATTTTTATTATAGACCACTGTTACAGTCTATAAGCAAAAATCATCAATTTGTTTGAGATTCCGATATTTTTCATATAGTAAAACTGTTTCATCAGAGCAGCACAATCACTCTCTGAAAGGAATATCCATACTTATATTATAAATGCGAAAGTGTGTCTGTCTGTCTGTTACCTCTTGACGCTTAAACCACTCAACCGATTGAGATAAAATTTGGTATGGAGACAGTTCGAGACCCTGGAAAGGACATAGGCTAAATTTTGTCGCGATATAAAAACATTAAGGGGGTGAAATGGGGGATAAAAGTTTATATGGAAAATCCAACACTTGCGGGCGAAGTCGCGGAGAACCATTAGTAGTTAATAAAGTTAGACTTTATAGAGCATTATATACTTACCAAGGGCAACGGTATATTTTCATATTTCTAATCTAAAATCTAACAACTAAACTAAGAAGAATCAAGTCTCAGAAATAAAATATCTACGAGCATTGTGTCCTAGTCCAACCTATCCGTGAATACTAGACTTCCAGAGCAATATCAGTTAGCAGTCCGTATTATATCCTCATGAACCCTGGCCCGAAGAGGAGGGGAAGGGGGGAGTAGGGTCTCCTCTGAGTAATTAGTCACCACTCGCAAATCAAATAAAAATCTCGTTGCGAGGACGAGTGTGGAGCGCTTGCTTCGATATTAAATACAAGTGTATTTGATTCGTTGGAGTTGTTTCACAATACGTTTCCTAGCTAAAGTTTTTAAATAATCACTAAATACTTAAGTAAAATACTAGAAATTCCCAAGAATTCTATTATTTTCGAGGGGTAGGCGTAATTTTATTTTCTGCATAATGGCCTTAATCTATTCTTTGATAGTTAGATACATTAAATAAAAACAATGAGTTGTACCTCAGAATATATTAAACAAGCAGTTCCCCGCGATTTCGCCCGCGCTAAAAGTCAGATTTTTCATACAAAACTTTCATCTCCCATTTGATGATTTTATATGGCAAACAAAAGTAGCTTATGGGAAGGCCCAAAGTCTCAAACTATCAATCTGTATTAAATTTCATTTAAATCGGTCAAGTACTTTCGGAGCCTATTCAATACAAACAAACAAATCTTTCCTCTTAATATTGGTACAAACGATACCTACGTAACGAATAGTTAAATATGTTTCATCGTCATTCGCTTGCCCTGTTCCCATTATATTTGAGGTCGGCGTAGTATGTTTTTCTCTTCCATACAATCCTATCACTCGTCATTGACTCATCCACTCCTTTCACAATCATATAATGCTTTATACAGTCCATCCATCTCTTTCTAGGTCGGCCTCTTCCCTTCCACCCACTAACATTCATACTCATCACTCTTTTTGTCACATGATTCTCCTCTCTTCTCATCACGTGTCCATACCTAGATATACGGTTTCCCGTCATCTTTTCTGTCACAGGCGCCACTTGCAAACTTCCCCTTATATATTCATTTCTTACTTTGTCCATTCTTGTCACTCCACCCATCCATCGCAACATTCTCATCTCCGCTACATGCAGTCGTTTTTCATCCATCTTCTTAATAGTTAAATCTGTTTATAGTCTTCATAATAAATAATCAATAAATACAAATGTTATATCCAAAACACCACAGAAACAATAAGCACTCGTATATTTATGAGCAGTAATCCGAATTTCGTTTGTACTTACATTTTCACTTCGCAGTGTTTTAAACCCCATTCGCTCGGCCCAAAAAGGCTGCACTTTCGCTCAATAAATAAGAAGTGCGCTAAAACAAATCCCTTGCTCCAGAATGGTGGCACCGTAGACGAAGCCTCCTTATACAAGTAACTGGTATGCAGAAGGCTCCTTATAAGTCACGTGGTCACGGGGTAGTTGTTTACAGTCAGACAAATTAGTGCTCCTAGCCTCCTAGCGAGTAAAAGACGTGCTGGATATCAGCGGGGATGGCGTTGCGAGGATGGGGAATTCTTAAAAGCTATAGCAGCTACGTGTGATTTGAACTTCCTAATCCCCCGCGCGTTTAGCGGAACCATCGAGGACATAGGGTACGTCCTCGTTGGGCGGAACGAAGGAGGTTCGTGCATAACCTTGTCTGAGTGTAGCGTGTCTGACTCGGATTTTTCGCCATCTCTCTTTCGTACCGAGGCACTGCGTACTCATTTAATGACAGTTTGTTGGGGTTCTTAATTTGGTAGGTCCTACTCTCAGATCATAGAAAAAAAAAGGTATGAAATTAGGACGTGACCCGCGTGAAAGCGATGGTCAAATGAAATATCAATCTCTGCGGTGAATTGGTCACATTCAGAATAGAATAGAAACATTTATTTGGAACAACACTTGTGTATTGTTTGGCAGAAAAAAATGAGGGATTTTCTGAGAGCTCAAAATTTTAGTTTTATTTTATGTCGATAGATGGCGCTATTCATTTAAGTTAAATTACACATTATTTACATTTATATTACACATCATTTACATACAATGTATGCAAATAATTGCGTACATTGCGCGCCAATGAGCATTATGAATTAAATTAATATGTTACTTATGGTTGCAAGAGTGTAGTCATGATAACATAAGTAACTAAACACACACTTAATAAAGTTGGCAACACAGATTCGCGAAGGATTACACAGTTATTACATATCTCATTTTATGGATCTGGGGTTCTACCTATCGGCGAGCGTCTCTCTCGATTATTTCGCTTATGCTCGTATTTATTTCAAGCGTAGTGATTCTACTGTATTCACTTCTTTTACACCACGCTCTAGAAAGTGGGAAATCAGTGGAAATGCATCTGTGCTGGGTGCAATAGAGATTTTTCTCGGGAATACAACGGATTATACGCGCTCGGGTGTTGCAGTTGATTTGGCGAACAGGGATTACTTGAAAAATACTAGGAAATTCATAAGTGCTGAGATAGGCATAAATGTACAGAGGACACTCAATATTTAAGTTGGAAAATGGTCGTAAGTAAATAACTGTTGAGAGATTTTCTTGTTATTTTCCAATAAATGACGGTAACGTTGTTTGTAGCGACGGTTATTTTGTGTTAATAGTAAAAATATAATAAAACTAGTGTAAAGAAAATCCATCAATCCACAACACTCGGCCATCCGCCAACGTGCTACTCCCGGAGCACGAAACAATCACAACACTAGCTTTTGCCGACTTCGTCTGTGTAGAATAAGAGGTTTTCTGAATTTGAAGAAATTGTATCGTTCTTAGCGATAAAACCGACTTTTAACTGTTTTCTGTGTAAATTGCTTTGTAATTACTTTTAGCGTGTTCAATAAAGAGTTTCATATCTTGCAAAACGCGGAAATGATTTTTTTAAGATTTTAGTGGTCCTATATTTTTGAATAGGTACACCAAATTATGTATGTTTTTTTTTTTAATTCTGGCAATGAAGATAGATATCAGTTCCTCCTCCTATTGGATTAAAAAAAAATGCGCTTTTCCAGTTTCCCCGCCACATTCGAAAAGGACTCCCTTAACAACAATGAACGGGGTATACCTGTTTCTCTATTTCGCACCTTACCCTGTCGACTTAGAGTTGTCTATTGCTTGTTTGCAGGTGTGAAAATAGTGGGTAGTATTAAAATAAAGCTTAAAGGCAGCCGGAGGGCACTTAAGCGGTTCGGCCTGAGTTATTCGAAGGCGTTTTGCTCGGTTAACGCGAGTGCGTGATGTCCGTGTGTTTGTCACGAGCGCACTGTGCGGTACGTTCTATGCTTTTACCGTGAAAACGAAAAAATGGTGAAAGCTTGGGGTTTTGTGTTTATTGGAAATGAGGGCCACAGAAAAAATAATAGTACAGTACAGAAGGACCACTCTTCAAAGTTAAATAGCGACTTTGCTCAATAAAGTGCCAATTGAGATCGGCACGCATATTGCCTAGTTTTTTTCTTCTCTTTGACTCTCACTTGACAACGTAGGGTCGACTGACGCGTCGCCAAACGCGCGCGTGAGTCGTAGATCTTACATGCGATGCGATGCGGGCCGGCTTGTGACATCCATAAGGCACGACTAATCTACTATCTTCAACCTGTCGAGCTGTATGCTGCAGGGCATATACTCGTACTTGTAGCTTTAAGCTAAATTGCGGAGTGAACCAGGTCTGGCCTAACTGAGCGTTTTAATATAAATCTAAATTTTAGGATACTTTACTAATTAATTACGATTATTATATTTTTATAACTTAAGCAATTATTTTGCAAGTTATTACGAAAATAAAACAAATTTCACTTACAAAAATTAATCAACTGTTACTGTGTAATTACGATGATCGTTATTTTTCATAAAAATAGTATTACCAATTTTGGAACTGTTAAAAAAACCGGCAAGTGCGAGTCGGATTCGCGCACTGAAGGTTCCGTACAAACAAAGGATGTTTTTTCCTCCGATATATAACCTTTTTTATGTTTTCGGACTTTTTCTTTACATGTGATGTACTTTTCTGCTTTCAAAATTTCATGATTCTAGGTCTACTGGAGGTAAAGGTATGTCGCAGGGATTTTATCAAAGACGTGATATTATAATTTCACTAGTGAAATTGTAATTACACTGATTATTGTCAATGACGACTGATTCGTATTATTTAACGGGCTCTTTTTAGTGATATTATAATTTCACTGGTCTGCAATAGTGATAATATAATAAATCTAGGTTTATTATGAGTTGAGTTTGTGGTGGGAGCCCCGCGTGTTCTGATTGGTCAATGGAGTTAATCAGTCGCAATACACATTTTATAAACATTTGAGCGTGCTTTTTTAAATATCAGTTCATTACATATTTTTGGTATTTTTATAAGGTATTTAGTTGATCATTCTAGTCAATATCTTCAAAATGAGTGATCGTGAGCATTTGGAAGTGTTCAATACTTGTAGTTCAGGTAAAGAAAATAGACCAATCAGCAATCGCTTTGATAATCTAACGGCCTTCTTAAACCAGTGTTATTGTTAAAATATCACTGTCTTACAATGTCACTGTATCGGTCTAGTGAAATCATAATGGCACTGAAAATAACCAGTTAAATTGTAAGTAATGTAAACGATTGACAATAAATCAGCGTAATTATAATGTCACCAGTGAAATTATAATATCACGGATTGTATAAAATAGGGATTTTATACAATCTGATTATATAAGTCGCAGGGGCGAGAGGTATACCTTCACGCGTTTCTAAGAAAAAGGGTCTTGATAGACGGACGTTAACGGAACCCAAAAAACGTACGATTAATAATAATAATATTTCAACAAACACACCAATTACCTAGCTCCAAACTAAGCGTGAGCTTGTGCTATGGCGACTAGGATAACGGATGCACATACTTATATACGGCTTTATACATCCATGACTTAGGTACCAATGCTTGTGCTCATCACAAAAACATTTTCTCCTTGCGGGACTTATAGTCCGGAGCGCGAACTACTACACCAAGACGGTCGTGTCTAATAACTGAATGTTATTATATATAAAAGGTAGGTAGGAAATGAACCCGAAAACAAAGTTATTTTAATAATTTACATATTCACTGTGTGTAGTCGCTAATACTTCCGCGTCGCAATAAGTACTTCCGCCAGAAGTGGCGCCCGGCGGCGTTAAATTAAATTAGTTCGTTAATTACCGAGCGAGCCTCCGTTGTAAAGCCTCTTTTCATTCGAATCCCATGAATAGGAGAGGTGATGGCGATTCTATATTTTTAATAATACCTAATATAATACCCCTTTTTGCGTCGGGAGTAAACTGGTTAATTAATATCTTTGTTGCTTAATTTATGTGTTGTTTCCTGTCATGAAAAAATGTGCATTTTACTAAACTTATTTTTAATGAGAATTAGAATGGTATCAATCATCGTATTTTTTATTATTCCTTTAGTATGTCTTTATTACAATCTAACTCCACAGAAGCCTAATTAAAACGTGCGTATTACCTCTTAGGGTGACCTATTTTGTATTTAGCGAAGATGCGTTAAAAATATCTATCGGGAGTTTTTAAAACAATTTTTCGGTCTTCAAACCATAGAAAAATTATAAAATAAATCAAAAACCTATTAAATGTTAATTTTATTCTGTTAAGGAAACAAATGGTATCTAGACAAACCCAACATAGGACATATTTAGATACTACAAACCCAAGTTATGCAACAAAATGTGTGTAACAAATAAATAACCCTCAGTTAACGCATTAAAGACGTTACTGTCTATTTGTGAAAGGTACGCTGTAGCCCATGGACTTAATATAATATAAAAAAGAGATACTGATTTTTAAATCTAGGTCCAAATCATACCAACTTCCGCCGAAAGCCCTTGACGGTTCTCCTCTTCAGGTTGTTAAACAATTTAAATAATTGGGTCACTGGGTCACAGAGGACCTAAAAGACGACATGGACATGGAGAGGGAGCGCAGAGCACTGTGGGTGAGGGGTAATATGTTATCACGTAGGTTTGCACGCTGTTCTCGTGATGTGAAGGTTACTCTTTTTAAAACATATTGTCAAACTTTATACACGTGCAACCTGTGGAGCAGTTACACCAAAAAATCCTTCAGTGCTCTGCGCATTCAATATAACAATGCCTTCAGGGGGACGTTGGGTCTGCCTTGGCGCTGCAGTGCCTCGGGAATGTTCGCCACCTGGAACACAGACGGTTTTCACGCTGTCCTGCGAAAACGAGTGGCTTGTGGGAGCGAGAGCGGAGCAGCACCAACACTCTCCTGAGGGCTATTGCAGAGAGGATATTCAGTCCTATTACCGCTTACTGGGCATCCATCCACGTTCGGTCCAATCCTAGCTTTAGTTCTATTAGAGCTTGAAGTTGGGATTGGATCGGACTGTTTCAGTAGTTTAAATATTTTATTTTATATTGTCTCTCTATAGTTAGTATTAGGTTAAGAATGTATGAAAACCGTTTCTGAAATAAATGTTTTTTAATTTCATTTCAATAATAATAAACCGTCCCAGAAAATAAATAAATGTAGGTATCCAAGATTACCAGTTAAAATATTATTAACAGTCAATTCGTTACGGTTCCGCACCTTAGCACGTGGTTTACGGCTGCTAGCGGACCCCTAAATTATAATTCGTGGGCCAAATTGCGCGGTTGCCGCGGCATTCCTTAATAACTTCCCGGTTCGAGCATTCGCGCGCGTGACGTGTAGTGACGTTCCTTGATAAGCACTATCGACTATCGATAATCAGTTCAGTCTGGTCAAATCTGTAATCAGTATTCCTAATTGCAAAACTCTTCGAAACGACTAATATACCTTTGCTAACTGACAGTGTTATTATTTTTAACAAGAGTTAGACCTGGAGCCCTATTTTAAATCACTTGCGTGCAGATTTATACTGATTTTCATTCGTCACCTACAACTCCGCATCTTTGAAACACTCGATCAACTGCACTCGACCGCTCGAAACCGCAACGAGTGCCCCTACCCAATCGTCACAGAAGGTGAGCGACAGAATAAACACTAAAATAGTTGTGTTGATATTTGTGCAGTTGTGTTGAGTGAAAATTATGTCGCATTCGCTAACAGACCGTCATACGAGTGATGAGTGATAAAAAAAACAGAGCTCCTGTCATCACGTACTGCGCGGCGATTGGAATTTGATGCTCCGAGCACACGTTCTTTTACGTGTCAAATTAGGGCAATCAATTTCCGCGCGCTAATGACCTATCTTCCTCTTTTTGAATGCACTATCATTGACATTACTTGATTGTTGAGAATAATACTATCGATAGTCTTAGGCACTATCCGTGATTTCGTCGTCACTAGTGACAAGCGATTAACCGCGTTAGTTTGCGTGCGTCTCCCAAATACGCCCTCATTATGGTGGGACTCGATTTACGTTTTACGATTTTCTTTGAATATACCCATTTATACAGAGTGTAATGTAAATAGGAATATTTTAAAAAATACAATAAAAAACAAAAGAGTAGGTAACATTTCTATAAAATACAAAAAAAATATTTCACAACGCTAAAATGTAGTCTCGCTCGAAAATATAAACAAATCGACTATGATAGTAAATTCAAATTTATTAAGAATCTATGGAGGACTGAAAAATCGTATAAAGTGAAAGTGATAAATATGGATATATAGGACACAAAGAGGAATAAAAATGCTCTTTGTGTCCTCTATCCATGCCTCTATAATCGACTATGGAGTCGAGACATATGAATTTCATTGTGCGCCGCGATTTCGAAAAAAAAGCAAAATGGCGGTGGGGGTCGATATCCCGGAAAGTTTCATACCGCTTAAAATAAAATATACTTATACTAGCTATATTACATTGCTGTCCCTACATTATTTACGTAAATGTTACGCGCATTGTGAATAACTGAAACGGCAATTTATTTATAGGTATGGTACAAAAGCAATAACTTAAACCCATGCGTTACGTATGCGCCTATTTTTCTACGAAAAATAACTTTTCCATCTATTTTGCTCGCTGTGCCCTTATTTCTGAGCTTCATTACGCGTATTAAAAATAAATCCTTTTCTGAGTGATTGCCCAATTGCGAAATAGTCGGAAGCGGCGGGAGGTCAATATTGTTTTCTATCGTGTGTTATTATATTCACATCTGTGTATTTGCGTGAGAGAAGCAAGCGAGTGGTCCGAATGAATGAATTGAAAACTACATTTTTGTATCAATGACAAGTGTATAGTGTGTGCTAGATAAGTAAATAAAAATGTTGTTGACCACCGAGTACCCACGGCGTTAACACAATAGAAAATCATCCATAATTAAATTAAAGATGTAACTTTTCAAAATACTTATCTGCATCCGTGTTATATAACAAAACCCCACTGTATTCAAAGTAGAAACACGCAAAATCGGAAGAATTGGTATTCGAATGCATTACAAATTAGACGGTGGCTCGTTTTAATGGAGCGATTAAAATGTCCATTGTAATACCGGAATGCGGGGGGAGGGGTTTTACCGAGAGCGAGGGTAATCAAAGAATTAATTGATCGTCTATACCTCCATTCGGTTCATTAAAAAGAGAATTAAAGAAACCGCTCTCCGCTTGCGGAGTTAATTGTTTCGTCAGGGTAAAGGTTTGACTTTGTGCCATCATGCTGGATGTGGGTTTGAAGTGTACGCTCATTGTTGCTTGGAGAGAGGTTTTTTTTACTTACCAAAGGTTGCGAATTTGGTACAAGACTTAAGGCTGTTTTAGCGTCGTGCGGGCTTTCTAAAGGCGGGGATACACATGCCAGTAAATCGGGAAAGTAGCTGGCATGAAAGTTACTGGCATGTACGAGTAACTAGCACATGGCGGATACATTTACAAGTATACTGACATGCAAGTTGTGCCCTTGCATGCCAGTATTACCATCGCGTATACACAGGACAGTTCGTGAGAGTGTTCTTGTCTCGTACCTACGTATTCTTGCGCGCCAAACATGGATAACAATCGAAGATAATTAAACAAAATCGTGTTGTTACTAGCAATTTAATGTGTAGCTAAATTAATGAGAGATAAAAAGAAAAAACGTACTGGCATGCCCGTAGCTGTCGCGTCTGTTCACACGTGCCAGGTTAGCAGCCCCCCGCGTCCCCTCCCTCAACGGGCATGCATGAAAATCAAATGTTGTGCTAGCTACATGTATGGCAGTATGCCAGTATTACAGGCATGCCAGTTAGCGTATACACATGACAGTAGCAGGCACGTGCAAGGAGCTGGTATGCTAGTGTGCAAGCTACGGGCATGTGTATCCCTAGCTTAACGTACGCTGCATTGAGTTACTGTTGCTAGCAATGATGCGGCACATGAGCTAGTGAGAGAGGAGTGTCTTAGATACTGTTTCAGTGGAACCGCTTCTATTTCTTTAAGAAATAAGACACCAAATTCTTATAAAAATTCAATAAAAATCAATTATTTCTGTATACAGATCTCGACGACCGTCTTGGTGCAGTGGTACGCGCTCCGGACTACAAAACCAGAGGTTGCGGGTTCGAATCCCGCAAGGGGCAAATGTCTGTGTGATGAGCACGGGCATTTGTATCTAAGTCATGGATGTATAAACGAATATAAGTATGTCTATCCGTTATCCTAGTCGCCTAAGCACAAGCTCACGCTTAGTTTGAAGCTGGGTAATTGGTGTGTTTGTTGAAACAATTCATTTATTTATAGACCTAACTAGGGGCACTTATAGCATTAACTATGGGCACGAACCATGAACACTTGTTCGCATATGCAGGCAGACTACACATGCTCTCACTGGGGTCGCACTTGGCCTAACCTCTCAATTACTATGGAATCTATAGCGGGCCATCCTACCTATCCTTTCTACAACAATACGGACAATCATTTCTGCCGGAAATGTCTCACCACAGAAGAATCTGCTGCATGCAAAGTTAAATATAATATTAAATATAAGTTGCAGTGACACAACCGAAATCCAGAATACTTTTGACTTTGATTACAGCACCAAATCACTATGTGTCTGTGTTTTATCTACATTCTTATGCTAGCTGTAATTATTTTATTACGTAATACCTTTTGTACAAGTCCCGAAATTTCCCACAAAAACCCCAAAATAAACCTAAGGTTCCTATATCGAGACGTTATTTATTAGTTCTGTAATCCATAGACGTAAGTTCGCAAACAAATATACATCGCGAGTTAACTGGGCACAATGCCATCTATCGGCTACTCACGGAACTTAACTTATAATAATATAACACTGAACACCTTTTCACAATTTTTGTTTTAGCTAGCTGTGTGCGGCAGTGGTGGTATTTTATCGAAATTTAAAATGCCCTAAGTTTCATTATATCATTTTGTATTCCATATTGACAGTTTTTTGTTCGCACACAACCAAACTATCATATCCATCCTTCCATCCCACGTATATGAGTTTCGTCACGACCAACTCTCACTTATCTCCGTGATTTGCCCGCGTAACGGCTGAAGGTCGCCGATAGCTCCCAATACGTCACATAACATAAAGGTTAAATAGGCTCGTAAAATTTGCATATCCCCATAACCGACATTAAACCGCCTTTCATGTTTCTATGTGAAATAGCTTGGAGTGCAAGCTATTGCCATTTTTGGGCGAAGAGTTATGAAATGTTCGCGATAAACAAATTCTCGCTTACTTAAAATGAATTTGACATTGCTATAAGTAACACTTGATTAAATATGAGACGGCTTTGAAATTAATGACAGGTAGGTGACATGACATAAGTACAGACAAACATTACAAATTAATCAAGTGTTATACCAATGTCAAAATCATTATTAGTAAGGGGGATAAAGTTCAAACAATAGGCAAGATGACAGATTTTGTAAAAGTGTTCTAAAATGTTCTTAAGTCTTCTATTTCCAAAAATATATATTATTTTTGCAATTAACGAAAGTAATATTTAAAAAATGCAATTTAAATGAAATGTTCATAAATTGGCGCCAAAACGCGGTCAGGGTGTCATGGCGTCTGCTGTGACGTCACACCTCAGTTAACATATTTCAAACGTTAGTGTTAAAGTCGAATTTCGTATTATAATTCAGTGACAGTGACTGACAGTGACAGTATTTACTGAGGTGTGACGTAACTTGAATCTGAATGGTGTTATAAAAAACATGGCGGATTTCAGTATTTTGCTATTTTATTTTCTAAAATAAACTAAAAAAATCGTCTTAAAAATTAAAATAAAGATTTTTTCCATAATCTAAATACTATATTTTACTAGATAGATACATTATTTTAAAGATTTTTGATTACTGTCATCTTCCCTATTGGGTCACCACAGCTGTTTCCTTATTGAGAAGGCGTACGGCTAGAGACTGGAATTTGTTGCCGGCTAAAGTGTTTTCTAAACACTACGATTTGGATCCCTTTAAGAAAAGAGTGAGTTGGCTGTTTCTAGACAGACATTTCCCATCCTCGGCCGCATCGTCGCTTACCAACAGGTTATATTGCAAATGTCTGATGAAATGAATAATATATATATATATATATATATATATATATATATATATATATATATATATATATATATATATATATATATATATATAAAAATAAAGTTTGTAACACAATGAATCATTATAATCAAAACAACATCAAGGTTACAGCTACTCCTTACTAGATGGCGCTGTACTCATTTAAATAACCAATATATTGATTCAGTCAGTTTCATGTAAGTAATTTATTTCTGCGTTTAGTGAACCAGAAATTAAAAAGTTCATCGAAACTGGGCCCTATCGTTCCCATTTAAATATATTTGTGTACTGTTGAACTGTCAGTGCTTACGTGTGAATCAATACTTTCTCACTATGTACCCTAACATAAATCTCCCATGCTCCCCACAATCCTTCGTCCCTAATTGTACCATGGATAAATAATGTTTGCCAGAAGTTTGGCATCCAAACAAACCTCTGGCTGAAAAATATTCCAATCAACATGTTTATGCTAGTTACGATTTACGGTACAAATATTAATTTTGTAAGCAAATAGATTACAACGAAGAAGTTGCTGGTGATTGTTCTTTTGTCTGACATCGGTGGTTTTAACAAAGTTACACTTTGCTATGAATTAACAAGTAATAATTACTAGTAAGAATAATTTTGTTAACAATTAGCATTGATCTTCGCCATCAAAAAAACAAAATATGGACCTATGCAAGAGTTACAGTGGTGTTTCGATGTCTTTTGTCAGTTTCATACTTTTTGCTAGCAATAACGAAGTTCGCTGAAGAATAGAATGTATCTTATCTAGGCGCCCACTTTCTTAATTTCTGATGAATACCTTGGAAAACAGGTACAAACCTTATTGTAAGATTTCGAATTAAAGTTCTTTAGAAAAGGTTTGATGTTTACGCAACCAGATTTCTGGTACATACAAAAACTTTATACACTGCCGAAATAATGAAACAATTCAGCAAAGGAGACAAACGAATGAAAGTGTATGTCGCCATATCACCAAAACATTCGCATTCCTGGGACCGCGGCATCTTGAGTTTTCGCCGAAAGTAGTAAGGTTTATTTTAAGACCCGAGTAATCGATGTTCACCAACTCTTAAAGAGTTGGTGAACATCGATTAATGGTTATTTTATCAGAATTTCCATAAAAAATATGTAAAATAATGTTAAATCGTAAGTTTTCACAATTGATGTTTACAGAAATAACACCTCATTCTATAACCCATTAGTCAAAATGTGCAGATCCTATAATGAACTAGTATGTAAGAACCAAGACACTAAGATAGATGTCTTCAACTGCAAATTTTCTTTATATAAAAGGTCCGTAACAGAGTATATTAAGCAGAATGTCTTCTCTTCTTCCAAATGATTGGATTTTAATTTTGTTTTTGTTTGATATATTGTTAAATAAAAAAAAATTTGGTAATAATAATTATATTTATTTAACATTTTTATTAAATAACAAATGTCGATATAATAGTAACAATATAATGAAATAAAGAAATATGGTCAAATATAGTACAATTTATAAATTAATAAAAATAAGACTTAGCTCATAGGTAAAGCGCGGGCAAGATATTTGGGTTTACCGAGCGTTGGAGAAAGGTCACGCACAACAAAATGGAGCAGTAAGGTAGATTAAAGTAAATTGTAAGGTAGGGCGCCAGACACTTTTTTAAGGGCGTGCCTCTCAAAACAAGTAAATTAACTAATATTAAAAGATAGAACTCTCCTCTGCGGGTAATGTGATGCAACACCGAGGGCCGGACGAGCAGCCGGTAGCACACGCGGCTTCAGTAAGGAGGTAAAAAAAAACCCTGGAATGTGACAAATAACCTACTTTGAAAATTGTTCACACCCAGTACTAAAACGGTTACCCGAGACGGTACCAAATTACTTTAAATTATTAAAAAACTATTGTAAGGACACTTGGACGGAAGGTTAAATGCTAAATCCTAGTCAACCATTGGAAACAATTGAATTTAGTTGCTAAAAAGTAAGAAATAAGTACATTTTACAACTCAAATCTACCCTCATAAAAAATAAAAAGTATAAAAATTACCTGTAAGGGGTTTTTGGAGAGTATGTAAGGGCAGAAGGGCAACCTGTCGGTGCTGATCCCACGCCACACAAGGGTATAAAGGGTAGTTCTACGCCTCCAGATCCTAGGAATAGAAAGCAACTATGAACACATAACCTATGAGGGGTCATTGAGACACCAACAAGATCACAAAATAAACCCAAAACGGGGAAGAAAAGAATACTCACAATAATAACTTGACAACAACTTGTGGATAAATGTGTGATGGCTTTAGCAGGAAACTTGTACAAGGGCTTCACACTTCTTCTCACAGGTTAGTCAGCGATGCTCGGATGACTTGGAGATGAACTTAGTCTTCTGAAGGCGACAGAGGAAAAGAGCCTTGAAGACCGTTTCGCCCTATTTATATGGTCAGCTCATCTACCAGTTAATTTGAATTAAGGATATTTCTATTTTTTTTTGTTCAATTCACCTATTCTGGGTAGGCAAAGGATCAATCCATACAGCCACGTCTTTAGTATCATTTCATTGTTCTTCCTTTTCTTCAGAATCTTCTTCTTATGTACTTACACAACTACACTAACACTAAACTACAAACTAACCTAACCTAACTCATTGAAATGTGAGAATGGTTAACATTTCAATGCTCTCAAGGAAATTTTGAGCAGGAAATCAAACCGGATCGGATAGGAGCGCCTTACTTTGTTTCTTACTTTCACTTGATTAGTTTTTCATTGCAGCACATTATAAAGATTATTCCACCTCACAATCACAACAATGACCACGAAAAACTAATTTAGAAAATTAAGAAACGAAGCCCAGTCGTTACGGTTCATTTCCCGCCCAAATTCCCTAAGGATATTTCCAGAATAAGGAAGAAACGTCATCGTAAGGCAAGTTGAAAACAAAATTGCTTTTTATAGGTAAATAGCACAGGACCTCAGTCCATACAGCCAAGTCAGTTCACAAGACGAAACAAAACTCAATTTAGAAATTTCGAAATAATCTATTATGATAAACCATGGTAATGAGTATGACAAAATCAAATTTTAACAGATAAAACCAATAAACATCAACACAGATTGTTGATAAAATAACTGAGCTATAAGAAAAATACTAACCATAAAATTAACACAAAGTCCCGTGAGCTTGACAGCGACGTAATAAACTAAAAAGAATAGATAATCTATGGGATCTGTCAATGTCAAAGCATCAGGATGTTTGTTGGAAAAAGGGCGCGAACTCTTGAGGCGGGGAGTTTGTTTTATTTTCTTATCGATTTTGAAAAATATATTCAGTGGTTGATTTTAAAGTAAATTTGCTCTAATCTTTGAAAGTGTCATCTGAGAGTGACGGCAATCCCAGAAAATCTAAGAAAAAGAGAAAATCACAAGATCCAATAGCTGATATATCTGAGGAAGAAGAAGAAGGAGTCAAGTTTGCTCCACACTTTAAGAAAAATCATATTAGGAGTTACCCTGACAATGCACCCGGTACTGTCTTTCCCGTTTATATAGAAAGTAGTAATGAAACTATTAAATTTGGCAATAAGGATCCGATTTATCTGAAAAATATATTCAGCAGGTACAACAAGGGAGTAAAGGAAATCAAAAGAATAAATGCACTTCGTAATGCAATTTTATTTGATAATCCAAAAAATGCTAACTCTCTACTGGCTAATACAACCTTTTTGACATCCCATGAGTTAAAAGCCTTCATTCCAGCTTCAACCACGGAATGCATTGGTGTCATAAAGTACATCCCAACAGACTTGAGTTGTAAGCACCTCTTTAATAAGCTGATAGCGTCTCAGGAGATTTTATCTGTCCGCAGATTCACGAAGAAGACCACAGAAGGTATAGTTGGGTTGCAGACAGTTGCCATCACATTTGCGGGTAATGTACTCCCCTCCCATGTCACTTATGGATTATGCTCTATCCCTGTAGAGGAATATATACCGGTTATTCAATGTTATAAATGCATGGCTTCCGGCCACACAACAAAGTTTTGCAAGCGCAATGTTGTGTGCTCTATTTGCTCACAATCTCATCACTTCAAAGACTGTACTAATGTTGACAAACCGCTATGTGTTAATTGCAAAGGAGAGCATATTGCTGTGTCCAAATTCTGTCCCATTAAAATACAAAAACTTGCAGAAAACAAATCCAAAATTCAGAATAAACAGACACTTGGTTCATTTTTCCCAACTTTAAAGTCCAGCTATGCAAAAGCAACAAGCTCTCCAGTGCAACCAAAACTTAGTAAAAAGAATGTTAAAGACGATAAAGATTTAATCACTGATGTAATAAATAATGATAAGATACTGAAAGCCATTATTGAGACCCTTCTATGTTTTTGTAATAAAGATAACAGCTTACCAATAAATTCATCCACTGTTAAAGAAAAAATCATCAAAAATATAAGTTGTGTGGATGGATAGCGGTCAGCTTAAAATATTCCTACACAACTTACAAAGCCTCAAACCAAAAGCAGCTCTCTTACTGCAGTTTTTACAAACACAAAAATATGATATTTGTTTACTAAACGAAACTTGGCTCAAGCCAACAGACAATGTTAATATTTTAGGTTATGATTTGTACCGTAGAGATTGTCAAAATGGCTATGGTGGTGTTGCCATACTGTGTAAAAATACCATAAAAAGTGTACTTATTGATACTTGTAGTACCGACAAAGTTCAAACTATTACTGTTAGCGTTAAAACCAAAGATAGCAATATTTCTATTTTAAACGTGTACTGTCCCCCAAGAAGTGGCCGTTTCCCTATAAATGTATTAAAAAATGTTAATAAATCCTTACCTTCTCCTGTTTTAGTCATGGGAGATTTCAATGCCCACCACACCGCTTTTGGTTCATTGACTAATAAACCTCGTGGAATTCAATTGTTTGATATGATAGATGACATAAATATGTTTTTACTTAATAACGGTGAATTCACGACTTTAAATCGACCAAATCAGTCAGCATCTGCTATAGATATTTCTGAATGGTCTGATGGATTTCAGAATGGTCTGTCTTTTCTGAAGATACTCTTGGAAGTTACCATTTTCCGACGACAGTATTGTTAGACGTTTCTCTTGATTTGTATGAGTATGCAAGGCAAAATGAATCATTTCTTTATAATAAAGCTGACTGGTCAGGTTATACAAGTAAATCTGAACACTACTTTAATGGCTTATTATCTGAATCTGATCCGATTAAGGCACATGATATATTTCGCGTTAAGTAACTTGCGAGAAGAGGTGCTTGTGGCGCAGTGGCGGCAGCGCTTTGGTAGTGATACCAAAAGTTAAGCAACCCACGGCGCGGTCGTGATTGGATGGGTGACCATTCCGACCATTTAAGTGACGTCCATGACAAGCATCTCCGTGCTTCGGAAGGCACGTTAAGCAGTTGGTCCCGGCTAATATCTGTGGTATTAGTCGTTAAGCCTAGTCAGAGGCTTGATAACTTCTGACAGTAAGGTTTGTCACTTGCCTTACATACACCCCTCCACCAATCCGCACTGAGCCCGCGTGGTAAAGTATGGCTCGTTCCTCCTCATAGTTGAGGTGAGGCCTTTTCCCAGCAGTGGGATCTAATAGGCTGACTTATATAACTTGCGAGATAAGTTTGTACCTATACATAAAAATAAAAACTCCAGAATTAAAACTTATAAAGCGGTACCATGGTGGAATGAGTCTTGTTCCAATGCTAAAGAATGTAGATTGGCGCTATTTATGTACAGGAAATATCCATCAATTGAAAATTATTTAATTTATAAAAAAATAGATGCTAATAAGAAATTAGTTATTAAAAATGCAAAAAAAAACAATCTATAAGTCGAATATGGAACATGATTAAAATATTAAATAGATAGAAACCGTCTGATAACGGTAAAGAAGATTGTTTTATAGATGATTTTAAATAGGATCACTTTGAATAAGCCTTCAGAAAACACAGACCGTCTTAATTACATTTTCAGAAGTAATGAATTTAATGTGCATTTAAATCTCCCATTTTCTAACGAAGAACACTTCTCATTAAAATCAAGAAGAGATACATCTCCTGGCTTAGATAATTTTTCTTACATTCTGATTAAAAAACTTAACGTATCAGCTAAAATGTTACTGCTGAAAATATTCAATAATCTTTGGAACCATAATTTAATTCCGAATTCTTGGAAGACCGTAGCAGTAGTTCCAATTATTAAGCCAGGGAAAGATCCAAAGTTAGCTGAATCTTACAAACCGATTTCTCTTTCTTCTTGCATTGGAAAAATATTTGAGAATATGATAAAAAATAGACTAGAACTTTATATGGAGTCAAGATCAATATTACCTAGAGAACAATTTGGATTTCGGAAAGGTCGTAGTACAACGGATAGTCTAGTTAAATTTACAGGGGATATACAAAATGCTCTATTTAGTAACAGTTATATGCTCTGCGTCTTTCTCGATGTAAGTGGTGCTTTTGATAATGTTGATTTATTTTCATTAATGCACATTCTCCATAGTCTAAATATTCCTGGAAAAACTTGCCAATGGATTTTTAATTTCTTTTATTCCCGCTCGATCTATGTTAAGTTCAATCATTCTATATTTGGTCCTAAAATATCGTATAAAGGTGTCATGCAAGGGGCCACGTTGTCACCATTAATTTACACAATACACGTCATTGATACACAAGTATGTCAACCTGCATGATATATCAGTTCTACAATATGCAGATGATATTGTATTATACATACGAAAGATAGAAACATGTTTCAGGCAGTAAATAAGCTTAATAGAGCGCTTGATTCGCTTTGTAAATATTATAAAGATGTTCTTCATTTAGAGATCAATTCCCATAAAAGTTCTGCTTTGGTTTTTAGCAATACGATTGATTTTAATCCTGTAAATATAAATGTAAAATATGATTCTGTAAATATTGATGTAGTTGAGGAAAAAATATTTCTAGGTGTAACGTTTGATACTAAGATGAATTTCAAAACGCATGTTTCTAATGTGGTTCAAAAAATGCAAAAGAGTGTTAACATCATGAGATGTTTAGCCAGTGTCACTTGGGGTATGGACCCTAAGTTATTAAATATGATCTTCAAATCAATAGTCAGAATTCACTATGACTATGGACTTATAGTATATGGCAAATTTGTAAGTCAGCCTCTATTAAAAAAGATCGAAGTCACTCAGAATAAAGCACTCAGGATAATTACTGGAGCTATGTGTTCCACTCCAATTTATTCACTCGAGATAGAGGCTGGTATCCCGCCAATCCTTGATAGACTTAGATATTTAACTGAAAAATTCAATATGAAAGTTTTATCAAATAAGGAATATTCCTTTTTATACGAACGTAACACAATATTTCAAAGTGAGCATATAAAAGATTTAGGAAATGTATGTCAATCCATAAACCAAAGTGACAAATGGGACTTAGTCTCGTTAGAAGTACAAGTTACCATACCTTTAATTAATTCTACAAGAGTTTCAAACAATATTGAATTTTTAAATTTCGTAAACACCGAAAAACAAGGCTATCGTAAAATACACACAGATGGATCGAAGACAGACGCTTGTAATTAATCAGCTTATTACGACTCTATGATAAACTTTGGACGTTGTTTTACGTTGAATGAAAATGCCTCAATATTTACGGCTGAGGCATATGCTATATATGTAGCTTTAGAATATATTAGAAGTATAACAGATGACTACTCATTCTTAATAGTATCGGATTCGCTAAGTGTTTTAAGTTGCCTTAAAAATTGCCATATATCATATAAGACTAACATATTCATTACCATGATAAGACAGTACCTGTTTGATAACCCGGAGAAGCATATTGAATTTTTATGGGTGCCATCGCATTGTGGAATAACAGGGAACGAAATTGTGGACAAACTAATGAAAATTCAAACTCCATCTATCATCAATCCTCAATGTGCTTTGGTGCCAGTTCCAATGACAGATTATTATCCAGTCTTAAAATCTCGTATGTTCAAACACTGGCATGAAGAGTGGGAGTGTTCCCAGCAGGTCAAAGGGAAGTGGTATGCTAGTATACAAGACAATATCCCTGCGAAACCATTGTATTTCAAACTGAAATCACCATCAAGAAGATTTATTACCACCATGAATAGGCTTAGATTAGGCCATGGAAGATTTGGAGCCCACCTGAAGAGAATAAACCTATCTACAACAGACATTAGTGAACATTGCTTAATTGAAGTCGCAACTCTCGATCATCTCATATTGAACTGCTCCGCCTTTCACATACAGAGGCTGATCTTAATAGATGGCTTACAGAAGATATTTAAAACTGAGGATATCCCCCGCCTCCTGCCATCTCTACTGAAGAATTATGAATCATATCCATTGATTTTTGAGTATATATGTGCCTCGTTTGAGAAATTATAAAGAGGATTACAACGAAACTCACATAATAAGCAAATATATGGACGACATTATTTTTCTAATGAAGGGGAAAATAAACAAATAATGCACCAACACTAAAGATTAGGCTGTTATGGACACATCCAAAGCCGTAAAACTAAATAGAGAAAAAAAAAGAGGATGTTTGTTTTGGTCAATTACTGTTTATGTTTAGTTATTTAGTGCAGTTAATTAATGATAAATGATCAAAATGGAATTGTATGTGAATTATTTTTACGGTAAGGAATTATATATGTAACAATATGCATTAAAAAGTTCTATTTTCTTTACTTTGTAGTCTACTCTAAAATCATGTTGTCTATACAATTTATGGATTACCATCTAGCCATATTATTATTAACATAACTTTATAAGCATGCACTGATTGTGATCTGTCTGTATACCTAAAATAAATAAATCAGCTGATTAAAAATTAAACATGTGTTGGTGAACTTCACGCGTATTAAAAGATGTACCTACATTTTAGTAAAAATTGCATGTTAAAGGTCATCATTATTTTACTTGACAGCTAAATAACCAGATGCAACAACAAGTGTAGGTAGTAAGTGCCTTAAACATGATAAAACTAGAAAAACACGTGATTCCTAGTTGCCGCTTTGAGTTGACTAACTTTCACACTCTTATTCATTGTGTAGTCAATAAACACGAACTCAAGCAAAAGTTGGCGAAACTAAACGTAACTTGCTCGGTCAAGTGGCTGAATAACAGGGTAATAACAGCTGGCATTTAAACGCTTCTACACACCATTCGTGACTCCTACTACAACTATCCATGGCTCTGTTTATTTCTGACTGCCTTGTAAGGTGCATTAAATAGAGTTATAGTCAGAAGGCCCAGTTGTATCTTTTAAGCTGCTCTATTAGAACCTTTGAGACAATTTTTCGTGTGTTTAATGATGAAAATTCAGGTCAAGCATAATTTACCAGATAAACAAAATGTCTTCCTGTGTATGATTATACAGGCTGTAGCTTTATTACTGTATTCCTCCCAGGGCATGATTCTGCTGGTTTAACACAACTTTTACTAAGGGACCAACATCGAAATCCCAAAAAAATATCGCTTTTTAGGTGTTTATTTTAGATAAATTATTAGTCTTCGATGTTAAACCCGTAATTAAAGTTTTGAGCATTTCATAAGTACAAGCACCCTAAACACAAAATCTGCAAAAATACACCATTTTTTATTCTAGTCTAGAACTTTCGAATTTACTATCTAAAAGCGTGATGATAAGATATTACTAACTTTTTATTAAATTGCGCGTTTGTGCCAAAGTATGTTGGTTTGAGACTTGTTAAATACCTTTTATAAATAATTGTTTCAACAATCACACCAACTACCTAGCCCTAAACTAAGCGTAAGCTTGGGCTATGGTGACTAGAATAACGGATAGACATACTTAAAATACGTTTATAAACATCCATGACTTAGGTACAAATGCTCGTGCTCATTACACAAACAATCCCTTCCGGGATTCGAACTTGCAACCGCTGGTTTTGTAGTCCGGAGCGAGGTACACACCAAGACGATCGTCTTTAGAAGTTGACAGTCATCAAAAAGATAGAAGCTGCTAAAAATACAGAAAACAAAAATGATCTTACTGGTACATGTAGGTACAACGTTTCTTATATCTGCCGCGTTCAAAATTCCCCCTATTGTAGTATTCGTAAATACTCAGAAGCGGCACGCGCGGGTGTAACGACGAAACTTTGGCGCTCTTCGCTTGTTTTATCTGATCTTCCGCAGTGCTCTGCTGGGACGAACTGCACTTTAGAAATTAATAAAAAATATAATTGTAACTAAATAATTTTTGAAAAAGATTGCAATGTTATGGTCTTGGTGGTTCTTAATTTTTACATTAAATTTTTCCATTTAATGTCTGTCTTGCCCCCAGGTTATAAGATAACAAAAAAATTCAAATTCAAAATTATTTTATTTCAGATAACGTTGATCCATACATTATAACATTCATTAAATAAATTACATCAATATAATTGCAATAAAATAACAACAACATGTCAAAATGAAAATACTATTCGAAATTAAAAATATAAATTACAATTCATTGGAAAGATATTATTATTATTATATTACAACCATTACATTAAAATATTATTCATTTAGAAGCCCCTTACCCCAGCCACTACTGGGACATGTCTGTGGCAGCAGTGCCGGAGGAAGGGACAGTCCAGTCTATCCCCTATCGCCTTCAGGATGACATTTTAAAATTAATAACGAATAAAATCATTAAATATTGATACGGGATTAATTTGAACAACTGAAATCCGAAACAGCAGTAGAGCCTATGTTAAGGTCTGACCGTGGATCCTGTCAGATAAAAAAAACACCGTTTTTAATTTGTTAGAGCGTAGTTTTACTGCAAAACCTTGAACATAGGCGTAAGGTTCACCACCGCCTTTTAATGTTCCAAAGGCTACATTTTACTATTGGAAAATAAGACGCAGGCGGGGTAAAACAATAATCCACCCTTATGTCGTTGGCATACCACTAATACGCACCCAACGTTTTAAAATTAATTTCCTGCGTACGGATATAGATAGTTAATTCGTTGCCGACTTAAGTGTCTTCAACACTTTGATCTGAATTTCTTTAAAAAAAGATTAATAGGCTTTGAATAATCTGACCCATCTTCGGCTGCATCGTCATTTACCATCAAGTGAGATTGCGGTCAAATGTCTGCCTATTAATTAAAAAGGCAACATTAAATTAGGGTTTAAAGTAGGTATAAAATTCAGTGACAAATTCATATCCAAATAACAGTAGCCCGCACCAGACGAGCCAGAGACATGTTAAACTTATTCTACACAGATTTATCTCCGATTTGTTTATACTCTAAGGCCCATTTTTACAAAACAATTAGCGTTAAACATATTTAAAACATCATTCTGTCTTTGTCAGACATCCGACGTTGACAGAATGGGATGACATTTTAAAACATGTATAGCGTTAATCTTACTTAACAAATTTCGTAAAAGTGGGCCTAAGTGATTGTTCTACAGATCTGGATCCCCTTATTGAGTTTTCTGGTATGTCTGAAATGTAGGGCATGGGTTACTACTAAATTTTTCACACTGTGAACTTCGTTCTTTAGGTAATAAGGTTAGGCAAACCCTAGAGATTTTTGGGCAGATTTTAGACGAAGTTAGTAACAATGGTTGCATTTTAGTAGGATATTATTATGTAGCTTCAGCCATAACTCCCAATAGTGTTCGTTATTAGCTAATAATATAAAAACACGACTGCCGTTAAAAAGAATTGAACTAAAAAGTACATTTATCAAGTTTCATTCATGCTTCTATATTTATAAACATTTGAAATGCTCACATTAAGACCAATTAAATGAAACCCATATTCCTAGTTAAGATTTATTTTCTTTTTGGCATTTTATTTAAATTTTACTTTGTTGTCATGTCAATTTTAACAATTAAGGACAATAGATATGGTTTCGATTAAAGTAAAGGTTGCAAACCGAGTTTGATTAAAAAAAAAACTGTTTTCAAAAACCTAAAACTGGAAATTTGTTTTTTTAGGGTTGCCAGCACTTAACCGCACGAATGGCGTCATGTTTGAATCTTCCGGACACCCTTATTACTGTCATGTTTCTACTGCCAGCAATGTTTTCATTAGAAGGCCGGCCGTTCGTTAAATATTCATGGCGGGCTAAGCCGCATTATGCGAAAACTATGCGTTACGCCGCGTTTATACTATGAGACTGACGTTTTAACTAAGGTAAGCATTAATTACTCATAGAATGAAAAATTAACGTAGAGTTTTCAGAATGACTCAACTGAAAAACGATTTTATTCTGCACTTTGATGAAGAGATTCTATAGCTTTAAGATTTTTTTAACAGTGGTATTTTATTATTATAAGTTTACCCCTTCAGGATCATAAGACCACCGGCGGTCGCATAACAATATATAATCAAATGTGTCTGGAAACTTGATCTCTGACAAATAAATAAAAAACCAGGTTAAATAAGAAACCAAAAACTCGCACTCGGGCAGAATTCTATCATGAATTTATTTACGCCAAATACCGCATACTGTTTCATTTAACATTGCAGAAAACTGTGTTCAAACTAGTTCTTTAAGACCCGAGTTCACCATTTTTTAAACAGTCAGTAAACCTTGATTGACGGTTAATTTGACAGAATTCACATCAGCATATGTCAAATAGATAGATATTACTTATCCGTTTAGCAAAACGGATAAGTACACATTAAAACGGGGATTAACGCGACGGATAGTAGGTAAAACATTATATACCTTTAATTTTTGCCTGACGTTTCGACCGGGTTGCACCGATCGTGGTCACAGGCAGACTGGCTGAAGAACTGCGATGTCTTCACTTCGTATGTGGGGTAGATTCATATTCTTCTACCCTCACATTATTAACAAAATTCGTACCGCCGCTGCACACTACGCTAACCGTGTCCCTATTCTGTAAACCGGCCGCCGCGTCCGTATTCCGGTGGTTACTCAACTGCGACCCAAAACGAGGATGTGTAATGCTAATTACTGGATTCCATGTCGCAGATAGTTTGTAACTCTCTTCCCTATTGAAATTAACATGTTTTTTTTAATTTCAATAGCTTCACGCACAACTCTTGAATAATAGTGGCGATCTGTGGAGAGTTAATCCCCGTTTTAATGTGTTCTAATAATGAAACGCGAAAGTTTAAGAGTGATTAAAACAGATAAGTAATAATTAATCATCTGTTGGTCAAGTCTAGGCTTAGAAGCTGCTATTTTTATCGGTATTACCGTACATAATAGGTACCCAGTTATAATCGCCTCATATCTCATAACTTTTTACTCGAAGCAGGGCCTTAAGAGCAATGTAGACGTGTATTTTGAGTAAACAAAGTTTGTACAGTCGCCAACACATTGGACTATTATTTTTATAGGAAAACCGTCCTTTTTACAAGAGCATAAGATATCGGTGTTAACACAGAATAAATACTTACTAGTACTGCTACGTAATTGGAGTTACGTAACCTTTGACATTTAAGTGTAAGCCTGATCCTCGGTGAATTATATATGAGGACAATAAAGGTATTGTTCAGGGTACACTTGGTAAATTGAACTGGCAAACAAATTACGCGTTTTTTGGGCACTCGTGTAAAAATACATCTTTTTGACAGTAATCTTGTACTAACTTTGGAATGAATTTTTGATTTCATTATACGTACATTTTCAATACTTCATAGTCTTATAATTTTTTTGGCTCTTTTACCCTAAAAACCTTTCAAGTTTTATCCCAACGATGATTAAATAAAAATCGTATATAATAGGATTTATAACTTAATAAAGAAAGTAGTTTATATAATGGACCCGTAACTTTTTATTTAAAGTTTTCTTAGTTACTCATACTGCCGTAAGGTTAGAAAATCCATACATCTATTAGTAAGGTTTTTATCAATCGCTTGTATGAGGGAAGCCTCCCTTCCTGTAGGGGGCGATCCTAGAGTAATTGAGTAATAACTCACTCCTCCCCCCACTACCTGATAGTTTCCACTATCGACAGAACTACTACTCTTGCATGTTACGAGGTAATGTAGTATAAAAAACTATTTTTGTAAAAGCTTTCGAATATGAGGTGTGGGAAAAAAGTGTGTAATTAGATCTTATGACCTTGTTGGTGTAGTGGTTCGTGCTCCTGACAACAAAATCAATTAGAGATTGCGGGTTTTAGTCCCGCAAGGGGCGAATGTTCGTGTGATGAGCACGTAAATTTTTACCTAAATATTTAAACCTAAATAATTATTTTATAACTTAAATAATTTGTTTTCAAGTTTTTACGAAATTAAATTAAATTTCGCTCAAAAAATATTTATCGACTGTGTCCCACCGGATGACACAGACGATCAACTTTCGTGAGCGAAACGTATATAAGTATGGCTATCCGTTATCCTAGTCACAATAGCACAAGCTTAAGCCTAAGGGCCAAGTAATTGGTTTGTTTGTTGAAACAATGTATTATTGTTACCAAAGATCTTCAAAGTCAGAGTGAACAGCTTCTCCTGGGTGAGCTCGCTCCACCGTCGACTCTGTCTGCGCCACGTCTAGCTTAGACTAGAGTCAAGAGTCAACCCATTTCGAATTATAATAAAAAAACGGCCAAGTGCGAGTCGGACTCGTGCGCGAAGGGTTCCGTACCATTAACTTGAAACATTAGTATAGGCAAAAAAAGTATATATTTTTATTTCATTTATAATTTCAAAAGTATTGATCACAGGATACCCGAAACAATTTTAAATAAGAGTTTCCGCGCCTGTTTCTTTACGTGAGTGATTTGAAGTCTATAGGTCCAGGACTTTAAAAATTACAGGGGGGACACTGTGTAAACGATTTTGGCGGGCTATACCTCGCAAATGGTAAAGCTGATAAAAAAGTGTTGTATGAAAACCCTACCTTATTTTATTAGTACCTTACCTTACCTTATAGTCCTTTTCAACGATACCCCACACAAGGGGGTGCATTCAAAATAAATATTTCACCCCCCTTTACATGTATGGAGAGGCACCCTTTAAAAGGGGTAATTTTATTTTTTTGTATTTTTAAAAATGAGATCTATATGCATAGTATCCTCGAACAAAGTTACATGCAAATCAATCCATAAACGTAGAAGGAATTCTGCTGTGACAGACTAGGACGGACGGACTGAACGATCTTATAAGGGTTCCTTGTCGGACTACGGAACCCTAAAAAGACTAAGGCCACTGACCTCATTTTCGTAACCCAAAGGTTTTTAGAGAACGCTCTACTCCAAAGTCCACTTTATAACAACAGGGCCCCAAGTCTGCTAAATTCCACTTGCAAAATTGGAACAGAATTGTAAATGATTAGCTTGATTTTGATATTGGGCAGTACCTACTAGAACTGTCAATATCTTGCTATTCTGTTATGATTCTGTTACAATTTTGCTAACGGCATCAAGCAAATTTGGGTCCATTTAACGTAACAGTTTTTTAATGATAGTAAACAACACAAATTTTGACATTGTGCACAATTAGCAGTCACCATTTTATCAGCAATACTTTTCAACATATCTTCTAAAAGTATTTCCTACTTCTTTAATATATGATTAATATTATGAGCCCATAAATCCTTCCTTTATGATCGCTTAAAAATAAAATCCCTAACCTTATTACCCCGCAGTTTGTAGAGGATGCATGTCATATCTGCTCCAGACCCATGCATGTATGGGAAATGAAGGGAGGATATTAAAAGCCATGAATATTAATAATAACCCATGCCAGAATGTTCGGGTGTAATAAATTGATACATGGGAAGTAAGGGATAGTGATAATACCGCATTATACCATTTTGCTAAACATGCAATACATACACACCAAATCCCCTATTGTCATTTTTATACCAGACAAACTAAGCTTGAATACATAGTTTTATATTTTTTACAGTGATAGTACTAAAACATCAACAGTACTCTACTCTTATGCCTCGTCTATTTATTGACTGCTTCGTTGGTCTAGTGGTTAGCAAGTGGTACAATCCGCGAGGTTCCATGTTCGAATCCCGGGTCGGTCCGAAATTTGTTTCTGGATTTTCCTGTCTTAAATGAACTGAGCAACAGATCCGTAGTCAGGAACTTGGTGATTTTAGCACCCCCGTGCCTCGGAAAGCACGTTAGGGCAGTTATTAGATACGTGGTATTCAGACAGTCTAACTAAGACTCAGCGCAGTGTAATAAGAGTTAGCCTGTAAGTCTGTAAGACAGTCTATGCCCCATCTCGCTCTTTCAACATGTGAAAGAGCGAGATGGGGTATAGTCTGTCTTAGTAAGACTGTCTGAATACCGCGTTGTCTAATAACTGCCTAAGCCGCTCTCCCCGGTCATGTCGGACTGCTGTCTCTACAAACTATGAGAGTGAAAGAACAAAGAGTGCACCTGTGTATTGCCGGCGTAGTTAGCTAATTTCTGTTGAGATTGGCCGATTTATTATTATATATTATTATTAATTTTATTTTAAATCTTATGTTATAATATGTGGCCTAACATTCGTCCCCTCCTACACTCTATTGTTTCCATCAATCTCCTTTTTTCCCTAACCATAGACAAAACTTCTTCATTTGTTTTCTTCTCCGTCCAACTTATACGCTCCATTCTCCTCCAGCACCACATCTCGAAGGCTTCCAGTCTCTCTCTGTCCCTCCTTGTCAAAGTCCACGCTTTACATCCATAGAGTGCTATACTCCAAATGTACACTTTAAAAAGTTTTTTGCAAAATGTTTGGCCACCTGATTCGACACGACAATTTCATTAAAACGATAATAGAAGGAAGAATAGAAAGAAAAAGGAAGCGAGGAAGACCAAGAATAAGCTACATGCAGCAAATAAAAGAAAAGATAAATGTCGGGTCGTATCAGGAGGTCAAGAGAAGGGCGGAAAGCAGAGAGGAATGGAAAAAAAACTTCACCGACAAGAGCCTAGCTCCTAAATTGGATGATGATGTTATAATATGTAAACCATGTATCATAAAAACTACGTAATTAAAACACCGTCTAGAATTTTGTGTTTGTTTAAGTGTAGGTAACTCATAGTAAAACTGGTATTAGTGATTTTCAGGAAGATCCAATTCAATCTATTTCTTTTGAAAGTAACAACTCTGCTTTAATTAGATTTACTAACTAACATTAGACTCTAGAGGTTCTATATTGCACTGATAATTATGCCATAGCTGTAACAAAGTGACCAAAGTAACACGGAGTCACCAAGTTGCAAGATATTACTATTATCTCAAAGTTCCGATCGCCGGAGCTGGAGGCGCCTTCAATGTTAGCCGGTTAACAAGACAACACTACTCTCGGTATTTTGTGACAAAACTAACTTTGTTGACAACCCCCGGTGAGTCTAGTGCTGGTATAAATATTTAGCCTTTCAAATACAATTTACTACTCTGGTTTCTTATTAAAATCATCTCACGTTCGGTGCAATGACAGTAAAAAGATGCTACAGGTAAAATAGCTTGACGAAGTTTCTTAAGCAGCGCTGAACGTTGAGTTCCATGGGAATACTTCAAATTGTAATTCATACATTTATTTGGCACGCAGATAAAAAATAATCGTAGGTAGAGAACATATCATTAGACCAAGTGTGTGCCAAAAAATACTTATTACTACTTATTTTTTACTTCCATAAACAAGATACCTTCTTAACTTATTATTCATCAATCTTATGATTCAATGTAGGTACGAGTACCAAGCGTTAAAAAGTTAATTCTTATTAACGCTTGGCACCAACACCAATTAAAATTTTACCAACATTTTGTAAGCTAATTTTTAAATAAAATAAAAAATACGTAAAATGAAACCTAAAAGAACCTCTAAATGTGTTGGCACCTGCGCAAGACTACACAAGCGCTGTAACTCCCAGAGGCATTGCTTTCAGAACTCCGTCGTCGCCTCTACGATATCAAATTAACTTGACCATCATCATCCTAGCGTTATCCCGGTTGTGCAATCGCACGCCCAAGGTCCGCTTTGGACCATGATCTAAGATATGGTAGATCAGGTAATTACAATGGAGCGACTGCCATCTGACATCCGTGACCCTGTTAATAAGGAAACCTGACCAGTTTGGGTCATGGTTACACATTCAATCGCCTCGTCGAATATGCAGGTTTCCTCACGATGTTTTCCCTCACCGTAAGAGCATCGGTTAATGAAACAACTAATGTACATGACTCAAAAAAAACATCGAACCGGTACCTCCCGCATGACAAGCAAGCCGGTAGCCACTACGCCAACCGACGCGTTTTCTCTTGTTATCACAACGGCACTGCTTTGTATATCTCAATATAGGAGTTATGTACTACAACAATCTCACTCTCAACTCACTGTTAAACATTTTTATGAAAACTAGAAGGTTTCTGCATTGTTGAAGGCATCCTTTTTAAAACGTGATGAGTTTCAGTAAGTAACCTTAAATAGCACACGAGGAAAGAAATTCCTTATAACGTATCTCTTAATATTAGATTTCTACTAAATATAACTACATCTAGAATTTTGGCAGTATTCCACTAGCGGTAATAGTAAGTACCCCTCCCCCCTTCACCCACATGATAAATACATCCCATTTTAATCCCCACCTCCACTCTTAACGTTCCGTTTTACGTTCGCGAGATAAAAGTTCGTTAGCTCCGTTTTCAGTTTTGGATAATACCAGCATGAACTTTGGCGAGCTATTACTCTTTTTTTATCAAGTTGATTGGAAAGAGTGGAGTCATTGAGCTGGAAGATATTGGGTCAAAACGTTCAGTTTATCCAGATCAATTTCCAGCCGAAAACGATAGCTAAATGCATTTCTAAGACAAATACAGCTGAACTATGGCTCCAGACAATATTTATGATTTTTTATTTAAAATATTAGTTGTAACACTAATAAAAAGTTTTTCATATGGTCTGTTGTTTACTAACAATAAGTGACATTTTTATACCTCGAATCTTCTAATTGTTATCATGTATAAACTTTTTTTTTCTTGTTTTTTTTTTCGCTGTCACATTGTTTACAGGGGCAGGTGTTAATTTGATTTTCCGTGGTTTTAGTGTATTTCCTCACAGTTTTTCACATAAATAAGCCTTTTGCATACGTCTAAGTGTTTGTGTTTTGTTCAGGTTACTTGTTTTTGCTTATTAACTCCTCAGGTAAGTCGCAAACATGATTAATCCTTCGGAACCGCCAGACCCGCCGGATGAAATCGAGATGATGACGCCTCCGGTCCTCTCGTCTGATTCGCATTCTCGGTCTAGAGGATCGGACTCGACACCATTGCGAGATCGTTCTCCGCTCTCCCTATCTGATTTTCATTCTCGGACTGAGAGATCGGACTCTAGAAAACATAAACTACCTTCCGAGTCGTATCAAGAAAAGCGTCAAAAGAATGATGACAGCTCTCAGTCGATATATGTTCACCCTAGTTTTGCGGAATCACGAACATATAGCCAAGAAGACCGCGGCCCATTTATTGTTCATGTTTCTTACTTGGAATCTGATCCATCTTCAGGCTCGTCGATCAGACCTATTAAATTTGGCCAATTCCTCCACAAGCACAATGTAGCTCAAATCGTTAAGGATGGCGTTAGGAGCGCTGGTCGGAACAGGATGGCAATAGAATTTATGATCGGAAAGGATGCAATTTTGTGCTGCTGCTGCGGCTGACTTTTTAAAAACCAATGTTTTCAAAGCTATTATCCCCACATACAATTGCACTCGTATGGGCTTAGTTCGTGGAGTCCCTACTGATTGGACATTGGAAGAGTTTGTTGACTCCCTTGTCCTACCTGAAGGCTGTGGTAAGGTAATGAAAGCTAGAAGGCTAAACAAAAAAATCGTTTCGAGCAACACCCTATCTTGGACCCCAACTCAAACTGTTGTCCTAACCTTTTCAGGCCAGATGCTTCCAAACAAGGTCTACTCATTCCATACCGTTCTTCACATTGAGACCTACCTCATGCCTATTATCCAGTGTTTCAACTATTGTCGGTTTGGGCACGTTAAAAATCAGTGCAGATCCGCCCCTCGCTGTTATCGTTGCGCACAAAACCACGCTGGTGACTCATGTGTAGTTTTGGAAGAAATTGCTACCTATCTTCATTGTTCTGGCAGGCACTTTGCGACTAGTAGGTCCTGTTCAGAGCATTCAAGTCAAAAAAGTATTAAACTGTTGATGGCTGAGGAGAATATCTCTTATATGGAAGCATCCTCCCGACTCCCTCCAGTAAGACGTCCTTGTAGTGATGCGGTCAAAGATGCTCCCCGGACAGTTTACGCCACCCCTCTCTCACCAACTAAATTCCCAACTCATCATGCCAGCCTCCCGAACTTTCGTAGAAAGTCTGTTACCCCCAGCTCTCGCACCAGATCTCCGTTAAATAAAGGTTATGACAAACAAGCTCACCAATCCATTATAGGTAACATACCTTCATCCCTTCCGAACGGCTGTGCCCTGCTTAACGCTTCGCCTCACGATCATGAGGAATTTGTTGAGAGTGACAACGACAGATTAATTGAATCAATGCTTGCTACGCTGACTTGCATTATTTCCAGATGGAACGACGCACTACCGCCCAACGTTGCCTCTAAACTTGCTCGACTGTTTCGTTCTATCCCTAGAGACGTATTGAATTGTGATAACAGTCCTGATGGACATCCTTCAGTTGCTTCAGTGGAACTGTAAGAGTGTCCGTCATAAAAAAAGTGATTTAATACATTTACTTAATAAATTCTCTGTAGCCGTCTCTGCCATCTCTGAGTCATGGCTGAGGCCTAGTTCTGGTTTCAGGATTTCAGGCTATGCTTGCCTTAGAATTGACAGAGATGATAACTACGGAGGCTGCTGCCTTTTTATTAAAAACTGTTTTCTGTATTCACAGATTCAAATCCCTCCTCACCACTTTCAATGTGGTGGCTGCTCGAGTGTTAGATATTTCTTTTTTATCATTGTATATCCCCCATCCTTCAAACTCAATTATTCCTGAATTACGGGATATTTTCAGCGCTGTTCCCCCTCCCATTCTATTACTCGGTGACTTCAACGCCCATCACGTTGCGTGGGGTTCACACTACTGCGACTCATTTGCCATCCACCTCATGGATTTGTTTGATGACCTTAATCTATGTGTCCTCAACGATGGGTCACCTACGAGACGTGTTTCGCCATCTCAGAATCCATGGACTGCAGTAGATTTAACAGTCTGCTCCCCAGGTCTTGCATCCCTATGTTCATGGCGAGTACAGTCTCTATCCTACGGTAGCGACCACTTTCCAATTATAATAGTAATTTCTAAGCCTCTGTCTGTTTCTCAATTCAACTTGCCAACTGGTCAAAGTACACTTCCGAGGTTGATACCGGCTTACAGAGATACGCTAACATCGTTCACTCCCACCCTGATGAGAAACTCTCCGCATTCATAGACACGTTATCGTCCGCTGCAGACGCAAGCATTCCCTAGAAGAGCCCCAACCGTAAAGGGTTGGCTCCTCCACCTTGGTGGGACGCAGATTGCTCTTCAGCCATAGCTCGTCGCAAGCAAGCTGAAAAGGAATATAATCGATCTATGAGTATTGAGAACTTTATCAAACATAAGCAGGTAGCGGCACGCACCAGACGGTTACTGCAAAGTAAAAAGAAAAAGGGCTGGATTACATTTTGCAAAGATCTTTCTCCTAGATCACCATTTTCAATGTAATTATTGTTTTTAAGTGATAAGCATTCACTATGCAATCTAAATATATTATTGCACTTGAAAAAATCTGGTTGTCGTTTTTCAAGTGCAATAATATAACCATCTTCAATGGTTTGGAGAAATATACGTCGATTTCATTGTTCTTTAATCGGGCGATCCCCTTCCTCTAATGACCCGTCTGTCTGGCTGAATGACTTTGCTAATAAGTTATCCCCTCCTACTGTTCCTGATCAAAATTGTTTACCATCACCGTATCCCAAAATCCATAGTAACGATAAATTTGACCAACCGTTCACATTGAATGAGCTTTACTGCGCCCTTTATGGTCTTCGAGACTCTTCGCCAGGAGAAGATGGAATCCCGTATTCCTTCTTAACTCACTTGGGTTCTCCAGGGGAAGATTTCTTCTTGGACCTTATTAATTCCATCTTTATGACGGGACAATTTCCAGAATCGTGGAGATCTCAGATCATCATCCACCTTCTGAAACCAGGCAAGGATCCAACCGACGCGTCTTCCTTCAGACGTATAGCTCTTTCCTCCACTTTAAGCAAAGTTATGGAGCATCTTATTAAAAACCGCTTAGAGTGGTTGGTAGAAAATAAAGACATTCTAGCATCAACACAGTTTGGTTTCCGAAAATCGAGGGGTGCAATGGATAGTCTAAGCATACTGACAACCGACATACGCACTGCATTTACAAAGGATGAGTACCTTTTGGGCGTATTCCTGGACATAGCATCTGCATACGACAACGTTAAACTTCCGGTGCTCAAAGAAAAGTTACTTCGCCTGAGTCTCCATGTGAGGTTAGTTAGTTGTGCTATTAATCTACTTTCAGGTAGATTATTAAAAATTCGCAACTTCGGGTACTGCTTACCCCTCGAAACGTATGGCAGGGTCTCCCTCAAGGCTCTGTGCTTAGTCCTGTTCTGTACAGTCTCTATACGTACGATCTGGAGCAGTGCGTGTTATGCTTCTGCAAAGTTCTCCAGTACGCAGATGACCTCTGCTTATACTCGTCTGGAAAATCAATTGATGATATCAGTTATCGCCTAAATTCAGCGTTAAGTTACCTTAAAATATGGCTTGATGATCACGGTCTTTCTCTCTCCGTCCCCAAAAGTAACGTCGTAATTTTCACCAGAAAACGATCTCTTCCAGATTGTGAAATATTGTTCGAAAATCTCCTCATCCCCTTAGAATCGCATGTAAAGTTCCTAGGCGTAATCCTTGATTCTAAATTATCGGGTAAACCTCATACTAATTACATTATAAAAAAGTGTGAGAAAGGAATTAATATTTTAAGATCTGTTGCTGGCGTTTGGTGGGGCTCTCATCCTTACTGCCAAAAACTTTTGTATAATAATAATAATAATATTTATTTATTTCAGGCTACAGACTACAAAGTAATACAGGCCCATAGGATAAATACATTACAAAATAATGCTGTAGTCCGAAGCCATCTAGACTATGGTAGCTTTCTGCTCGAACCATGCAATAAAGTAGCTCTGGATCGACTAGACAAGATTCAGTATAAATGGTTGAGACTCATTATAGGAGCCATGAAGTCTTCACAAACTGCTACAGATTACGGAAGTAACACAGGCCCATAGCATAGATACCTCAAAGACTAACAAAATATTACTAAAAAAAAACAATTAATTAATTCACACATCAGGTCGATGACGTCTTTCCGGTCGTGGTGTCACGTAGCCTTCCGCGAAAACAACGGAACACGATGTCCTTCGGCCAAAACTACTCCTTCATGAAAGTTGCCACCTTCTCGGTCGGAATTCTAATCACAAACGAATTAAAGTTCACGTTGCGTTTAGATTCCAACTTGACGACCCAAAGGGTAAGGTTGGTTTTCTTATGCACGTACTCTATGACCTGCTCAGCCTGTATGGTGTAGTGCAAGCGAGAAACATACAGCTGCGTCGTCGGAATAGCAGGACGCAGCAGTATGTTCGGTCCGGAGAGTGCAGTTCTATACGAAAAGCTTTTGGCAGCAGTTTATAAGTGCTTTTTAATTCTTAAGTATTTAAGTATACAGTCGGTCTAAATAATAGCTATTTCTACTGTATTATAGAAGTTATTGTTTTTTTGTTAATGTTACCGTGTGACTACACACAATTAATATTCAGAAAGTTTGACATATTCATTCCACGCCACATTCACCATATTTTTTGTCACAGTCCTTTTTAAAGCTGTCATTTACTAATTATTACAAAATTCGTCTACTAATTATTACAAAATTCGTCTCGGAAAGCATCACAAACGCGTTCAACAAGTTTTAAAATAGTAAAAACGAAGATTACCGACTACACACACACCCACAGCTCCTAAGAGTAGTAATTAAAACAAATGAAGATTAAGCAATGCTATCCAAAATCCTTAATTTCACTGCAATCCACATTCCAGCTATGCAAGTGCAAAGCGTTGACAAAGATATACCTGCATACCGTAGAGTGGACATAACTCCAGCCGTTGTCCACAGCAACGGTATTAATTACCGTTATTACCGCCAGAGGTAGCAAATGCAAACTTTGGAGACTTATGAACGTTGGATGTCAGGACATAATCTAAAGCGAAATGGTCGTCATTTGAAATGCTGAGAGTAAAAAGGCTGAGTATTTGTATTTTATTTTAAGTATAAGTAATGTTACTGTGCATGCGTAAAGTGGAATATAATTTATTTTGTACCCATAAAATTGAGTATTTCATAATTTGAGTTTAATTGTATTCAGTATTGTGTGCTAAATAAATAAAATAAGCATTGGCATTAGTAACCTTGAAGTATTTAAGAACGTTTGGACGAACTAGACTAAATAGGTCAAGAGAATGGCAGAGGACAGGGAAAAATGAAAAAACTACTGTTAAGAGTGTTAACTCTTAAATGTGAAGATAATGATGATTACAAACTAACACTACTTTATCTGTCAACGAGGCATCACACTTTCTCCCCTCATCGACTAATTTTCAATGTTTGAAGTTTACAACTGGTAAAAAGCAGTAAATGCAACTTTTGAGATTGTCTCCTTGCGTTAAATGCAATTACTTTTATTCATATCAAAGTAAATTAAATTAAAAAAGCAAGTCTTTAAATCAATAAGAAACATCAAATAGTATATTGTAAAATGAACTTTAGTCACTTGGATTCTAAAACAATAAATGATAATTGCGCAGGATAGCTCCTGATTAAAAAACTATACCTTTCAGTGGTAATTTAAGGGAGTAGAACATATTTTAGGGTGACAACTTTTCATTTTCCTACGTCAAAGGGACCATTACAAGAAAGATAAAAAAGGATTAATAGTACAAATTAGATGTGAGTTCACAACAATAATTTTATATCATTATTCAAATCAACAAACTTACAAAGCGATCTAGAAATTTCACCACTTTTCCAACTACTTAAGTCAAATAAAACTCCCATACCTCAGTAGATAAACGATAGTACCAATGCAAATGCATCTCCAAGAAAAACGGGTGGCGATGCTATCGGGTGAGAAACGGGACGCATCCATCAGGTAGTGTCGCCATACGTCTGCGCGCCGACGGATAGTTCCCATTTGTCCCGGCTTAGTTAAACCGCAGGGTGGATATACGGTGTACCTGTCGATGAAAAATGGTGTGTGGGGTAGGAACTTTTTTTTGTATTGTTTGTAATGTCATATTATGCTTTTTATTTTTAATGCACATAAGAATTTACCCCAGGCATCCGCTGAAAATCAGTGTCGTAGTTTGCCCTCGGCTACCACGACTAATGCTGAGTCGGATGCCTTTTCGGTAGATAATTTTTATAGTTAGTAAATTGTTTCTTTGTTCACCGATCAACCGATCTCCGAATAAATATTTTTACCCGACTGCAGAAGGAGGGTTATGTTTTTCGAGAGTTTGTATGTATGTATAATTGTTTAGCCCGCCCTACAGCCCAAACGGCTGAACTGTTTTTGACATATGAGGTGTCGTTGAATTTGTCAAAATTGTAAGAATGACATAGTCTATACTAATTTTAAAAATAGCGCCCGCAAATGGAAAAAAAGGGGGAGGGGGGGGTTGATTTTTTCCTTAGCATAGCAATATGGGTATCAAATGAAAGCTAGTAAAGAGACCGTTTGAAAAATATAGTATTTTTTGCAGTCTCGTGTTTTGTTTTGTATAATAAAACTAAAAATAATAAAACAAAAAACGGAAATTTAAATAACTAAAAAACTCGACTGCTTTTCTGTGTAATTGGGAATAAAAAAACCCTAAAACACGAAAGAGGTCATACCTGGGTTAAATTTGTACCCATATTAAAAATTGTAGCAGTCGGGACCCATGTTAGAAAGTCGGCCGTCTCGTCAGTAGATAGGAGTAATCTGCAATGTAATAATATAGAGGTAGGTCCATTTCTAGAATGGGTCCCGACTGCTACATATATGACCTCTTTCTTGTTATAGGGTTTTTTTTATTTCCAATTAAACAGAAACGCAGCCGGGTTTTTAAGTTTTTTAAATTACCGTTTTTTTTCTTACTTTCTTTCTATTGGGGTTGCGGAGTTTGAATGTGTAGGTACACTACGTAAAAGGTTGGCGTCTGTCCGCGACCGTGTTGGTGTAGTGGTTCGCGCTCCGGACTACAAGTCCAGGAGTTGCGGGTTCAAATCCTGCAAGGGGCTAAAATGTTTGTGTATGAGCACGAGCATCGGTTCTCAATGTTAATACAAGTGCCAAATATTTCTAGTTCCCGCAATACAAGCCTCGAGCTTAGTGCCGGAATCCTAGAAGTAGGAAGTATTTTTACATCATTTATTAGATTTAGTTACATCTTATACTATTAATTTATCTTATCTTTTATACCTATAGTCATGGATGTTTATTATAATAATGTCCTCCTAGCCAAATTTCGACCACGGCGGCCTATCTCAACAGAGATTAGCCAACTGCGCGGGACATATTATAGTGCACAAGTGTGTGCGCAATACACAGGTGCACTCTATATTCCTTTACTCTCATAATTCGGTGAGACGGCAGTCCGACATGACCGTAGAGAGATCAGGCGCACGACCAACGGCTTAACGTGCTTTCCGAGGCACGGGGTTGTTAACACCACCAACTTTCTAGCTCCGAAGCTGTGTTTGAGTAATTTCAAGACGGAAAAACTCAAACACTCTCGGCCCGATCGGGATTCGAACCCGAGACCTCGTGGATAGTACCCAGCGTGCTGACCACTGGACCAATGAGGCAGTCAATATATTTTATAAACGTATATACCTTAACATAGATATCTATATGTCGTATGTCTATCCGTTATCCTATTACCATAGCACAAGCTAATGCTTAGTTAACGGCTAGGTAAGTGACTAATTATTAAAAATATTGTTATCATATAAACTGTGAGTTAGTAAAATAAGCGGACAACGCGATCGGCATAATATATAGTAAAAGTATCATACACAGAAACTGATTACAACAGCCTATGCCACGTAACACTCACTACACAGAAATCAACGTTTACATAACTCTACAAAATAGCCTGCCCTATTCCGGTCCGTTACACGATGATCTGTAAACAGCTGGAGGGTAATACAGTCTAAGATGGCGTCGTGTCACGTCGAGTGACTGAAAGTTACCCTTCCGCGACGTGGCTCGGGTTTGCATACGGAACGGACATGAGAGAAAAACTGACAAAATATTCAGTAGGGTCATAATTATTTTTATAACTTAAGCAACTGCAAACAAATAGCTTTTCTACTAAATTAAATTAAAAATTATGTTATAAATTAAATGCTATTAATTATAAGCTAAGCTAATTTTATCTTAACTGATGGTTTTTTTAACAAGAGTCTTAGTGCTTTTATTTGACTCGTGGAGCTATCGGTATACTGCCATGAGTAAAACACTCTACGGTTTTAAAGTTATTTTGAAAGGTTACATGTTAAATATTTCTATCGGATACATGTGGGTAGATTCCCCAAATATTGATGAATTCGAACGCCGCCGCGCCGGCTCAGTGGCGCAGCAAGCACTTACAAAAATTCGTTGACTGACTAACGTCCTCCGTAACTCAATTGGTAAGAGCATTCGCCCGGATAGCGAAAAGTCGTGGGTTCGAGTCCCACCGGACGATCGATCAATTTTTGTGAGCGAAAAATTTAATTCAGTAGGGTTATTTTATAGGTCAACCTGGCTAATAAGTTGCTCATAATATCATCAATCGAAAAGTAGTCAGGGCTCCTAGAAAAGATGTAATTTTTCTTCAACTTCGCTATCGCCACCGAAATGTCAAATGAGTATGCAAAGCCGCGTGATGTTTCGATGCTTTATGTCATTTTCATACATTTTGTTAGCGATAGCGAACTTCCCTATAGAATACATAGAATTGTCTACGGGCCCAGACTCGACAATGATTCGATTACCACCAAGACAAAACAGTGATTGACAGTGAATTTCTGAGCTTAGATATAATTAAATTGGACCAATAACCTCTTGAGGATCGAAAGACCGCGGGTGGTCTCATATTGATTTTCTATTGTGTGTAAACATGATCTCTAACATATTAAATAAGGCACTTATAATTCTCATTTTGAGTACGGTTAGAACATTGTCAATTAAAAAAAAAAAAAAAAAAACTTTCGTGTTCGTAGTTCGACTTACCCATAAGCTATGCTTCTAAAGTTACTGATTTGCTACGAGAAATGCTACGGGCACTTGTTACAAGTTGCTACGACGCTACGAGAAGTCGTAGTCGTAACAAAAAAAATCTGACTAGAGAGATCTAGAACAAATCCACTATGAATTGTATTTTCTCGCAGGCGTTATTTTAAATAGTTCGCACTTAGTATTTATTTCATTAAAATTTTGTTTATTATTGTACAGTCGGCTGCACGTCAGGTCACTCTTTTTTTAATAGAGGCCTCCTCCATCTCCTGCGTAATTTAAGTACTTAACTGTCGTACTCAGAGACGTCAATTAAAGTTAATCATTCATTAAGTCTCATGCCGTCTTTTTCTATTACATTGACACAGAAAGTGTCAGAACGAGACTTAATTATAGCTTAAATTTAGTTGACAACTCTGAGTGCGGCAGTTAAACTGTTTTCGAACTGGTGTTTTTATTCACGTCTCATACACAGCTTTTAAGGTTATTGTTTAAGGCAATATTATATTATTATGTATTCAGTGGGAAAGATACTTTTGACGATGTAAATAATACTCTTTCACAAGTATTACATTGGTTTACCGTAAACAACCTATTACTTAACGGGAATAAAACTAAATGTGTTAAGTTTACTATGCCTAATGTCAGACAGGCCTCAACACATGTTTTGATAAAAGACAATTTGCTAAATACTATAGATTCAACAACATTTTTAGGCATAACTTTAGATTCAAAACTACAATGGGGTCCTCATATCGTGGCCTTGTCAGGAAGACTTAGTTCAGCTGCTTTTGGCTGTAAAAAAGATACGGCGCTTGACTGATATTGAAACGGCCAGACTAGTATATTTTAGTTATTTCCACAGCTTGATGTCGTACGGTATTTTACTGTGGGGCTCAGCTGCTGATATCGAATCAGTTTTTGTACTACAAAAAAGGGCCGTACGTGCTATTTATAACCTCAAACATCGAGATTCATTAAAATATTTTTTTAAAGAGATAAGGATATTAACGGTAGCCTCTCAATATATTTATGAAAATATTATATATGTGCGCAAAAACCTGCATCTATTTACAAAGAAAAGTGATACACATTGTTTTAACACTAGAAATAAAAATAAACTTGCTGTTCCACAATTCAGGCTTCAAAAGGTTGGTCAGTCTTTTATGGGGAAATGTATCAATTTCTTTAACAAATTACCACAACATATTGTAGAATTACCAATTAATAAATTTAAATCATTAGTTAAGGATACTTTAATGACAAAGGCTTATTATAAGGTAGACGATTATTGGAATGATGTCAACGTGTGGACCAGCTCGCACAAGTAAAATTTTAATTTCTGTATCAAAATATTATTTTTAAAAGAGGCTTTGACAAAAGTGTCTGAGTTTCTTGCGCTGCTTCTTCTCAGCACTAGCCCAGAATTTGTCCCGAAGCAGTGGTAGGTAAAAAACATATGTTGGGACGTGTATAAGTGCCCCCAGTGGGTCTACATGCATAAATAAATGACTTTTATGACTTTTACTTTTTAGTGATACTACCGCATCTGCCTATGTTATTCATACGTGACATTCGCGGCACGTGTCTCGAACACGAGTGCGAATGTCCGATATAATAATAGAATGCGTAGAAAGAAAAAGTTTTTACATAGTTTTATGGATGGACTGGAGTCTGGATTAACTGGAGTCCAGGTCATAGAGTCTAAGGTAATTAACGTTTTCTTTCGTTTAGTATGCAGACATTTGTTGTATGTACGGTATGTTTCACCTAGTGGTGAGTGCCGATGTGACCAAGGATGTGCCAAAATGTCTGACTAGTAAAAGTCTAGGCACATCATGATGTTATTTTGTGCTAGATATTTTTGCACTCGAAAAACATAAAAGACTAAGAGAGGTTAGGCAATCGCCCGGTATCCGAGAGACGCGGGTTCGATTGCCACCTCTAGTGGTCATTTTTTCAAGTGCAAAAATATATTTCTTATGAAAATCGGTATCACTGCGTTTTGACGTTCTGTCTCTGTCACATTTGCCAACGAGAGAATGAGAGCACTAGCCCACAATTTGTCTCGAAGCAGTGGGCAGGCCTTAAAAAATAATATGTTGGGACGTGTATAAGTGCCCCCTGTTGGCCTACATACATAAATAAATGAATTTTATGACTTTTAGAGGGAAATAACATTTATGACATTTTTATATCGTAATTTGACTAGGTAAAGGCAAAGGAAATGTAGTAATTTAATAAACCTTCGTTTTTAGGGTTCCGTAGTCCGACAAGGAACCCTTATAAGATCGTTCAGTCCGTCCGTTCCGTCCGTCCTAGTCTGTCACAGTAGAATATCTTCTACGTTTATGGACTGATTTGCATGTCACTTGGTTCGAGGATCCTTCACATATAGATCTCATTTTTTAAAATACGAAAAATGAAAATTACCCCTTTTTAAGGGTACCTCCCCATACATGTAAAGGGGGGGGGGGTGAAAATAAGGTAGGTTTGCGAGATATAGCCCGCCAAAGTCGTTTACACGCCCTCCCCCCTGTAATTTCTAAAATCTTGGATCTATAAACTTCAAATCACTCACGTAAAGAAACAGGCGCGGAAACTCTTATTTAAAATTGTTTCGGGTATTCTGTGATGAATACTTTTGAAATTATAAATAATATAAATATTTATATACTTTTTCCAAAAGTACAGTATAAACTTAAAAAGATTTTTGCCTATACTGTCTAATGTTGTAAGTTAATGGTACGGAACCCATCGTGTTCGAGTCCAACTCGCACTTGGTCGGTTTTTTTGTAAGTAGTATTGAAAATGGCAGTCCGTTGGCAACGTACAAATACAAAAAGCGAACAATAATAACACCTCAAAATGGAATGAAAATATAATTTCTACTGTCTCGTTTTCCTTACAAATTCAGTATTAAATATTAAACTCTGACAAACCTAACACCGACGTATCTGAGGACAGATAGAGGAAAATAACATTTTTGACATTTTTATATCGTAATTTGACTAGGTAAAGGCTCATATCAGCCTATTGCAGTCCACTGCTGGACATATGCCTCTTCAAAACGGCGCCAATTTTCACAGTCCTTAGCTTCTCGCATCCAGCCACCACCGGCCACCTTCCTCAGGTCGTCGGTCCACCTAGCAGGGGGGGCGTCCAACACTACGTTTCCCGAGACGTAGTCTCCATTCGAGAACCTTCCTACTCCAACGTCCGTCGGTTCTGCGATAGACATGACCAGCCCACTGCCACTTCAGCTTACTGCACCTCTGAACGATATCTATGACTTTCGTCTTTTGGCGGATGATCTCGTTCCGGATTCTATCCCTTAGCAAGATCCCCAGCTTAGAGTGTTCCATAGCTCGCTGAGCGACATGCAGTCTGTGGGCCAGCTTGACTGTCAAGTTCCACGTCTCGGCCCCGTGGCTACGAAAAAGATAGAAAGGCTATAAGATAAGGATAGAAGGTAGAAAGGCTACAAGGATAAATCAAAGCACGTTATCCAAAAACCAAACATAACCCCCACATAACTTCTTAAATATATCACATATCACTACAATAGCACAAATAACACAAATAGGGCACGCATATGCATCAAACCAATTCGTCAGCAGCATAAGTTGACCTATTATTATTTCTCCCCGTGTTTTCTGCCCGTTTTCTTTTTTCCTTGTTTTTCCTCGTCTTTGTCTCCATCGTTCATTTGCCATTGATCTGTCCTCAGATACGTCGGTGTTGGGTTTGTCAGAGTTTAATATTTAATACCGTATTTGTAAGGAAAACGAGACAGTTGAAATCATATTCTCATTCCATTTTGAGGTGTTATTAGTGTTCGTTTTTTGTATTTGTAGTAGGTTCGTAGCCAACGGACTGCCATTTTCAATACTACTTACAAAAAACGAGGGTTTATTGAATTACTACATTTCTATTAAGCTTCAAAAACTAGCATGTAAACAAATACTTTGGGAAGTTAGTCGGCACTTCCCTTACCTACAATAAAACTCGTGTTTATAAGAAACACGGAATGTTTATTGTCTTGTTTGACACGCAACACATACTACGTATTTTTTCATTGTTTAGAAAACCATCATTGTTTCCTAGGAGTCAGTTGATTGCTTTCCATAAAGCTGTAACATACAAAAGCAATCGAGATGCTTAGGTCTGTGGGTGCTTAAGGGGTGCAGCGCGAAGCAAGTCGAGTAAGTCTAAACGATCTCCAAACAGAATCGAACTTATTAATATTAGTAATTAGATCCATTTGCTTTAAAGTTTTAGACTTGATGATTTAATTAGAACAATAGTTTTATTCTGCGCAATGCGCAAAACCATCAGACATTTGAGTTAAAAACTGAAAAGTGTTTATATTTTCTTATTTATATTTTATAGTGTATATTATAAAGATTGGAACCTGCGGAATATCAATACAATCATTTTTATGTACAAATTATTTTTTAATGCGTAAAAATCACCAAGTTTTTGAAAAAATGCTCTTAGATAGTATCATTAGATACAAGTCATGTTTATTATATCATAAAGACTTTGTTTCAAATTCCAACAAGACTAGGACCTTGTGCAAATTAGGCTAACGTAAATAAGTGTTTTAATGTATTTAACTAATTCAGCTCATCGTACAAGTGATTTAGAATTACTTATTATTGTACTTATTTTAAAAACAGGTAGACCTGTCATCCCGTAGCGGTACGAGATCTGAATTCGATGCTCCGAGGACACGTTCTTTTGTGTCAAATGTCATATTTAAATACAAAATTGAGGAAATTACACAATTTGAGGCAATCAATATCCGCGCGGTAGTGACCCATCTACCTCTTTTTAAATGCATGCTTATAATTTACAATGAATAAACTACGTTTATACTATTTCGTTTCGATCACTGAAACTTAACCATCGAAAGGGACAGTTCCCATCGCATTCGCAAGGATTAACCGAACGAGTCAAGCGGCACTGACGCACGGATCACGGCTCCAGTTAGAGGTTTTGTGAATCCCTACCCTGTGGGTAGATTCGGTGGCATCGATCATTCCGACGCGACGAAGGCTTATGTTGTCGTTAGCGCGAATGGTCATATGGAAATGTTTGTAAGGTTTAACATTCGGATGACGTGTCAATTGGCAGTGGGATTCGTGAGATCTTAAGTATACATTTATAAAAAAAAGGTACATGCGTGTGTAAGACGTACCTAATTCAAAGCAGAATTTTGTATCAGGCATTTAAACTTACAACTATAACGTTTAAACACATTTGACAGTTCACAAAGCTGTTATAACAATATATAGGGTCTAACGAAATTAGTTATCAACCGGCAAAGGGGGATATCTATACATCACACTGATCAAGCTCACCAAATTTGGGCCAAAAAATCAGACTACTTACCGAGATATTCGCAATTCTCAGTTGTGAAAAAACACACTATTTACAGCTGTGTGTGTGTGATTTTCGTACAATGCGTTGTGAATTGTGTTCATTTAACTACACTATCTGTAAATTGATGCAATTGTATGCGTAAAGTAAAGATACAGCGTGCTTAATCATTTGCAGTATTTAAATTGAATTATTTTGTTAGAAAACATAACTTTGAAAAATGACTATAAAACTATGGTTCATTTTTTGCCATAATTCAGTATAATGTATAGATACCCCCCTTTGTCGGTTGATAACTAATTTCGTTAGACCCTGTATAGTGGATATAAAACAGTGAAATCAGCATGTATCAAAAAACATAGTTTACAGATTGTTTATTAATGTAAATAGTAGGGCACACAAAAGTCAAGTTAGCGTTGTGGAATTTACTTTGAGCACTCAAGATGATTTCTAAAAAGGTTGTTAAAACAAGCAAAGATAATTATTGAAATAATAAAACACCTGACTGCATAAAATATTATATGTTTGAAATGTTGTTTACTGGCTTTTATTTGTTACCATATTACTATGGTAAGGTAAAAACTAATACCTCCCCCCTTTGTTTCCATTTTCAGGCGCCATTTTTTAAATGTAGGTATATAGCTTATGTCACTACCACAATTTTGACAAATTCAACGACACCTTATATTTCAGAAACTGTTCAGCCGTTTGTGCCGTAGGGCATGGCTAACAATTATACATACTTGTACATACTATCGAAAACCATAACCCTCCTTCAGCGGACGGGCAAAAAGAAGTATGCTTAACCACTCATAATTTATGCTTACTACAATTTATTCACGTAGGCAGGCTCAAAAGCCAAAAGTAAAAAGCAAAAAATTTAGTCACGCGCCATGCATACTTACGGCCCTGTAATGTCGAACGCAATAATAATTCACTGAATTAAACGCTGTGAAAACATGACACAGGGCTCTCCGATATTTTAATAAACCGGTGCTGGAAAATACATGTAATTAAAAATTCGCCCACCTGCACGTCAACAGATAAACTTAACTCGCGAAAACGCACCAAATATATTGATAAAAATAGAGTACGGCCAAATAAATGAATGTCTGCGAAATGCGACGCCATTTTGTGGTGAGCTTGCGGTCACTACAAATTTATTTTAACGGTACACTGCAGTAGCAACAAAGATTAAGTTAATATTTTCAACGAATATTCTTTGTTGGCAAAATGTCTTAGTTAGTAGTTAAATTAAAATAGTTTGATTTAGTTTGTCTTCTTTCTACAAATTTGAAGATTTCTAGCTTAAATTATTTTATCCTATCTGACATAATATTTTATCCTGATGTATCTATCTACCTTTTTATTATGATTTTGTTCATTTTTGTGGTAGCTAGTGATGATTGAGTTAGTTGCGGTGCTTCTTCTTAGCACTTGCCAGATTGTCTGTGTCTTAGTAACCACTAGTAGGGCACAAAAAATAAGGAGACCAATAATATTGTTTTCTAATATTTACGTTTATAAGTAGCGTTTTCTGTCCCAAATTGAACAAATGATTTTCAATTTTGATGTCGTCTCTAACATAAAAATAAAAACTCCAATGATTTTCCAATCTAAATTGACTTGTATGTTACTGTGAAAGGAACCGTATCATTTACGTAGCACTTATTTATTTCAAAAGGATCGGGCTTTTACAAAACGCTGACCAAAAGCTTATCTCTTTACATGGGTAAGTGTATCGAAAAAGCTTGCAAATTTTATACATGCAAACATGTTGGCGGAAAACTGCAAACTTATTGCAACGCGACATAATATTTAAGGTGCCTCCGACAATAGAGGCCTAAATCAACAGCACTTAGCAACTTTGTCGCACTAAAGGTATGTAGTTGACAAAGCATGGCAGGCTTGTACTTAATTATCAATGGAAATCGAGATTGCTAGCAATATCTTTCAAAGTGCTTTCAATATTATTCTAAATTATGTTTTTAATTTGAATTATTAGCTAGTGAAACATTCCCACGGCTGGTTTTACGTAAAGTAAACGTTGTTTTTAAACACAAGTAGGTACTAAACTGTAAGCCAAAACATGTGTTTTAGTAGTAGAATAATGTAAAGAGTTACATTAGAAGTGGTTTTGCAATTCCCCATAGGGCATCATACAAGAGGAGAGTTACAGGTTACAGGGTTCACGACTAAACTAATAAAATAATTATTTACGGGATTGCTAACATTCCGTGATCATGGCGCTTGCAACAGCGCCGAAATATCGGAAACTCGAAAATAAAAAGGTACATGGTAGCAATCCCGTAAATAACTATTCTAATGATAATGACCATGAAAGTTTAAAACAGTATAAACTGATAAAGACCACAATACAACCTACGTGAAGTCTCACACATGTGAGACGAAATGATTTTATTTTAAAATATCATGAATAAATATTTTGAAGACATTTGGACTTGAACCTAGAATATCAACACTTGGATGGTCCTGGGATACATCATTGTAGAGGCGACACATCCACACTAACGGATAACCTTTAATAATATCTAAATCTTTAAAAAAAAATGATTTCATTGCAATCGATAATAACCGCGTTACAGAATAAGCCCCCGCTGAGTAATGGCGGACACTTTTCAGCGTCATCGTTATTGTCAGTCGATTCTTGTGAATTTTAAGTAACTTGACACCCTATATAATTATGGTAATTTCCTTGCAATAGCCTATTATTTTGGCCGGGATTGTTTGGACCCTTTTTGATTACAATTAATGGTATGACCATAGTATTTTCATCTTGCTCTGTGGTCGAATAAGGGACAACGTTATTTGAGTCAGTTTTATGTATAATGTCGTGAAAACGGTTTTGTTTAGCTTGTCCTGTTGTGAAGTGCAAGAAGGAGTTGTTAGTCGTCAAAATTGTTATAAAAAGTTTTGTAAGACTAGTGAAAACTCAGCATAGGGCATAAATAAATAAGTCCTGAGATCACCATTTTTAAACAGCCAGTTAATATTGAAGCATTATTTGAAAAATATGTCAAATAATGCTAAACCGTTTGATTAAAAATTAACCATGTATTGGTGAACTCCAGGCTGAGTCATCCATAAGTCTGCAAAAAACAATACGCTTAGAGAGGGGGCAAAGTTTTGTTTGAAAGGAAACCTGAGGTCAACCTTATACTTAACCGTTTGGTCTCTATTTTCAGCCCGGGTCACAAGAAAGTTGAATAGATTTCCAGAAATAACCTGGACCCTTAGGCGAGATGTAAAATTTTTAAAGCGAAGTTTACTGATTATTTTTTTATTATTGGAAATGGGCTTGCTCTTGACTCTAGACTAAGCCAGACGTGGCGAAGACAGAAACAATGATAGAGCGAGCTCACCCAGAAGTAGCCTGTTCACTCTGAAGTTTGAAGGTCTTTGGGTTGTAATCCGTTGGAAACACTGAAGGTAGTGAGTTCCACAACTTAGCTGTGCTCGTTATAAATGTTGATAAGAAGCGCTTAGTTCGTATCGTTGGAATATCAACTATCGCTAACAGAATGTATGAAAGTGAGATAAGCCAGAACACATCGCGTGTTCCTTGCATACCTATATAATATTTTAACATTTCGTTAGCGATAGCGAAGTTCGCTGTAGAAAGATTGCATCTTGTCTAAGGGCCCTGTTTCGAAAACTAATATTCAGTGCTATCGGGACAGCTTACGTTGCAAAAGTTGCTTAGTAAACTTGATAATCCCATCTTAATTAATGTGTTGGCAAACTGCGAAACGCGGAAAGATAGCCGTGGAGATATAAGACGTGACGAAAGAGCTGTAAAAGTTGCTGGCCTATTGTTATCTGATCTTCGTGGAGTGTTGGGGGAGTGCTGAGCGTACACGCGGCCGCCTGACAGACTTCAACAATTTGAATTTGAGAGCTCATCTATTCCCTACACAATAAGAGCTGTTTTCGTATTTCAAATGGGTAGCCCGACGTGCTGCCGCGTGTACATAGATTATGCTTTGCGAGAAGACGTGAGCCTGCAGGCGTTTGCAGGCCCGGGCGCGCCGTCGCGGCTCAGTCGCGCGGCGTTCGCCGCCCCTGTCGCACGTAGTCCCCACTCGTCACGCTCCCTTCCCAATCGGAAAATACTCCGCTACGGCGACTACTACGACCTCGCGCACTGCTACGAACAATCACAGTTCGATTCATAACCCTACCCAGTGCCAAAACCAGTGAAGTGCAAACTATTGTGGTGAATTTACGAAAATGTATAGTGCCCAGTGAATAATAGATCGGGGCCTCCGACAGCCGGCACTGCTCGAGGTGGGTCGCTTGCAATATTTGATGAGTCTAATTTCATAAGTTTGAAGCCAAAGGATTATGCGGCGAATCTCGACTAGGATTAGCGTACGAGCGCAGATAAGCGCCCTTAACATTCTCAACGACGGCCGCTTCCGACCCGCAAGCGAGTTTACATTTTCTTGCCGACGATTTAGTGCCCAACATAAATACAGAGGCGGTCTACTGAACCCTTTACCCGCTATTTCCACGATTGCGGCAGCCCATTGAACCCAAACGGAAAATATAGCCCCCGAATTCTAACCACATTTGAGTTTGCGAGTCTGTCGTCAAGACGTTAAGTGATTGAATCTGGTTTTCTCGTCGTTAACGAGTAGGGCTTGTTGCAAGATGTCGGTTGATGGACTACCCTCGGGTAACAATAATTAATATCAATTAAGATCGGCTCGTGGGTCTGTGTCGCATTAATTACGGGTGTAGTGGCAGCGACACAGGAACAAAGGAGGCTGTTAGTCCGGACGTCAATAAGCAACGTTTGTGATACAATATTGATGGATTGAGTCCCGAATGTAAGGATGGTAAAACAGGTGGTAGATAAAATTTTACCGTTCGTTACACCGGCTGATGAAAACGCCCGTAAAAGCAATATGTTTTATGACCATTTCGCCCAAATTGATTTGGTACTCGCTTTGCAGTTTTCGTAAAACGACGGTAATGGTTTTGTGAGTGCCGCAATAACGTGTGAGCGACCCATTTCATTTATGCCTCTGGAGATACTTTATCATATTTTCAAATGAGAAAATATTTTTTAGAAGAGAACTATGCTACTCTCCTATCAAAATACGAATTGTGGCGTCGCCTGAATGTATTTAACAACTTAGTGAATTTTGAAAATCATTGACATCATCATTGGTTTTTATTGCCCAAATGAAAACTTATTTTGTCTAGAGTACTATCAGCTTTTTAGACTACCTTCATCTTGTCAAAAATTATTTTTTTGATGAAGACAATTTTAACGACAAATTACGATGTAGGTACTCTTTATCGTAAACACTTAAATAAAGAATGCCAAGAATTAAGACCCCGAGATCATGAATGTTGGCTTCTCAAACATCTACCAGGTTATTCCGCGCTGCGAAACTTCTAAATTTTATTACCTCTCGGAAATTTAATAAACCGACTTATTAGTCCGCATTAAGGGCGGGTTGTTCGTCTTGTCACGAAGTCGGAAGCACGGAGTAATGTATAGCACTTGGAGCGTCGTCAGCGCATGTTGTTCGCAAATGTTTAGTAACTACTTTTGTACTGCCAGTTTGTATCAGCTTCTTTCGGACTTGTTTGCCCGTTTTCGTAACTTCATCTCGGAATGTTGTGATAAAAGAAGATTAAAGGCAATCTATATAAGTGTTTGGCAGATTTCAGCTTTGTTTTTCTTTAATATACATGGACGATTTCTTAATAGTTAGTAATAATCAACCACAACAAAATTGTTTAGGTTAACATGTAACCAAAATAATTACTAGTTGCTCTTTTACTAAGATTGAACTCTTCTTGCTTATGGTAATTTAAAGTAACTTTCTACGGTCGAATACATCGGTTAATTAAGCCTTATGAATAAATTAAGACTGCAATATGTTTCAGATTATTATTTCCTCGACATCGTTACGGCGTCGTAGCGTATTAAAACTCACTTTAGCGTGATTTATTCGCCTAAAATGCAAATTGTAATTATTCACAACAATTTATTTGAGCAAATGACTTGGCACATTAATCTCCTAAATCTACGGCCCAACCTCTATTTTCAATTTCGTAGTCTTCGGATTAGTAGATTTTACATGCAGTTTTATCGCTCCAAATAAACATTTCAAGGGGCAGTGTGTGTATTATCAGGGACCCAACAAACTTCTAGGTCTCAGCATCTGATAAGCGAGCAGTAAAGTTGCTTTATGCCAGTAATAAAACGAAGGGCCGCCTCTCCAGCTCGCAGGCGCCGCCAGATTGTTGCCCGGCTATTATGCTGAAAATTTTAAAACATCCCCTAGCTTAAACTCCCCTGGTAAAGATTTAATTATTTTGAAAACGCGGGCCCCTTGAGGCCGTAAAACGGACTCTTAAATGTTTTTTATCGCCTTCTCAATAAAGACTTTGGCAAAAGATTGGCTCGAATCTGCTTCGGACTTGTCTCGATGTCTTTTATTGAACTTCAAAGACGGCGCTGGGGCAAACATGATTCTAATGCAAAACAAATACAACTTGAATACCACTCTGAGGAATGATCGCTTTGCTCATCATTTGAAGCGTGCAAATATAACATTGCCTTATTACTTGTGATCAAAGGGAGATTCAATTTTTCGCTGTTATTGCTTTCAGCGGCCATTTCGTCTTCAAACGAACGTTCTTTGACAATTTTTTCTTGTGTTTTTTCTACCGTATTAACGTAAGTCCGTATAAAAATAGTAGCAAATATTTTTTCTTTCTATTTTAATAAGGACTAAGTCTCGTATAATAAACTTTATTACCTGTTTGACATTGGTTTTATAATATATATTTTTTGGCTTTAGAAAATTCATTTTATTTTAATCAAAGATTGTAAATTGAAACGCTCCAACATTGTCGACAATGCCGTTTTCTCAGAAATTCGGTAATTTACTGAGAAGTAGCATTTGACGCGCGAACAAAATTGAAGGTACACGAGTCAGATTTATTAAACGAAGGTTGATGGATTGAAGGGAATAAGTGCTGCGCCTTGAGCAGGTTCAAAGGAATAACGTATGTTTCGAGAAGGTATGAAACACTGTGGTAGCCTTGAGCACAGACAGGGATATTTGCGTGTTGGTGAAAAATGGATCGGCTAATTGATTAGACGTTTAGTATTTTAAGTATGTGTCTTGAATAATGTCATAATAAATTTATAATATAATCAAGTATGACTCCTGTGTCATTGTACGTCTTTTACATACAGTGAGTATAATGTTAGAAAGACGAAATTATTTGTAAAGGATATTTAAAAAAAAGCACAAAAGAAAAGCAATCTTACAAGCTTGTTGTGTAGATTTTGTACTGAACGGAGTTAGGTTTAATACTTACTAACAGTTAAATTTTTAACTAGCGACCCGCCCCAGCATCTCACGGATGCAATTTACTAAATAAAATGTCTTGGTCACCCAAAAATAATATCTTTCTCACAAAGTTTACTGTTTAGAATATTAGTAATGAGTTAGGTATATTGGGTACTTTAATTTTTGTAACGGATGAAACTTAGAGGGCAAAGGTAAGGTTACAAAAGTTCTGTATTAGTAAATGAAAATGAGAGAGACAGAGGCAAAAACTTAGTTTTAAGACCAAACAGGATCTTAAAAAAAATATTGCCCGTTTTTTGAAACTAATGTTCAAGTCCTATTTCTCTAATAAAGCAAGAGGCTCTGATAAAATATCGAAACTTGCTAAAATGTAACCTTGTAGACAAAGTGGACTAAAATCATATCAAAGATAGCCCTCTCTGGTACGTCCAAATGTACATGAGTACATACCACAGTCCAGGTTTTTCTATTTGTTCCAGTTTCGTCGATTTCCATTTACATCTAAATAACCTTGCCATGTGTGAAAATCTCGCTCGCGCAGTAAGCCCGCCGCACGCATAGTAAATAGAATTGCAAAAATCCAGGACCGGATCACTTTCATGCATTTTGTACGAGCCCTACAGTATTACAGCCCACGTCGCAGCTTAGGATTTGTGACGTACTTTTATAGGAACTAGACTAGATCTGTATATCGAACGAAGTAAAGTAAAGTTTGCTTATATAGATCCCACTGCTGGGCAAAGGCCTCACCTCAACTATGAGGAGGTGTACAAGCCATTCTCCATTACCAACTTATCTTTTTTTTTATTAAAAGCTATTAAAATCGTCATTACATTGATAAATTTTATTCTATTATATTCTAACCTTCATTTATAAATAAATTAAAATTGTACAACATCACATACATTTCTCAGTAAAGTAGCTAAAGCACTTGGGTTATGGAAATCAGAAACAACTGTGGTATCACAACACCCAGACCCGAGACAGTATAGATTGGCCCAAACGGAGATCGAACCTGGACCTCAGAGATGGCGACACCTTGAAAACTGATGAGTAAGCCACTCTGCCAATGAGGTCTTTAAAACGTGTCGATCGTGTTTTCTTTAATTCTAGTAAGAAAGTAAAAAGCTAAGTATGAATTTCTAATACTTTGCTCTTTTCTAATTTGGTTAGGGAATTCAGGTTTGTTTAATGATTCTGATTAAACCATGTTCATGACAGATTTCGAAGGCAGCTTATAAAGTTTAACAAAATATGGTATTGATAATTCTAGAAATTATTAATGGGTCGCTATTAGAGGTAGCTATCGGAGGGTCAGTGGCTAATGGGTTGCCTCTCATGCGGGAGGTACTGGTTCGATCCCACGTGTCACGTGTACCAATGACTTTTTTGAGTAATGTACATTAGTTGTTTTACTAACCGATGCTCTTACGGTGAGGTAAAACATCGTGAGGAAACATTTAGGCGACTGCATGTGTAACCATGATCCAAAACTGGTCAGGTTCCCCTGGTAACAGGGTCACGGAGGTCAGATGGCAGTCGCTCTACTGTAATTACCTGATCTGCCACATCAGGATGTGGTCCGCTGACCCTGATCCAGGGATCAGGGTCAGCGGACCCTAGGCGATCGCGTGCGAGTGCACAACCGGGATAACGCTAGGAGGATGATGATTATTAGAGGTAGCTATAAGAGTACCTAGACCTTATATGACCCTTGTTGAAATGTTGAGTCCCGCTGAGGTTTTTACCCATAAGAAATCCGCAAATATTCATAAGGGTATGTTCTAAAATTAGATTCTAACACGGGGAATGATTGACACCTGCCCTTGTATGAGGGCGCCGTAAATGTCAAAAGGATTTGCTACTCCCACGCGAGGTAATAATAATTTTAATCACACGAAAAGAAAGTTTCTTCGAGATCCTTGAAAATGTAATTCTTTTCCGATGTAGGTGTACTTAGTGTTATTTCAGTTCCAAATAAAGCAATAATAAGAAAAGTGTAATATTTTTTTTCTAACAGTAACATATCTATTTGTTTTTGTTAGAAATTTGTTTTATTTTCTCTTGCTTAGCCTTGCAGTGGCAAGGCTAAATAAATTGTCATCATATCAGCCTATTGCAGTCCACTGCTGGACATAGGCCTCTCCAAGACGGCGCCAATATTCACGGTCCTCCGCTTCTCGCATCCCGCCACCACCGGCCACCTTCCTCAGGTCGTCGGTCCACCTAGCAGGGGGGCGTCCAACACTACGTTTCCCTAGACGTGGTCTCCATTCGAGAACCTTCCTACTCCAACGCCCGTCGGTTCTGCGACAGACATGACCAGCCCACTGCCACTTTAGCTTACTGCACCTCTGAACGATATCTATGACTTTCGTCTTTTGGCGGATAATCTCGTTCCGGATTCTATCCCTTAGCGAGATCCTCAGCATAGACCATTCCATAGTTCGCTGAGCGACATGCAATCGGTGGGCCAGCTTGACAGTCAAGTTCCACGTCTCGGCCCCGTAGGTCATGACAGGTAGGACGCACTGGTTATATACCCTGCTCTTCAGGCATTGCGGTAGAGGCGACAAGAAGATGTGACGCAAATAAATTGTATTTAAAATTAAATTAATGTTTACATATAGGTACACACGACCACACGTCAGACTACTATAAGACATTGAGACCGCTTTTATTCTTTACGTAATAAAAGCTGTTTTCGTAGTTAAAATGGGTATAGGTTACCCATTTTAACTACGAAAACAGCTTTTGCTTGCTGCTGACTGTACAATAATTACTTTGAATTGTTCATTCTCTACTTAAATCAACAACACAACGTCAAAGCCCTATACGACTCTCAAAGAGATATAGTTGTTTTTCTGTCAATCCGCTTTAAATGTAATCAAACGTTGAATAGCTTATAGTCGAGGAGACAAGACATACTCAATGGTCACATTTGACGTTTTATTGCAAAGACGGCGAAATAAGATCTTTGAGTGCCGTTCAGCCACCCGGGGCAGTAAGTTATTACATTTCAGCGATTGCCATCTGACCTTCGCTACCCTTGACAACCGTACAGGGCAACCAGGCAAATTGGGTCATGATTACTACATCTCAATGTACAGACCGTTACAACGTTATATCGATGCTGAAATATATTATTTTTTTAATACTATTCTAAGCAGGTATAGAGGTGCTTGTGGCGCAGTAGTGGCAGCGCTTTGGTAGTGATACCAAAGTTAAGCAACCCACGGCGCGGTCGTGATTGGATGGGTGACCATTCCGACCATACAAGTGACGACCATGACAAGCATCTCCGTGCTTCGGAAGGCACGTTAAGCAGTTGGTCCCGGCTAATATCTGTTGGTGTTAGTCGTTAAGCCTAGTCAGATGCCCTAGGGCGGCTTGATAAAATCTGACAGTAAGGTTTGTCACTTACCTTACAGACAAACCTCTCCCCCAATCCGCACTGAGCCCGCGTGGTGGAGTATGGCTCGTTCCTCCTCATAGTTGCGGTGAGGCCTTTTCCTAGTAGTGGAATATATATAGGCTGACTTTACTAAGCAGGTATTTGACCGTAGTGACATTGATCACACAAGATTAGTGCGAGGGGTAGACACGGTCTGGGTTCATATCTGCCTAGTAAAAAACTCTTGCCTTAAAGAGACTCAGGTCGTTATCTTCATTCGTTGGTTAGTTCATAGTGTTTTATAATATACAAGAAAATGATAGACAATAGCCAGGGAAAATGAAATTAGCTCTGGAACAACAAACTTTGAGGAGAGCGAATTTAATTTTAGTGTTAGCTGTCTAAAACTTTTCGCGGTGGATAGTACGTATAATTAAAATTTCGCGTCTCAGAGTTCCTGAAATATTTTATAAACTTTATCGTAATTTTGTACTCACGTGTTTTGTAGAATAAGTTTTAAGTGTTCGTACTTACCGCCGTAATTTCGGTATTATGAAAGTACTTTCAATGGTTGTTAAAAAAAAAACGCTCATACACTTCAAGTGTTAGTTAAATGCTGAAAGCAGTTATGTGTTAAACTTGAAGTTTAACACATAACTGCTTTCAGCATTATGAAATTTCAGGAAATACGGGAAATATTCACTGGTTTCCATTTTAACCCGGATCAAGTTTAACCAAGTGTTACATATATAGGCCCTATATATGTTGGCACGTGTAAGTGTCAACAATTTTCTGGAATCAGCTAAGAATCGAGTAGGTATTTAATACAGCATCTTCTGCTGTATTAAATACCTACTCGATTCGTAAGAGAGTACCATTCACAAGTTTCCACTTATAGTTAATGTATTACCTACGTCAGAGACGTCAATTTTTTATCTATAATTTCGTCTGGTTTTGTTACTTTCTTTGTCAATGATATAGAAAAGGACGGCATGTGACTTAATAAAGGAATAACTTCAATTGACGTCTGTGAGTACGGCAGTTAGTTATTATACGACAAACTACTGTGCACAGCACTCAATCACCCACGTCCTTTGCCAAAAAATACATCGCTCATAGTATTTTTAAGTTTGAAGACTCTATATAGTGATAGTAGTCTCAGTTTAGATGGTCAGTAAAGCTCATTAATATTTGTTCAGTTAAAGCATAGACCTATATAATGTTCGTTTCGTGGTCATTTCTGACATGCTATTCAATATCGTAACTAAAAGGCCAAAAGGACACTACGCCTCAGCGTCAGAATTTCATTTAAGTTTAGAATGTTAGACCTACGACGACGCTAGCCGAGGGCTTAAGCTCACAACTCTTTACGAGCGTAATCAAAGTTCGCAGTAAACCTTATTTCGCATTTTGAATGCAACGCTTGAGACATCGCAAGGGAGCAAAGTACCAAGTCATATCCCCGGCTTATACAATATTTGGCGTTTCTCAACAATAAATTATTCAACTCACGAAACTCGGAGGAGCCGAGGAAACCTTCTATCTCCCTCCGGCAGGAAGGGGTGGAGAGAGAGGCGAGATTGAGTGCTGATAAGTCGACGATAAAAGCAGTTTATGCGCACAATAAAAGCTAAGGAGCGGCCGTTGTCTGGATCACTGGAACTAATGTAGAAGTTTAATTTGTGCACAGTGGTACGAGGCTTAGGCTCGCGGACAAAAACGAGGGAATATTGAGACCGGGAAAATGTCTGGACAATGATAATGAAGAGTACCTACCTTTCTTGTGCTAATTAGGTTTCAGAGACAATAGATAATAAGGTTGTAGAGACTAAAACTTACAAGCTTTGATGATAGCCTCTTAATATTTGCATTATAATTTTTAAATATTTACTTTAGTTTCTGACATTATTACGGCTTTATCCGTAATTTACATTTATCAACTTATAAATGTTAAGCATGGTTGTCCTCTGATCCGGGAGCTCACTCAGAGGATCAAATCCTTATTAGTTCTTAAGTACTATCTATATAATAAGTTTCGTTGTTATCAAAAATTGCACCGTCTCTGTTGTTCTGAATTAAAAAAAAATTGTATAAATGAGAAAGTATGTAAGGATTTTCCATTTGTATGTATTTATCTACTCCTACTAAATAAATCAGAGTGACAAAAATTTATTGCTTCTTTAATTATAATGAATCATGCACGCTGCTTTATTAAATCCATCGCTGATTCCGTAAAATATATATTAAAATGATAACGAATGTGTAATATAAGTGAAAATGAATAAAAAATGACAACCTCAGATTATATCGTGTGACATATTTCAAGTGTCATCCACGTATGGTCGCTTTATCAAATGAACTATTAAAAGTTATGTCTAAGTACTCTTTCCCGTCCCACCGGGCGCCCTCACGCTATCTTGCGTGTTATTTCGTGTCGGGACAAAAACCAGAGCCCCTATTCTGCAAAACAATGTCCGTATTTTTGTCTCAATCCATCACGCTTATTCACACTGACATACTGAAAAGACAGGGACAGATAGAGCCAAAAATGCGGGTATCAGACAGCGCCTGAAAATTATGTTTACACGGCTAATGGCGTTTCCATACCATCCCTTGGTTTACATTATTAATTACATCGTTACAAAGGTGGTTTCACGATAACAGTTTGTACTATATTGTGTTATGACTGCCTCGTTGGTCTAGTGGTCCCGATGGGTACTATCAACGAGGTCCCGGGTTCATATCCCGGGTCGGGCCGAGAGTGTTTGGGGTTTTCTGTCTTGAAATTACTCAGACACAGCTCCGGAGTCAGGAAGTTGGTGGTGTTAACACCACCGTGCCTCGGAATTTTTTCTTTCCTTCGTTGGTCTACGGTCATGTCGGACTGCCGTCTCACCGAATTATGAGAGTGAAGGAACAGAGAGTGCACCTGTGTATTGCGCACACACTTGTGCACTATAATATGTCCTGCGCAGTTGGCTAATCTCTGTTGAAATAGGCCGCCTTAGTCGAAATCGGCTAGGAGGACATTGTATTGTGTTGTAAAAGAAAATCAACAGATCCCATCTAGCAAAAATAAGCTGCGTGACAGAACTTGGTAGGGAATGAGGGATTTTCCTAGTGTTAAAAATCAGTACTTAAAAATCTGCTAGATGGCGCTAAACAACCTAAGTCAAGTAAATTTTCATTTACGAAAAAGGCTGGTTTAAGCATTTATTCTGGTATAATGTTACGTTTAGCATGTTTTACATTCACGCGTACTAACAGATATTTTTTTAAGAATTCATATATCATCAAGACTTTTTTCCATTAACATTTATTTTTACCTGCATTTTGAAACTCGCTATTTTTTTACGTAAAGTACTTCCACTCCATGCCTGTACCTACACATAATATTACGATAATTTGTTATTGTTTTATGCTCAATAATTTCAAAGTATTATTTGTATAACTTAGATGAACAGCGCCTTCTATCCCTCATTGAACTTATAACTTTTGTTATTCGTTTTACATACCTATATTGTAATTACAAAGACAAGCTACCTGTAGAGACAAAATTGGCTCCACCCGTTTTTTTTCCGCCTTCAAAGTTTGCTTGTAAAATATTAGCAATTAATTTAAGTGAAAAAAATAATATTGGTCTCAAAATTACTTAGTGCCGGAAGTTTGGTTATTAAGTATTTATTAGTTCGACAAAGTAATTCATAAAAATGAAAAACAAAATGAATAAAACCACGTTTTTCTATTCTATTTAGCTAACTGGTTCCAGATTTTTCTTATCGCGCAAAAACAAGCCAAATTGTTTTGATACGCCGTCGCTTTTGTGAAACAGTGGGCACTTAATTAAATTTAAAATGATAGACAAATAAGATTTTCGCCTCTGTTTTGTTGAAAGGTTTGAATTCATCGTTATAAGGTCAGATACCTACAGAGGCCTGACTCCGAAAGACGATGTTCGTATATTTTAGTCGTAACGTCATTTGCCACTGGGTATCAAGCGATGTGTTGTGTTGTTGTTGGTGTACGTAAAGCATGGTACATTTAGCACTGCAAGATCTCAAGACACGGTTAGCTCTTTGCGTAAACAGGACCGAAAATTAATGTTATTAATGTCGGTTGTTCAATTTTTAAAACTTTGTAATGACTAATAAGTAATACCTTAGTCTCCCTGTGACCACGAATGCTGTAAAGTATTCGATACATCCAGTTTTAAATACAATGTAAATAAAACGCGAAGTAATTTTTAAAATTGTGTTTTAACGAGCATTTAAATTATTGCAATATATTCCAATTTAGTCACGAAAAAACAAATTAAGAGGAGGCTCTATTTATCTACTCCAAAGTTATTAAAAATTATATTAGTCAAGTACATCGAATACTAAACAGGCAGACCGATCTATCTGCCTGACAGATAACTTTCATATTTTTACACTCGTGAGGATTTATTTTTTGATATACTATTTTTTGGACAGGATGGGATTTTTATTTATTTATTTTATTGCACCATCGCAATAACGGTAATGTATACTGAATATCTTCTGTTGTAAAGTAAATGAATGGTTTAATTTGTCAGATTTATCTCGAAATTTTGCGATTTACAGACAAGCGGACAAAGAAATTATTTCATTGAATTTAACTTGCAAAATTGTTTTCATCTAGTTTCTGTCGCAGACAATCTTGAAATTGTTATTATAGTAGTTAAATTTTATTTGTTGGCCATTGTCACTGTCAACAATGCTAGTTTAATTAATTTTTCCGACGGTTTTGTGTAATCTTATTCGTTTTACGGATTTTTAACAGAATAATTTTAGAAATTTTTACTTGTCAATATTTTAATCACGTTTCAGATAAAATTAAAAAGTCTAGACGCAATGTAGTGGAATTTATTTTTTAGTTTTAATTTGTCAATGATTAAGATGGCCGACTGATTTAGGCAGTCGCTCGGTACTGACCATTGGTAGTGACATAATAACTCGAATGCGAGTTCAATTTTCGTCGTTTGGCAGTTTTTTTTAAAGCATTATCTTATTGTTTCAATACAAGTAAGATTTAAAACTCCTTTTACGTCTTAGAAACCTTTAGACTGCTGAATATTTTAATAAAATACTAGATCTAAATAAGTAGTATCTACGAAGCTGGCTAATGTTTTGTGTCGACTTTACTGCTGTATTTCTTGTGTCAATATATTTTGTCCCGAAAAAAAAACACGGATAAAGACAAATAAAGAAACAGCCAAAATCACGGACGACACGAAACAAAATCGGATACAAAACACTAACAGCTTGATCGGTACGTCTTCTTAGGAGGAAAAGAGGGGGGTGGGGGATCTAAGTGTCAATGTTTGCCCTGAGGAGGGGCTGCACGATAAGGCAACAAATTCCTGTTTTTATTTGTGTTCCACGTAGGTAGAGCCTTATAATAATTAGCGAAGTCAAGCAACCCACGCTTCTACGTTTCTTTGTCAAAATAAAATTATTTAAAACTAGCAGTTCCCCGCGACTTCGCCGCGCCAACAGTTGGATTTTCCATACAAATTTTCATCCTCCATTTAACCGCTATGTCTCAAACTTTCTTTGTACAACGTATCATTATAATCGGTCCAGTAGTTTCGGAGCCTATTCCATACAAACAAACAATCAAATCTTTACTCTTTATAATATTATTAGTGGAGATGTAACATTTTTTGTTTCGTTTTAAGTACAAATTGGTATCATGCATTACCATACTTATATGACAATTTCATTTTGGGGTAAGATTTTTTTTAAGCTTACTGCCACTTAAGCTTACTGATCCGCAGGGCTATGTCCGTTACCTTAGCTCTTCTACTAATCTTATCAGTGTTAAGGTACTGTTGCAAAACTTTAAACTGTGACAAGAAGCAGCAAGTTATTTCTATGGCGATCCCTTAGACCAAACAGATAGGTAGTTATTTTTTCTAAATACGGATACCTACCGCTTATAGCGATAAGACCGCCAACATTGTACATCCTTCTGTGTGGATTGCTGCACTTACTTACTGTATTTTTCTGTTATGGTGTGCATTAAAGAGTTATCTATGTAAGTATACCTAATTGGTCAGAGGATACTACAAAGCGATGACGTCACTACTATCGTAAAACGAATATACTTCCTACCGTACTGACACGCAAGCCTGACCATTTTTATCGAAACGACTTGCCATTGAATTGTCAGTATATATTATCTACGCGCAGGAGAGTAGGACGAGGGCATCCAAGTGTCAATGTTGACCCAGGGGAGACGGGGGCAGGATAAATCGGGTTCGAATCCCCGCTAACACTCGTTAGGTCGGCAGTTGCTGTCTACGGCCAGGTGGAAAAACATTTGTCTTATACGAATGTTTGCATAGACGATTCAGAGATGGATGTTGGAAATAACAAAAATATAAGACCAATCGTTTTATTATCTTCTTTATAAATATCCAGATATACCTACATTTTGGCCACCTGTCTGAATGGCAGTAGCCTTTCACTCTATTATTTTATGTACCCACCTGCTAATAATAGCATAGTGTTGGCACCTCTGTCCACGGACCTCGCTCGTTAGGGGCCCACTGAAAACCAGCGCCAGGGGGTATGCTGAGTGAGGACCAATTGATTTGGACATCACAGACGCACAAGAGCACTGGCTAGTTACTGTTTTGTTTGTGTTGTTTTTGATTTTGTATTGTTTTTATTTTCCTTGCTGTCTTTGTAATTTTGTATCTTCTGTAATTTTGTACTTTGTTTCTTTGTGATGTCCCAAATCAATAAATACTTCTTTCTTTGTTTCTAATAATAGCGGTGCTAGTACTCGTATAGCTTAGGCTCCAAAATTATCTCATAATGAATTTAAAACAATCAGCTTTGAAATGCTTGCTCACGATCTCATTCAAAATCAACAAGTTGGCTTTAAAATGTCTAACCACTAACTCATTCTTAGTTCTAAGTTCTGTCTCATGGCTTTTTAAGGCTTTCTCTACCAGTCAACCTATTATAAGGAAAGCCATTTAATTATGTATAACCACAGAATATATAATCGGTACAACAATGATTGTGCGTTAACTAATAAAAACCAGAAAAATCTTTGAAGTTCAGTTTCAAAAAGTTTTCCATTTTGGATTTATTAAGTGCTACCTAATTTTAGCAACTACCTAATAGTTCAAAGCACAAACACACAAAAATCTAAATCTATTCCAATGTGAATCACAACATGCAAAATCCATCATTCAAACTCCACTCGATATCAACTTCAGTTTCCAAACTCAATGAGCTCAAAACAATCTAATAAAGTCCAAAGTTACAAGTCCAGGATAAATCGTTGGTTACTACAGTTCGTTAAAAGTCCTCCGTAAGTAGTTGATGGCAGTTAAGAGCACTCCGTAAGATGACAGTTAAACCGGCTGGGGTCACAAATTGCAAACTCGGGGCTTAGATTGCTAGTTCCACTTGTAACTTTGATAATTTCCAATGTAACAGTCTACAAAAGCCGCAATTAAAACTTGCGATCGCAATTCATATATGACTTTAATGGTAAAGTATGTTTATTGTGTGAAACTATCAGCTAGTTAGCCTGGAGTTCACCAACATATGTTTAATTATTTTAATAATTAGAACAAGTAATATTGTATTTCTAAATTAAGCATATTGGCTTCACTCTGCACTCGGCATTGAGTTATTCTTATAATAATAGTATAGGTTTGATAAATATAAAAAAAACAGCCGATTTGAGATTATTTGACATTTTTTAAATGAAAATTCTGTCAAATTTAAAAATTGGTGAACTCAGGTCTTAAGCGAAGACTGTTTAAACGCTGGTTATGTGATCCAGGTGTCAAATATTGGACTAATCACCTGTGAACTTTTGCTTTGTAATAAAATTGGTTGAGAACCTGCAGCCAAACTACTTAGCTACGAGTATAGCCATTTTATGTACAGCTTTTGAAAAAAAAGGCGCCGAAAGAGGGTTCAGTTTTATCCATATGCATTTGATTTAATTTGGCAAAAATCGACAAAAAATCTCGGTCCTCTGAGACGTGTGTTTTTTATGAAATTTTAATGTTGGTCCCATACCATGAGGTACTTCATTTGAGAACCAGAATCCACTTTTTTGAATTTGATAAAGTTTTTGACAGCTTATGTGTACCATACATACAATTACGGAATCAAACGCGAGACCATCTTAGTTTACTATAAGTAAAAAAACTTGTTTAATATTCCTCTATTCAGTTATAAATCAATTTAAAACTAGAAGTTCCCCGTAACTTCGCCTGCGCCAAATATCGTATTTTCCATACAAAATTTCATCCTCTATTGAAAAAAAAAATGTTATCCTTGCCTATTATTGTTGATGCATATGTCCTTTCCAGGGTCTCGAACCACCTCTGTACCAAATTTCATTTGAATCGGTCCAGTATTTTCGGAGCCTATTCAATACAAACAAACAAACAATCAAATCTTTCCTTTTTATAATATTAGTGTAGATGTATGTTTAAATTTTCATATAAGTATTCAACTGATTCTATTTGGCTTTGTCTAAAATATCTGAATTTTAACTGAATAGAGTATTCATTAAAACACAATTTTACGGATTACTTCGAGATTTATTTACATTCTATTTTAAACCTGACGTTTAATAGAGAAGATGGTTGGAAAGTTCCACCGGCATGGGATCCGATTCTAGCAAAAACCAAAGCAACACCTAGCACTGCAAGATCTCAAGACACGGTTAGCTCTTTCTGCGTAAATAGGAACGTAAATTAATATTATTGAGTGACGGTAGTTAAAATTTTTCAAAACTTTGTAATGACAAATAATACCTTAGTCTCCCTGTGACCACGATCGCTGTAAAGTGTTCGAAACGTCAGGTTTAAAATAAAATGTAAATAAATCGCGAAGTAATCCGTAAAATTGTGTTTTAATGAGTTCAACAATTCGCGTAAACGTAAAGTAAAGAAACAAATATGAATAGAGTATTGTTAAATAGATTATAATAGGCTTTTGGCCTACTTCTTAACTCCACAATTAACGAGCTTACAAGACAATATTAAATTCTGCCGAGATTGTAATACATTTTTAATTAAATACTTTTTGTGCTCCCTAAAAATTAATTCCGTAACAATTTTAAGTAAGAGACCGCAAAGATTATCCTCTTATAATCCTTTTAAATACTGTCCTTAACTTAAATAAGGGAATGATTTGTGTGCGCAATAAAAAGTCCTTTGTTCCTACAATTAGGATTAAATTATTAAATTGATGATGATGACGATGATGTCCTCCTAGCCGATTTCGACTACGGCGGCCTATCTCAACAGAGATTAGCCAACTGCGCGGGACATATCATAGTGCACAAGTGTGTGCGCAATACACAGGTGCACTCTCTGTTCCTTCACTCTCATAATTTGGTGAGACGGCAGTCCGACATGACCGTAGAGAGATGAGGCGCAGGACCAACGGCTTAACGTGCTTTCCGAGGCACGGGGGTGTTAACACCACCAACTTCCTGACTCCGGAATTATCAAATTAATCAGCATATAAACGCTCATTAACTAGTACTTGGGCGACCGAGGCTTGCTCAGTTACTACCATTTAATAAAAAGGCTTTATAAATAGTATCATCATCATCATCCCCCTGGCGTTATCCCGGCTGTGCACTCGCACGCGAGGGCCCAGGATCCGCTGACCATGATCCAGAATGTGGCAGATCAGACTTTATAAATAGTAAAAATGTTTCGTCACCGAGCAAAATTTTAACCCTAGCCACGTAGAAGTAATGAGATCGTCTATAATACGAGAATTCAGGATTCTGGCACATTCCAGAATTCAAGTATATTTCACATGAATCACATCACTTGCTTTTTTGTACCACTAGACATTGACACAATCTACCTGCGCGGTCAGTTATCTATAGAGTAAAAAGTAAAACTAGCATATATAGATCCCACTGCTGGGCAAAGGCCTCATCTCATATGATGCGGTACGAGCCATACTCCACTGTCAGATGATATCAAACCGCCTTACGGCCTCTGAATAGGCTTAACGACTAATATCAACAGATATTAGCCAGGACCAACTGCTTAGCGTGCCTTCCGAAGCACGGAGATGCTTGACTTGGACGTCACTTAAATGGTCGGAATGGTCACCCATCCAATCACGACCGCGCCGTGGGTTGCTTAACTTTGGTATCACTACCAAAGCGCTGCCGCCACTGCGCCACAAGCACCTCCAGTGATCTATATAGAGCAACAATATTTATCAGAACCGTAGTAACGGATAAACTCCGCAGTGATTGTATCAGGTTAATTAAATAAACTCATCAATGGCCCCCAATTACGTATTAATTATTGTAGGGCACGTGGCGTTTTAATTGAAAGCGCTCGAACTTTTAATGAACGGAGGTAAAAAAGTTGCAAATGAAGGCAGCCCCTCTGTCTTAATTAAGGCCAAGTTTAACTATTTTCCCGCTCTTTTGTTTATTTAAACAGTGTTCTGTTCACGACGCCTCGCCTGGTATTTGAAAAAGATTACGAACCCGATAACGTACAACAGACTTTTAATAAGAACGGTAAAAATTACGTTGCCTTAGGGCTCTATTATTGAATCACTCGCGTACAGATTTCTACTGATTGTCGTTCGTCAGGTATAACTTGACTGCACTCGATCGCTCGAAACTGCAACGAGCCACTTGTAATAGAAGACGAGCGATAGAATAAACGTCAAAATAATGTTCATTGTAGTAATGCATCAAGTGTCACTCTTTCGCGATGATTTGTTTGATTGACAATAGTGACATTTAATAGTTTTTTTAAGACATCAAGGCAAACATTCCTCACTTACGTGCTGTTTTACTTGCGGTGGTTACCAGTTTTTTTTTAAACTGTTGGCGAATAGACGGTAACAATTCGTGATACAAGTATAAACTGGCAGCACCGAAGGCAAACGATAAAAAACACGGAATTTCAGCGTCATGCGACTGGCTAGACGTGTGAAAAATAGGTCGCATTAGCCAACGGAATGTTATACGAGTGGTTAAGAAATAGAGCCCCTGTGCGGTTATCTTTTGTATATCTATCATCATCATCTTCCTATTTTAGAGTTAAACTCTTGTCGTTGAAGTTTCTTCCATATTTTCCTATTCTCCGCCATTTTCTTGACCTCCTGATACGATATTACGCCTAACTTTTCCTTCACTTGGTCTATGACCTTCGAGATCTCCCTCTCTGCCTTTTTCCTTTTATCTTCTCCTCAATTATTGTGTTCATAAGGTCATCGTGTCGTATCAAGTGTTCCAGAATCTTCCCTCTCCTACTCTTCTAATAGAAATATAAAAATTAACATTGACTGACTGGTTGCCTGACATAAATTATCAACGCATATCACAAGCTGATATGATGAGAAACTGTAACGGTGATATTACAAAAAAAATTGACCCGGTTTAAAATGGGCCTAAATATTAGCCGACAACAGAGGAATGAATGACACATTCGTGACATAACCTAATTGAGAAACGCTTTTCTAATTGGCTAGCTAATAGCATAGTCCTGGCTTAAAACTGGTACTAAGTTTTTGTAATAACGGGATGAATGTTTGTTTTTGTAGAGGTAGTTATAGGTAAGCACTTATAGAGTTGTTGTAAAGTATAGCTCCTAAGTTGGAAAATGGGTTGTCAATTTGATTAAAACTTCGTCAGTTTTGAAGCTTAAAAAATAACATTTAGCTATGTGGTTAAAAATTAAGATTGCCTCGTTGGTCTCGTGGTCAGCACGCTGGGTACTATTCACGAGGTCCCGGGTTCGAATCCCGGGTCGGGCCGAGAGTGTTTGCGTTTTTTCTTTCTTGAAATTACTCAGACACAGCTCCGGAGTCAGGAAGTTTGTGGTGTTAACACCCCCGGGCATCGGAAAGCACGTTAAGCCGTTGGTCCGCCTCCGCCTGATCTCTCTTCGGTCATGTCGGACTGCGGTCTCACCGAATTATGAGAGTGAAGGAATATAGAGTGCACCTGTGTATTGCGCACACACTCGTGCACTATAATATGTCCCGCGCAGTTGGCTAATCTCTCTTGTGATAGGCCGCCGTAGTCGGAATTCGGCTAGGAGGACATTATAACAATTAAGAAATACATAAATATTTGACAACTTCACATACATTTCTCAAATCCCAAAGTAAGTAGTAGTAAGAATAAAGTATTTTAGGCTTTTTACAATTGACCTTCTAAGGGGGTGAAAAGGGGTGAAAGTTTGTATGGGAAATTCGACTTTTGCGGGGCGAAGTCGCGGGCAGCCACTAGTTGAGAAATTTCAGGTTAAGGTAAGCTCGGACTTGTCATGAATACACTTTTTGTTAAATTCCCTTTTGTCACTTCTGAACGCGACGCATTGATGAAGGAAGATAAGTTATATCCCTTATAATCTGCAGGCTGTTTTCGCTGATAAAATATAATCATATTTCCTTGCACATCAAAGAAGGCTTTTCATAAATAAGATTACTTAGGTATTTTAATAACAATTTGCGATAAGTGAAATTGGTACAGAGTCAAGAGACATGAAATTGTTTGACGATTTTAGAAATTGCACGTTAGTAGATTGCTACTTTTAATAATAGATCATTTGACATCAACTATCGTATAGCGTTTGAATTTCGTCCGATATCAAAGAGGCATGTTTTTTAATGACAAATAATTAATATAATAAGCATTAAAACATCGCGTTAATTACTTATTACAATTTTTTCTCTTTTTGTGTAAGAATTTTGACACATAAACTAGGTTTATTAAAATATTTGTAAGTAGGACGTACAATATTTGTTTCTTACGTTTACGCGAATTGTTGAACTCAATAAAACACAATTTTACGGATTACTTGGCGATTTATTTACATTTTATTAAAAACTTGACGTTTCGCACACTTTACAGCGTTCGTGGTCAAAGGGAGACTATAGTAGATTATTCACCAAGGGGGTAAAGTGATGTCTTACGTCACGGGCGCAATCTTGAATCTCGAGCGTAACGAAGGATTCGAGAGTTAACTCCCGAGCGCAGCGAGGGAGTTTAGTGTTTACTCCCGAGCATGGCGAGGGAGTAAAAAGTAGAATTCTGAGTAGAGCGAGGGATTTAAGCTCGCCCAAGACGAAGTCATCTTTATCCCTGAGGAGAATACTCTGCTTTTCAAACTTCCTACGAGACAATAAAAAAAAGTACAACAAAAACCTTATTTTATCTATAAGTATGAAGGCACATAGTTAGGCAGTCTAGCACCCTCATCAGAGGTCTGGTAGTCCATTGGCACGGATACTGTCAGATGGTCGATTTCATGGGCATGGATAATCGGGTGAGGAAACTAAGACACTTCACATCTATCACATTCACAGTATTTTAATCATCAGAGAACCAATGACACTCCGCCGAACACGTAACGCGCAACCCACGATGCAATCGGATATCGCGGTCAGACTTCAAGTACGTCTTCCATCATGGCCGCCTCAACTCGACTGCTCGCGCACGCTAGTGTCGTAGTTGTGTCAGAGCGATGACATCCCTCCTTAATGGAACATTGCTCTAGGTTCTGTGATAATATAAGCGAATCGCAGTCACGGCCAGACTGACATTCGCACGTCTTCGTGCGACTCCCTGCAGCAAGTCTTCCACTGCCAGTTCAATCTGCAATAGCAAAACAAGCAACCGATAGACAACTCTTCACGCTCGTCCATCACTGACGATAAGGATAAGACACCATACAGTTTGGTATTCACAATCACTTCTTACGTCCCACACACTCACATCACACGCTATCCGCATCGACCTCATTACATGCTACCCCCATCAGCTACAGTTAACGCCAGACAGTATGTAATCACCGGACCGGACAACTGACCGAGCGTCCCTTCGACCACTGCCACTATCTCTCCAATAGCGACATGGACCGGACAACCCCCAGCGTCCCTTCAACCAGTTACCACACCTCCCATAGGCACAACTGTAATCTCCTCAAGGGGACACAACCAGCTCCCTAATGAGTCACTCACTTAACTCCCTATGCAGCTAAGGCCTCAGGACATCAACCGATACAGCCAGTCCCTAAACCCGCCACTTACTCCACCCCTCGTGTAACTAAGCCTTCAGGACATCGACCCGAACACAAGCCAGTCCCTTGACTTACTACACGCTACGTAATACACTTTCACCTTTACATAAAACCCTCTCTTTCTCTTTAACTACCGCCGTCCCGGCCAAATCCTGATAATCCACAAAACAAAAAGATCTAAATAAGCTATCGTAGCTTCTGGGTATAGCAAACAAGCAAGCAACCCACTATCAAAACGAAACAAGCTAACCAGATGATTCAGCAAAGCGTGTGGGCTCTTTTTCGGCTTCTGATTGTACACCAAGACCGCCCTAGCTTCTTCTGGAACCACCCGGCACACTACGCCTCTATCTTGACCTGGACATGATGGTGGAACGTGTGCCACAGAACAAGTCGACGACTGCATCTTCTCAGGAACTTTACACGGCTTATCTACTGTCTTGCAGTATGCTTTATTGCTGTGCTGCAGAAACTGTGTCATCTGCAGGCTGTGTTAACCGTCAGTTGCATTGACTGATGTAGCATCGCTGCGTTATCATTTCTCGCAAAAACAACAAATATCTCTATCTTTCTGAATAATCACATCGATACCACGTAATGATGAAAAGAGATTTTGTAGTACACGATTTTCTTTGTTGTTTTCATATTTGTCTTACAGTGTCAGTGTCAATTTGTCATTTCATGTCTTGCCGACTTTTTAACGATAAACCATTGAGAATACAAAAAGGTGGGACTCTTTTGAACTCTTCCGTATGCGCTATGCACAACTCCTTTCGAAATGAGATGTAAAATACTCCCCTTTCGTAGCTTCATCCTTTTGACACATTATGACAGCCACAAACAAACATAGCAAAAAGATTATCTTGGGCCACAAATTAGATTAGATTCTCTTGAATAGTCTTGTTCTCAGCCATCAAAGTGCTAGGCATGCTTTCTTCATGATTCCAAATGTACATGGCTACGTCTCAGGTATCTCCTTGCGTATGCTTCTTTAACTTGGAATCGAAGAATCTCGCTGAAGTGTCGGTGCTGCGTCGTATGTTTACAGCAGTACTTAGGGGTTGATCAATTTCATAACGGAACCCCAGACAGCTAAGCATTCTCCTGAGAGCGTAGTAGTAAAAGTGTAGCGCGCTACAAGCGCCAGTGAAGACTTTGCAATACGACTAAGCTATAGATCCCAGCCAAACAGTAACTGCATCGAAATAAAAGTAATGGCTATTCGTCATCGCGTTATTCGAGGATTCAAATGTCAGTTACACGTATCATCACATTCTTCTGTAGCCTCTTTTCTCGCTGCTGCCCTCTCCTCCTTTGATATCAACCAAAAGACGTCTACTACTGGATATGGATTTAGCTTTAGCTTCCTAACGTTGATTACACTCTGTCGCAAACCAGTATTCCAAACTAATCTTCAGCATCGGCCACATCCGATCTCTGATCATCAAGATTAAAGATGATCAGCGGTGTGCTGGTGATAGATTGCGGACGAAGTCGTCAATGGACTCGCATTCTTGCTACAGCAATCCTTTCGTCATCTGCCTCTACAAAATTATTCCAAGATTCGACGTTGTCATTTGTTTCTCACTGACATTTTCCTCAAAATTTAGCCCTCCGCATCCTACTTCTGATGAAGGCACATCGCCCCAGTTAGGCAGTCTAGCACCCTTATCAGAGGTCTGGTAGTCCGTTGGCACGGATATTGTCAGATGGTCGATCTCATGGGCATGGATAATCGGGCGAGGAATATAAGACACTTCACATCTACGTCAGGAATCGGTTTACTAGTCTTGGAAATACAACATGGATCTCATTCACAGTATTTTAATCATCAGAGAACCAATGACACTCCGCCGAACACGTAACGCGCAACCCACGATGCAATCGGATATCGCGGTCAGACTTCAAGTACGTCTTCCATCATGGCCGCCTCAACCAAAGAATATTTATACTCAAAAAGAGAAGAAGCACCACTAGGAATAAATAAAATTACCCCTACGTTAACTGTCAATTTTAATTTCTGCGAAGTAGGGACAGACTGCGCTACTGTCGCAATGTAATCATTTGGCGGGAAATTTGAAAATCTACCGTTCTGTTGGTGGTGGGAAATTTAAAAATTAGAATCTGGGCCGTGGTGGGGTTCTTTCTTATTCAAAGTTTTTTTCATTCATTCATTCATTTTATTTCGAGCAAGTTTAGATGCAATAAATTACGAAGTTTTGAGGAAACGTCTATTTATTAATTTATGATTGAAGCCAAACTGCACAAACTTGCTCGAAACAAAACGAATGAACATTTGCCCGACTGCTTAAATAAAACAATGATTAAGAATTTTTTGATATTTTTATTTTTTTTATCTAAACAATCTTTGGACATTTTCAGCACTTGCAGAACATCAAGCCCTTTCTTCTGTTTTAAAGCAGTTTTGAGCTTATTAACTTGCTTCATTAAGTATTTACATTTATTGTAAACTTTATTTTCAGAAGCTGTCAGATTTAGCTTGATTTTCTTCTGTGAAGATTCTTTTTTCTGAAAGATTTTTGAATTTAAATATATTATTTAGTTATTTACATAAGATAAAATAGGTAGTCATTTATGGTCATTGTATCACATTTTACTTACTAAAAATGATACTGAAGGTACCGATTTGGTCTCCGCAGTTGGTTAAAAAAACTAAATTTTGGGTTATACAAAATTCACCAATTATTTAATTAAATTAGTTTTGGTAGGTTTTACAATCGACCATAACATATGGTTGTTTAATCATTTATCACTTACCAAAAAAGAAACTGAAGGTACTGATTGAGTTTTGATCTCTGCAGTTGGTTTCTCAGTAACCGTTTGGGATTGGACCTGCAGAAGCAAATAAGCATTTGTTTTGTTAGCAATTAAATAGTTATGTTATCCGTAAATGTTTATGAGTAAAGAGTCAGCGTTACCAAACTTGGTAAACAAAGTTTACGAGTACTATAGAAAATCTATCTACCTACCCCTAAAACATCACGGATATTGTTATAAGACGGTCCGGCTATTGGCGAATGAAGATTTTCTTCATTTTCATCAATACATGGTGTGGCAGATTTATGAAGGCGTATTTTCGCTGGTGTTGTATAAGCAGAATCTGCGAAATACTTACTGCAAATAGCCTTGCATGATTTTTGCAAACCGTCAAGAGCTTGCAAGTCAAACCAGTCTTTGTCTGGGTAACAAAACATTGCCCATGACATCAATCTGTGAAAAAAAATGATTTTGCTTATTTCAAATATAGCAGTATTTTAAATTGTCTTTATCCAAAAGTATTAGATATTTAATTATGTGCATGTTTTAAAAAAATAATAAATTAATGTGTACTGTAGTGAACTTACTGGTAAACATTTTCTTTATTTTTTCCAAGAGACGGAAACCTGTGCATTCTCAATTCAGGGTTTGATACCTGGTTGGCACCACACTTGCAGCATCTGAAAAATATACCTAGCATGAACCTTCATTCACAAACCTAATGATACGTAGTCACGTAATAATGCGAACTTTTACTAACCTCCGGTACATTTAGAGACATTTTAAACAAAGTAAATAACACACAGATTAGGGTACCTAAAACTATTGGAGTCCTTTCTCATAAAGTGTCTCAGTAAAACTGGCACAAAAGTAGTCACTCACAAGCTCACAACACAACACCGGATGGTAAGTACATGAGCCTTGAATCACCCAAAAAAGCAATAAGGAGGAGACGCAGGTATTCAACTTTGAATGAAATGAAAAACTTTGGGGAAATTTGTGATGAAATTGAGAGAAAACCGGCAAAACTTTCTCACAACTGTTTTTATTCAAAACAAATGTCACATTTGAATACCTAAAGATGTTGCCAGTTACAACTAGGAAATTCTACTTAAACGTTTACCAAATATTTTTATTGTACGAAAAGGCATAACGTAACTTGTTGTTTTTGCAAAATAGGCAGTTCATTGAAATTTTTTTACAGTCTTAATGATTTTTGAGTAATTTAAGTTTTTATGAATCTACCATGCATTTAATTCGTACAAATAGTGGCCACACTTAAACTAGATCAACTACTATAATTTTGTCTATGTGTGCGTGAGCTTTCACCGACACGAAAGTGATCACCCCCTGGCCTCAACTCGACTGCTCGCGCACGCTAATGTCGTAGTTGTGTCAGAGCGATGACATCCCTCCTTAATGGAACATTGCTCTAGGTTCTTTGATAATATAAGCGAAGCGCCGTCATATACATATATCCTTTGACTTTTCTGGCAGTAAATTTAGCTTTACATCTAATGGACTCCGGTGTCATAAACTTCGTCACTCGACAGTTTTACGAAAACATTGTTTGTAATTTCTTAAAATACAAAGTTTTTTTTTCTTTATTTATTTATTTTTTTAGAAGCACGCGCTTTTTTTTTCATTCCATTCGTGCTAAGATTTTTGGCTGCCAGGTTCAAATTAAAAAAAAATTCTCTTTGGGGCGGGACGGGCTAGTGTGATCATGTCTATGAACTCTTATTCGAAATTTAAATCACTTTGCCTCCCTAGGGGCGTAATGAAATTTCATACAACATTACGTTCCTAGGGATGCAATGACTCACTTTGAGTCAGGTTTACTTGACGTGTAGGTAGTGTGAAAAGTTTATTTATTCGAGCAAAAACCAAAGCAACACCTCGCACTGCAAGATCTTAAGACACGGTTAGCTCTTTGTGCGTAAATACTTACTTACTTACTTACTCCGATGGCTCAGCGACCCAAAGTGAGTCTTGGCCTCCGATGTCAGACGTCGCCATTTTTCCCGGTCCTGTGCAGTTTAACGTCAGTCGCCGGCTTCAAGCTCGTGAAGATCCGCGTCCACTGCATCTTCCCACCAATACCGGGGACGGCCAACTGGCTGCGATCTGTAGCCAACTTCTCGACATGGCCGAGCAATCGGAGCCTATGCGCTTTAGTCTCTCCAATTATATTGGGGTCGGCCATTAGCTCTTCTACTTCAGCATTCTTTCGGATCCTCCAACATCCATCCGGCTCATGTTTAGGCCCAAAGATTTTACGGAGTATTTTCCTTTCAGCGACCAGTAGCTTTATTTTTCTTCTTTTAGCGTCAGTGTCCACGCCTCACAGCCGTACATTAAAATGGGTCTAATTACGGTCTTGTAGATCCTCATTTTTGTTTTTCTGCTTAGGAGCTTGGACACCAATACCTTATGAAGTGCAGCACTACATCGCAAGGCGCTCTGTGTTCGGATATCAATCTCTTCATCACGGGAGTTGGTATCGGTGATAGTGCAGCCCAGGTATTTGAACTTGGCCACTCTCTTGTACGTAGTATCTCCAACTTGCAGGTCTTGTCGTTTAACACGTGTATTTCTGTAACGTTTTATATGGAGATACTCGGTCTTTTCATGGCTTATCTTCAAACCTACTTTCAAGGCTTCTTCTTCGAGAACTGAAGCAGAAAGCTGGACCTCCGAGCCAGATTCACCCAGCAAGGCTAGGTCATCTGCGTACCCAACAACCTTATGCCTTCCATTCAGTTCTACTCCGACGTCTAGTGTCAACACCCGTCGTACAACATTTTCTAGAACTAAATTGAAAAGCATAGGCGACAGGGCATCCCCCTGCTTCAGTCCTGTGACAACCGGAATCTCGTCTGTCAGTTCGCTTTGGACTCGCACCCTCATCTTGCTCTCTCTTGTGGCAACTTCGATTATTTTCACCAGCTTTTTCGGGATATTGAAGTTCCGCAATATGTTAAACAAGGCACTTCGGTCAATGCTATCGTAAGCCTTAGTAAAGTCAACGAAGAGCGCATATATGGGCTGTGCTTATTCCCATCTTAGCTGTTTGAGGAGAAATATCTGGTCCACTGTGCTGCGATTGGGCCTGAAACCACATTGGTAGTCGCTGAGATTTTTTTCCGCATACGGTTCTAAACGCTTGAGTATTACATACGACAAGACCTTATATGCCGTCGGCAGCAGAGCTATGCCTCGTGCGTAAATAGAAACATAAATTAATATTAATGAGTGACAGTAGTTTAATTTTTCAAAACTTTGTAATGACAAATAATACCTTAGTCTCCCTGTGACCACGAACGCTGTAAAGTGTTCGAAATGTCAGGTTTTAAATAAAATGTAAATAAATTGCGAAGTATTCCGTAAAATTGTGTTTTAATAGGACGTACAATTTATCGTCATTTGCTGGACGTACAATATAAATTTTAAAACTAAATTTAAAATAAAATTTCTTGCTGCATCGTTTATCACTGTAATAATACAGCAATTCACGCAAAGTACTTATCAAAGTCAGTTTTCGTCACAATTACCTCAGTGCCTAAAGACGAAAGTCTACAACCAATGTGTGTTACCAGTGATGACATACGGATCCGAAACATGGTCGCTAATCATGGTCCTTATAAGAAAGCTTAAGGTCACGCTGCGAGCTATATAGAGGTCTATGCTCGGTGTTTCTCCACGAGATCGAATCAGCAATAAGGAGTTACATAGGATAACGAAGGTACCGGACGTAGCCCTGCAGATCAGCAAGCTAAAGTGGCAGTGGGCAGGGCACATTGACCGAAGAACTGATGGCCATTGGGGCAGTAAGGTTCTTGATTGGAGACCATTTGATCAAAAGCGTAGCGTAGGGCGTAAGGTTCCTCGAACGCACTGGATGCAGGTCGCTTGTAACAGATCACTTTGGAAATCTATGGGGAGGCCTATGTTCAGCAGTGGACGTTCTGCGGCTGATGATGACCCATTATAGTACATTATATGCTTTTTATCCTGACGTTTCGACCCAATTGTACATACCGTGGTCATGGGCAAACTCAAAGTCAAGTACCACGCTCCATGCAATCGGGTTATAACGTCGGGGTAAAAACTACTACGCCACTATTTTAGTACCTGTATTTCTTTGGAAACAAAAGTCATCTCACCGAAAATGACGTATGAAAATATCAAAGTAAATGAAAGAATCTGCCCATAGCCTAAGCAAACAACGGGCCTTTCCAATTTTGTGCGAGCGAAACCAAACACAATACTTACTTAAAGTTATCCGCTCCCTTCGTGTATCCGCCGCGGGGTCCGCAAATACAATCTGTGCACCTGAGAGCATAGTGGTGGCAGATCATCGATTTTTTCTATTCATTTACGACGACCGTCTAGGTGTAATGGTCCGCCCTCCGGACTACAAAACCAGAGTTTGCGGGTTCGAATCCCGCAAGGGGAAAATGTTTGTGTGATGAGCGCGAGCATTTGCACCTAAGTCATGGATGTATAAACGTATTTAAGTATGTCTATCCGTTATTCTAGTCGCCATTGCACAAGCTCACGCTAAGTTTGGGGCTAGGTAATTGGTGTGTTAGTTGTACTAATTTATTATTATTATATACATAATATAATAAAACTGTAGAAGGTCAAATTATGTACATTGATTTAAAAAAAACGAAAATGCCTTCCAGAAATTGAAATTGAAATTCGTTTATTTGCTTTAAATGTGGCCTTAGTTTAGGTCAGTAGAGTACAAAAATATAGTTTTTGCAATTCTGTCTGTGTGTTAGTATGTATAGAGAAACAGGTTGATCCCTCTGCACATACTTTACAGGATAAACAAGAGGTCATGATGACTGGACGGTTACACAAATTCTTTTTACTCAAAATAAATGGCAGGTGGTGGTATAGGGATTATTTTATTATTGAACTCTAAGTCCACAATAAAATATAGGGTATACATTAAGTGATAAAAGATGCCCTTCACCATACGACAGATTACAAACGGGAGATCAAGATTACTGGACGGAATACGAGTATGAGTCAATTTGTATCATCGAGTCCACGCAGGCGAAGTCGCGGGCAACCACTAGTACTTAAATAAATCGTTATGAATGAATGAATGAATGAATGAATGCATTTATTTGCTTAAAACACGGTACAGTACGATAAAATCCGCATCCGAAAGAAGTAATGTTTGTTAAGGCTAGTTTCTTTTGACTTCTAGAAATTGCTATCGCGTTTATAACTTTTAAACTGTGGCTAGCATAAAAGTTACCTAAAAATATGAATTGCTTAAATTTCTACACATGCCGTCATATTGTTTTCGATTAATTGGTACAGCACGCACCAGCTGTTTTTCTTTCTAAAAAAATATCTTTAGTTAGTTAATTCAAAGATCGACAAATGCGTAAATACTAAATTTGTTGAACCTGGAGTTCACTAACACATGTTTGACTTTAAATCAGCTGGTTTAGCTCTATTTGACATAGTTTGTATGGGAATTCTGTCACACTAACCGTCTAATAATTAATATTAATTCAGAATATAAATGTACATTAGTAATATATATATACAACTTATTAATAAAAATAATGATGAGGTGCTTGTGGCGCAGTGGCGGCAGCGCTTTGGTAGTGATACCAAAAAGTTAAGCAACCCACGGCGCGGTCGTGATTGGATGGGTGACCATTCCGACCATTTAAGTGACGTCCATGACAAGCATCTCCGTGCTTTGGAAGGCACGTTAAGCAGTTGGTCATGGCTAATATCTGTGGTATTAGTCGTTAAGCCTAGTCAGAGGCCCTAGGGCGGCTTGATAACTTCTGACAGTAAGGTTTGTCACTTGCCTTACATACACCTCTCCACCAATCCGCACTGAGCCCGCGTGGTGAAGTATGGCTCGTTCCTCCTCATAGTTGAGGTGAGGCTTTTTCCCAGCAGTGGGATCTAATAGGCTGACTTACATAATAAAAATAAAGATAAATTATTTAATACAATACAAAAACCAAAAATATAAAAAGGGTCCTTGTGGTAAGATTCCCAGGATGCTGGCAGCATTACCGCGCTGGATAGCGATGCTTATACGCAAATACCGTCAAATTAGTTCCATCGGCTGATTGTAAAATGATGAACTCGGGTATTAAAGAAATTTTACGTTAAAAAATAAGTTGTATTTAGTTCTGTCTTGTTCTCAAAAGAGTGACAAGTATATTGACGAATGACTTGCAGAGCCTTGAAATGTCAAGATTTAGTAATTAAATGAATTTCACGTCTTCATCTCATTTCGTTCAGATGGAAGCCCCCGACAGATGGAATTTCGTTGAGTTTAGACCCTTCGTGTTTCCAACCCTTGAAAGCGTTTAATTAAAAATTTGAAGCTATTGCTAGTTATGTTCTGTGCACTAATGGAAATGTTACCTAGTTTGGCGCAACAGTACCTACTACCTGACTTACTTGCTTTTAAATTGCAAAAGGTATTGCTTTCAGGAAAGCATTAATAGCTATCAAAAACAATTTATTTAAAAGATGATAATATGCCAATTAGCTTAATTTCGCATTTAAATTTTGTACACACTTTAACACATTAACATGCATGTGTGTTCGGCGAATTTATTTTGATCGCCGCGCAGTAGAAGATGTCATATCTACCTTTTTAATACACTATCATTGATGATCGCTATCAAACTAAAAAGCAACAATTCATATTTCATTGTTTGGTATTGTAATCGTGCTAATAGCTTTTAAGTAGAAGGAATGCGGTCTTTGAATACAATTAATAAATGTATAATTGGTCTTTAGATAGAGTTTATACTTATGCAAGTACTGACGTAGTGAAATTTTTGACCGCTTGCCCTCTTCATTATCTATCTTCTGAAGGACGCTCACTGCTGTTCAGTAGCTCTTTTGTTTTATGGCACTACCCACCTAGCCTTTTCATCGTCTCACAACTAAACCTGTAAATTGTAACATTTATGTAAAATTAGATAGTATTTAATTACGATAGCAAACTAGGAAACCATTGTCATTGAATTCCCGTTTGCCAATAACATGAAATGTTTACGGCGTACAATTAATTAATTACACGAAAATTAATGTCAACTGAATTAATTTATCGGCTTTAGATTTAATCAATATGTATTCATTAACGTTTAATTATAGGAATCAGTTTCAGTTTTAGAGCGCGTACACACTGGGCTCAATTCTATTGCGCCCTGTCTAAGATTAAATTTAGGTTCAGTCTCTCTCTTTCATTGTCAAACAAAAGAAACAAAACAGACTACAATAACTTAGAAACGTTAAATTTGGTAATGCAATTTCTTACGTATTTTTACAAGTTTTTCGTCTAACTTTAGTCGTCATCGAATGACATCCCTACAAAATTGTCTATGGTATCTCTAATTCCAACGGACAGCTGTTAAGTCCGCTGTTAGCAACGGACAGCTGTTTAGTCCGCTGTTAGCAACGGACAGCTGTTTAGTCCGCTGTTAGCAACAGACGGCTGTTTAGTCCGCTGTTAGCAACAGACGGCTGTTTAGTCCGCTGTTAGCAACGGACAGCTGTTTAGTCCGCTGTTAGCAACGGACAGCTGTTTAGTCCGCTGTTAGCAACAGACGGCTGTTTAGTCCGCTGTTAGCAACAGACGGCTGTTTAGTCCGCTGTTAGCAACAGACGGCTGTTTAGTCCGCTGTTAGCAACGGACAGCTATTTAGTCCGCTGTTAGCAACGGACAGCTGTTTAGTCCGCTGTTAGCAACGGACAGCTGTTTAGTCCGCTGTTAGCAACAGACGGCTGTTTAGTCCGCTGTTAGCAACAGACGGCTGTTTAGTCCGCTGTTAGCAACGGACAGCTGTTTAGTCCGCTGTTAGCAACGGACAGCTGTTTAGTCCGCTGTTAGCAACGGACAGCTGTTTAGTCCGCTGTTAGCAACAGACGGCTGTTTAGTCCGCTGTTAGCAACAGACGGCTGTTTAGTCCGCTGTTAGCAACGGACAGCTGTTTAGTCCGCTGTTAGCAACGGACAGCTGTTTAGTCCGCTGTTAGCAACAGACGGCTGTTTAGTCCGCTGTTAGCGACGGACAGCTGTTTAGTCCGCTGTTAGCAACGGACAGCTGTTTAGTCCGCTGTTAGCAACAGACGGCTGTTTAGTCCGCTGTTAGCAACGGACAGCTGTTTAGTCCGCTGTTAGCAACGGACAGCTGTTTAGTCCGCTGTTAGCAACGGACAGCTGTTTAGTTTGACGTTTTATATTTATTATAGTCTATCTCTTTTCAATTGTTTGGCAGAGAAAGATAGCTACTAAACCTAAATTTAAACTTAGACAAGCCGCTTTGGAATTGAACCCACTGTTGATTTGTCACCAACAGTTCGCAAGCACTTCGTCTTTTTCCAAAATGTGTTGATACTTGTATTGTCTCACCAATAATTTTAGCACAATACTGACATGCATACTTTTGCAAGCGGGCGGGCGACCTACTTCCGTAGATTTTCATGGCTTAGTTTAGACACTGGCAGTAAAAAAAGGTCTTCCAAAAACTAACTTTCGCGCTGCATTATTAAACCTTCCTTCCTTGTAAATGATGTTTTACCTACTATCCGTCGCGTTAATTTCTTGTTTTAATGAGTGATTAATAAGGTCGTCGAAAACAATAATTGCGTATTTTCGTAAATAATTAATACTCAGACGAATCAGTGTTAAAAAGCCTGAAAAGTATTTGACGGGCTTGACATGCTGTTGTTTGAATGTTAAAAACACACACTTATGCGTTTAACGTAGTTGATGACATCAACAATGTAAACGCCATCTTACTTGTATGTGATCAAGTTTTACCTCGGGCCCATTGCGTGGCAATTTCATTTGCGATTTTACGACTGACTGAACTTTGCGAAGAATAATTAATTTGAAATCGTGGAATCTCGGCGGACGCTACTCGATCGCGCAGGTAAATACTTAAAGCGTCACAGTTTGAGTTGTGAGGCTTCGGATTTGGTTGCTACGTTAATTTTAATACGATTTTGACATTATTATTTAATTTTTTGTTTAAGCAATTTTAATAGGACGCGTGAGATGTAAATGATAAGCTGAATGACACTGAAGCCAAAGGTTTATTTTCTTAAAAATTATGTAAAAAAAATTAATGTGAGATGTGTGTACATTGAAAAAAGTAACCACACAATTTTTAGCTGTGTTGGTTTTTTAGGTTCCGATCATGTTAAATAACAATAAACACCAACAAATTAAAAGCGAATGTATGATAATATAATATTTTAGAAAAAAAAACAACAATTTATAACGAAAAACAACATTCCTAATCATTCTTGAAAAAGTTTTCTGTCGAGAAGAAAGTAGGTAAAATACTAAAATACATTTCCACCTCAACTCACCGTGCTAATAGATTTCAGCCGCCATCGTTAATAACTTTTAATCAAATCCTTCCAACCCATTCCACGTTAGTTCAAAAGTTTGGAATCACAAATGGAACCACTGCCCGAACGTGTTAACTGGAGGGTACGGCAAGTTTAAATGTGCCACTTACCACCTACTGGAGGGGCCGAAGCGGTGGATGTGTTAAGGCCAGTTTTATGACTATTTAGAACGGTTTGTTTAATTGGACATGTGTGATTAGCTCTACCTTGTGGTTTATGTGATTTTGTAGGTATATTAATTTCATTTTATATCCAGCTACTGTGAAAATAAAGTTATCCTATACCTAAAGATGACACCTGTGTCGCACAGTGGTCTAAAATCTACTATAAATCAAACTCCAACACGCGAATTCAGTGCATATTGTAGAGTCTGTGATTGCCTCACAGATTTTCTGTCAGATTTTATCATTTTAGGCCTCTGACTAGGTTAAATATACCGAAAAACAAGCAATACTACCCATTACCAATAGTTTAGTTTTCTAATCAGAAGATGCTAACGAGAGCTCAATACGAACCCATCTAAACCCATCCAATAACTACCGCGCCGTGGGCAGTAACCAAAAGTTATCACACCAAATCCAATCCATTAAAAATTGCCAAGAAAGTCGTTATGTGTGTTTGATTCCACATATTGATTACGATCCTCAGTCATCAGGTATACGACTGTGAAGAAAGTTATTTTTTAAACAAACACACTAATTACCTAGCCCCAAACTAAGCATGAGCTTGTACTATGGCGACTAGGATAACGGATAGACATCCATATATACGTTTATAAACGTCCATGACTTAAGTACAAATGCTTGTGCTTATAAAATAAAATAATAAATAAAATAACATTTATTTCAGGCATCTTGGCCCATAATTCTACATAAAAATTTAAAAATTAAATTAAAAATTCACACCAAATTGAACAAGCACATCAAGAGCCCACCGCCGCCACACCCGTAGATACGGCAACATGTCTGTTGCAGCAGTTCCGGATGTAGGGGCAGTCGACTTTATCAGCGATCATCTTCAGGACCGTATTGGGGCTGCCCCGAGCCGGCCGAACATGGCCGAGGCGCTGCAGTAGCGGGGCAGCCCCAGCACGGCCCTCAGGGCGTTGTTGAACTGCACACGAAGGGCATTGTACACTTTCTGCGAGTAGTTGGCCCACAGAGCACAGGTGTATAGTGCAGTACAGTATGCTCGAAACAAAGTGATCTTTACGTCGATAACACAAACATTTGCTCCTCCGAGGATTTGAACACGCAACCACTGGTTTTGTAGTCCGGAGCGCGAACCACTACACCAATACGGTTGTCCTAGAGTTATAATACATCTATGGCTATGATAGCCTAACAGCCTCCGCAAACAATCTGTCCAGAGAGTATTTACATTGATTTGGACCTTTTTATTGTTCAAGACCTTCCCCTCGGTTGGATCTAAAAATGTTGGTACACTCTGCTTCTCTTCTCTGGTTTTCAAACAAGGGAAGTGCTTTCGAACCGCTGATGAAATATGATTCCGTGCTTGAAATGTAACTTCTACATACGCTCCGGCAGTATAAGTTTAAAAATTGTATTAGTTATATTGTGCTGAACCCCATTGCAGACAACTACGATTTCATTACAAAGTATTGACTCAACCTTATTTTTTTAGTAAATGTCGTTAAAATTAACCCCTTTGATGTTATTACATTTTTATTTTATTTATTCGAGATGCAAAACAGATTACAATTAGGATTACACAGTTTACTTGACAATGGCTTAAGGGCTGAATTGTAACCTAATAGGATGCATCCTAGAAGTTACAAGTGATAGTAGCTTAAATATAACAAACAATTATACCAAACAAATATGTAATATGTGTGTGTAAAAACAATGTAGGCAAAGGTGCACGGGGAAAAAAATCATATTACTAAGGCTGCGATATTCCTTCATTTATGAAGTAACTGCTGAAGGAACTATGATATCCGTTTGCCTCGGTTTGGCGTATGTATGGCTTAGTACTGAATTTCTAATTGAGGAATATTCTTGAACTAAAATGAGGTAATGGCATTTAAAATCAATCGTAGACTTGACTTTACCTTATACCATATTTGCGACACTTTTAACTGTTAATTTAAATTAAATTTTATATAGATTGCTGTAATAATTCTGTAAAAAAATCGGCTCTCATTCCACTAAACCTAACTTTAATTTACGACTCAGTAAAAAAACATTGAACATACGAAAAGTCTGTCATACCATAGAAAATACCTACCACTCAAACTACGAGTCAAAGTCAAAGTCAAAAATAATTTATTCAATTTAGGACAGAAAATGCCACTTATGAACGTCAAAAATTTAAAAATCACGGGACGAGATGCTACGGACTACGATTGCTAAAATTACTGCTACGGTACTACGCTATGTGTATGCTACGATGATGCTACGACGCTGTGTATGTAGCTTTAAATGGCGGCTTCCTTTAAAAAGGGTAGTTTTAAAGAAGACGTATAAATAAGTTAGCACGTGGTCTACACATTCCAAATTTATGTAAAGTGCTCTTAGAATATTCGTCTAAAATTTGCATAAAGCAACAAACTAAATTGTAAAGTTAAGTACGATAACTTTTTGTTTGCAATACGATAATTCATTAAAATGTTAATTTGAAATACATTTCAAAGTGAACACTGATTTATTTGAGCTTTTGGCCTAAGAACCTCTAATAGAATATCCTTATAATAGTTATATTTAGTAAATGCATACACGATATTCTGTTGCAGTCTATATTTTCCACATTATTTACGAAAATTATAGCCAAAATTATATTTTTAATCAAACTGGCTTTAAACGGGCTAAGCGACATTAAACCATGTTGCTTATGCAATAGAGTATATCATCAGCAACATCTAATTTTAGGGACCCGGCTCCTAAGGCGATCGACACATATCTTAAGTGAATCGTTAAAACTGTGACACATTCTCAACGCTGCTCATGCAACGGCAGTTAAAAAAACAATGCAATGTAACGTCCAGTCTCGATCCAGTTTACTTCCAATTACGTCGCATCTATTCCGGTCACATCGCTACTCTACAGAAGTCATTACTTGTTTATGTGCACATCTCCCGGGCCGGGGTTAACGCGACACTTAACGACCTCTCGCCAAGTGTGACGTTATGTCTGTTTGTCGTCTAAGTACTGTTTGACATCTGTTCGTATGGGGGTTGGTGTAGAAAAAGACGAGCAGTCATACTCGTATTCAGCAAGTTTTTTCTCAGATATCTTTAAAAAATGTATTAGTTGAGTATGCACGGTTAGAGTGTGTTTTCATGGTTTGACGTGTTTTAGTGACTTAAAGAAGAATGAATGGACAGACTAATAACCTTGGGAATAAAAGTGATTTTAAGTTACAATAATTTTGTAAATACTTGTTGCTTGTTTTTGTATGAGCTATCATTTTATGTATAAAAGTCTAAGTCAAAACTAAGTGTTAAATTATTAGTTAAAAGTTGGAATAATTTATATTTCAAGTTTCAAATCTCACAACTAACTCACAGATTCTAGACTTAAAATGCAATATACTCTAACAGGAGAAAAAATAACACAGACAAACGAACTTAAAATAAACGTTTCTTTGCTTGTATTGGGTTCTTTCATCTTTAAAACTCAAAAAAACAAAAGGCATCCAGTTATAAAGTCTTTGATCGTAAAACAAAGAAGAATATACATTCATTATTTAAATTGAGGCTTATTAGTATAGAAACCTACCGGTTTGAAACTTTCATTTATTTAAACAAAATATTCTGAATAAATGCAGCAAAACAATAAATTTTGCCCACAAAAATTTATTGACCGATTGAGTAATCAAAAATTTCTTGAAATTAATTGCTTAAATTAAAAAAAAATAATAAAACAAAAGGCTTATGTTCAGCAGTGGACGTCCTACGGCTGAAAATGATGATGAATAAAACAAAAAAGCTTATGTTTTTCAAAGTTGCTGACATGAGAATGAACGCGAATTAAGTACTATATGTGACAATCTTGATACTGCACATTGATTGTGTTTTCTTACCCGACTACGGAAGGAGGGTTATGTTTTCGAGAGTATGTATGTAAGTGTGTATATATGTATGTATAATTGCTTAGCACGCCCGACAGCCCAAACGGCTCGACAGTTTTTGACATATGAGGTGTCTTTGAATTTGTCAAAATTGCGAGAATAACATGGGCTATATAAATTTTAAAAATGTATTCCCGGAAATGGAAATAAAAGGGGGAAGAGGGATTGATATTTTCCTTAGCATAGCAATATGGGTATCAAATAAAAACCAATAAAGAGACCATTTCAAAAATATAATAATTTGTGCAGACTGGTGTTTTGTTTTGAATAAAAAAACTAAAAATAGTAAAATAAAAAACGGTAATTGATAAAACTAAAAAACTCGATTGCGTTTCTGTTTAACTGAAAATTAACAAACTCTAAAACAAGAAAGATGTCCTACCTGGTTAAATTGGTACCCATATTAAAAATAGTAGCAGTCGGGACTAATGTTGGAAAGTCAGCCGTCTCGTCAGTAGATTGGAGTAATCTGCAATGTAATATAGAGGTAGGTATGTGCTCCAAATTCACTAAGCCTCCATTTCTAGAATGGGTTCCGACTGCTATAATTTTTAATATGAGTAATTTAACCCGGGTTTGACCTCTTTCTTGTTTTAGGGTTTGTTAATTTCAATTACATGGAAACGCAGTTGGGTTTTTGGTTTTATTAATTTTAAGAGTGTAAATAGGGCCACCGGCTTTAAACTAAAACAAAGGTTCTCCAGAAATCTAGACATTACAAGTCATCGGTATTCCGTCCAAGCGCGAACCAAGCATGATTGATGACGCCTCTTAGCACTCAGCCGCGCCCTACAGCCCTTCCTTCCAGATATTAAAAGAAAATATTGCCGCGACCGTAATTGAGAGAGTGCAGTATCAAAGGATAAAAAGAACGTTTATCATGGGCGACCTCGTTTTGTTGAGTTATACTCGGCGATTCGTCAATGCTACTTTAAGTGTGGAGGTAAAACTCTTTTAGTGTTGCGCCCGATCCTAGTTACCGTCTAATTTGAAAGCTATCGTGGTTACGATTGCAATTTCAAATTAGTGACATCTGACTTGACATTTATTATTATTTTAAAAGCTATCATTGCTTCTCAGGCATCAGTTATAATATTATGTCTATGTATAGATAATGGTTAGAAACCCTTTAGGCACGAGTTCGAGTACAATTTGGCCAGTTTTGTTATTTCGTTTATTTTCACCAAAGCAGTTTTGTAACTATATTACACGGCCGTGTACCATTTAGGTAAAGAATTTGTTGTAAAATTCTGTGAAATATAACACCATCACCCCACAAGTCGCGAGTCAGCAACAATAAAATGGCAAATTGTGCCAAGCCGATACCTCGCGGTATCACTCCGCGTGGTTACTCAGCTGCCCTCATCATCGGAGGGTTTGTTAGGGCTGCCACAAAAAAGGTTAGGTAAACCTGCCACAATGCTTTAATAATCGAAATATATTTTTTAAGTAATGTACTGTACATGTGCTTCTAAGTGATGGTTGCCTTATTGACTCGTGAAATTCTCCTTTTGTATTTGGTCTTTAATTCTACAAATAAATTGTATAGTGGCCAGCACATCCAACCACCTATTATATTTAATTATTTTTATAACTTAAGCAATTATTTTGCAAGTTTTTACGAAATCAATTGAAATTAATTTTTGTAAGCGAAATTCAATTTGATTTTTTATATTTAAGTTAAAAAAATCAGTTCGACTACAACTGCATAAGATGCCACAGGGTAAAGCTTAATGTGCTGCTATTCGTAAATACTGTGATCTGGATTCTTTTAAGATAAAAGTGAATGCGCTATTACTAGCCAGATATGATCCATCCTCGGCCGCACTGTCGCTTACCATCAGGTGGAATTGCGGTCAAATATTTGCCTACTAATAAAGAAATGACCCGAGTGTCAGCCCTACAAGCAAGTGAAAAAGCAATTCCTATTCAGCCTTGAGTCGCATTCGCCTGATCCCGCCCTCTGCCCCCCGAGATACGTTGGTCACTCAAAAATGAACTAAGTGGGTATTTCTAAAGTATTTACTCTGAACATGTGACTTGCACTCTTTTCAAAATTACTGTTTATTCTACTTGCGGTTAAGTAACCATTTTGTCCCTTGCGTAAATGTTGCGTTCCTTCAAACAAATTTTAGACAAAGCAAAAAAATATTAAGCGGTGAGTCCATAGATATTGGAAAAATGGTATAGTGACGTCTAGAGTTTACTGAATCTTTCTCTTTTAGTTACCTATGAGTCTAAATATGTATATTTAGTTATAAAATCCACTATCAGTAGTGGATACTATATCACCCTAAGAATTGCTGTACATTCCTTTTCCACTATGATACTTGGAATAATTACTATCCTATATATTGAAATTACTCAAACACAGCTCCGGAGTCAGAAAGTTGGTGGTGTTAAAACCCCTGTGCCTCGGAAAGCACGTTAAGCCGTTGGTCCTGCGCCTGATCTCTCTACGGTCGGACTGCCGTCTCACCGAATTATGAGAGTGAACTGCGCGGGACATATTATAGACACACACAAGTGTGTGCACTATAATATGTCCCGCGCAGTTGACTAATCTCTGTTGAGATAGGCCGCGGTAGTCGAAATTCGGCTAGGAGGACATTATTATTATTATATCTTCCCAGGGTCTCAAAATACCATATAAAATTGATGTACAATCTTTAAACTTTTTATGCAACTCGTTTTACCAGTTTAAGGGTGAAAATACAGCACAGATTATGCAGACACGCACACAGAGTTATTTTTGAATTGAAAATATATTATTGGATAATGGTCGTTGAGGCAGAAAAGTTCTAGATTACGGACCCTTTGATCAACAGCGCAGCGTAGGACGTCCACCGGCAAGGAAGACGGACAACGTTGTAAAGATAGCAGGATCACACTCGATGCAGACCTCTTGTAACCGGTCGTCGTAGAAAAACACGGGGAGGCCTCCCCCATTTCAGAAGTGAACGTCCTTTGTCTGACAATTATGATGATGATAAGTAATGATTTTTACACTTCATCCATATCCTTGTAGCTTCCCGCTTCAGACATTTGTGCTAACCAATTTTGCCGCAACTCCTTTTGTAGACGAAGCCTAAACAAGGACTGCGCAAATTGATTGACCATCGACATTGCACATTGAGACACCTCAAAGCTTTGTTTCGTGAATGCTGTAGTTAGTGAGCACCTTTATCAACCCTGATCACACGAACCGTTTGCCGATGCAGTCCATAGCAATGGTGCATTGTTACTTAGTTATGTCAAAGGTTGTTTGCCATTGACATAAAAGTTGTTGCTGATAATTGTTTTTAATAGGAAGCGTTAATAAATTCCCATATCAAGTTGTAGTTCGTGCTAGTCCGTAATGATTTTAGGCTCACGATGAAAAAATACATTTATTGTGAGGAAACGCTCACAGGTATAATGTATAAGTTTATGTTTCAAACAAATTTACTAACGTACGTTTGTATATAGTACCATACACTATATCTTATTGTTAATTTTTTCTTAGTTTTGCATTGGTTCTCTCACAGACCATTTTCTAAATTACGATATCTTGCACCACCTGTATTTTCTGTTTGAACTATGGTATGCTTTTAGCATTGAGTCCGACATTTTTTTTTTTATTCTTTTATTTTATTTTAGGGACTTTTACATGTATGTCAGTCCCATCATAACCTATTAACGTATACAGAACAAAATATACTTAAAAAAACTATTTATCATTGATGAGCCACCAAAACCATATTACATACAAGTTTAGCAGCGTCTGATATAGGTTGCGCTAAAATAGATTGAAAAATCCCCACATCAGATGTTGAGATCTGTAGTTGACTCATCAAGGATTGGCGTTATCTTTGATTTTTAACACATTCCGATAGCAAGTGTTGTACATCCTCAATCGTTTCACAAATTGAGCAGTTCGGGGAGTCAGCCTTTTTCATTAGATGTGCAAACTTGTTAGACGGAATGTGTCCAGAACGAAGTCTGAAGAGGAGTACAATTATTTTTCTCGTTAAGTCTACATTTGTAAACCATGGTACGCGAGGAGGCTCACTTACTATGGTCTTAAACCAAATGCCTTTAACCAAAGATATTTCATTAAAGTGTTCTTTCCACATATCATGATGTTGTTTTTTGAAATGAAATAGAAGTTCAGAGTAATAAGGATCAATTGGAAATTCAACACCATCTAATATAGCTCTTTTAGCTAGTCGATCAGCCTCCTCGTTACCTTTAATAACTACGTGTGAGGGGACCCATTGCAAGCATAACTGGCAGCGATTTACATCGCTTTCATGAATTAGGTGCAGTATGTCATATGCTATCGGTACACCTCTTTCGCCAGAGGCGCACCAAGCAATATGCTGCAGCGCACTCTTACTATCTGTGCAAACAACAACTTTTTTACAATTTGTGTTCTTAGCGTACTCAAGAGCCTTGTAAATCGCAACCAGCTCTATAGACATAATTGAAACATTTGTAGTAATTTTAAATATTCCAATATTTTTTTTGTTACATCACACAAAGCTGCACCGTTCCCTCTCTTATCTTTAGAGCCATCCGTAAATATTTTGCAATAGCTTTCATCATATTTTTCCGAAAGTTCCTTATTAATATTATTTTTTAAAGCGTTAGGTTCTAAAGAATGTTTTGCTCCTTTAACACAATCTAGGTGAGGTCTTATAACATTAATTGTATCGACCCGAGTTACCCAGATATCAAGACTATACATCTCCAAAGGATATGAAGAAACCACTGCAACACTTTTCGTTTGACTAAAGGCAGTACTAAGTAATGGTGTTTTGTTTCTTGTTAAATATCGGTTTTGATAAGTCGATGAAAGTTCCTCAAGAATAGCAGCTGTCGGTGCATTTGCCTTTATACAGTATTTATACGCCAAGAAACTTCGTCTTAGAAAAAGTGGAGACTTTGTCTAAGACGAAGTTTCTTGGCGGATCCCTCCGGATACAGAGCTCTGCCTCCATTACATGTATAGGAGAGCTCTTGATAAATCCTCCAATTATACGTAAGGCTTGATTCTGAATCCTATCCATCTTAGACAAATGTGTTTTTGCGCTACTAGCATATAAATAACAGCCAAAGTCAAATCTGCTTCTGATAAGAGAAAAAAAAAATCTTCTTAAATGTCTAGGATGGACGCCCCAACCGGATCCAGCTAAAATTTTTAAGATGTTTAAGAACTGTATACAAAATGTTTAAATAAATAAATAACCTTTATTTAAAGTCCCTTTTTTATATTATCTTTACTGTGATGACGACCGTCTTGGTGTAGTTGTTCGCGCACCGGACTTCTAAACCAGGCGTTTGCTGGTTCGAATCCCGCAAGGGGCAAATGTTTGTGTGATGAGCACAAGCATTTGTACCTAAGTCATGGATGTTTATATGTATTTAAGTATTTCTATCCGTTATTCTAGTCACCATAGCACAAGCTCACGCTTAGTTTGGGGCTAGGTAATTGGTGTGTTTGTTGAAACTATTTATTTATTTATTTATTTATATGATGAAAAGAAATTCAGAAACAGAACAAATACAGAAAAAATCTGTTGATTTGTGGTCTTTCAAAAACCAAAATCACAACACTAACCAAGCAGAAATATCATTTCGTATTCGTACATTTGTCAACGCACGCCACATTTATGCCACAACCTCCACAGTATCAATTTTCCATAACTGGAAAATTGACACAAATGGAATGCCGGCGCGGATGCTTTTTATTATCATCTAAAAACGCCTAAACATAACTTTTCCCAACCAAATTCTATACGGGACGGCCAATAAAAATTTACCGTGCACACAATTTATGGTCGCAATATAAAAAAGCTTAGCTATCGCCATTAGGGACGTTTACACGGTAGGTCCAGCCCTTACCGATGTACTAGATACTTTCTGACAAACGATACTTTCGTGTAATGCAAGCTGATACATGAACGTGTTATTCTTGTTTAAGTTATTTGCTTATTTGGTTTGGACGTTATAAGGTTAAATTGACAAAATTGTTGCCAACAAGAACGTGATTCCGATATTAGAAGACCATGCTATGCTTTGACGGCTCATAAAGTTTATAATGCGTACACCCTGGGCCCCTAGACAAAATGCAATCTATTCTAACTAAAGTGAAGATTGCTGTTGACTTGAATGTAGGTAAATACCTAGCAAGACCATCTAGACCTAAAGGTACTAGACTACCTATACAAGTTGTTATAAAACTGCCCATTAGAACTGAAGGGAGCTACTCAGTATCAGCAACTAAAGCAATTTCTCCTAGAAACATGAGTAGAAATATACCAAAAATTTTTTGACTCCATAGAAATCATATGGGGTCACGAGATCGATTTAGTATGGAATATTAAACAATTTTAGGCGTTTTTCGACCTATATTTCTAAGAGAAAGTTGTTTAGTTACTGATTACGAGTAAGAGTAGCTCTCTTCACTACTAACCGTTTTTTTTGTAATACCTCGTATAAGACATATACTAGACCATCAAGACTGTCAGATGTTATAGTGGTTAGTTAAAAGCAGGTTGATGATCAAGTGGCCCGCATACTGGTTTCTGCCTAGAGGCCCCGGGCCCCGGTATCCCTAATCTCAGGTCAGGTCGTTTTGTTCCTAAAGTTTTTTGTCTTAAAATTACTCAGAGTCAGGAAATTGGTGGTGTTGACATTCCCGTGCCCCGGCAGGCATTGCGAACTCGCAAAACTTAGAGAGTGAAGAAACAGAGACTGTACTTGTTTTTTTAGGCACTTTACCTGCGCACTATACTATTTCTATTGAAAACAGGCGAGGGATATTCGTGGGACACCTTATTAAAACAATATTGGTAAGCAAAATAGAAGAAAGAATAAGAAGAGGAAGGCCAAAAAGAGCATACACAGCAGCTGAAGAAAAAAGCTGATGTCATGACGTATAGGGAGTTAAAGGTGCTGGCAGAGTCCAGAGCGGCGTAGAAATTGCTCCACCAACAAGAGCGCAGCTCCTAAGTTATGAATGAATGAATATTAACTCCCGCTCAGTCATCTAAACTCAGTTAAAATTGGCCGCCGTAGTGTAAGTTATAGGAGAATATTATTATTAATACAGCCCAATTGGCAAGGTTGTTGACCACTTACTTAATCTAGATACACAGTCGCACGTCAAACTACCCTACTTTGACCTTGAGACCGGCTTTATTCCCTACGTAATTAAAGCTATTTTATAGTTTAAATGGGGAACGTGACGTGCTGCCGACTGTACCTGTAATCGGATGACCTATACACTAAATATAACCCTACCGCATCAACTTACTACTATTTACTGAGGTGCCGTCTTCTTAATTGGACATAAAGCGGCCATGCGATGCTCTTACCTTGCCATTAATATTTCATGACCGAGTTTAGGACGCCACCTTTTTACAATTTGTCAATATGTCTGTTTCTTCAAAACGCATAAATTATTTTCACGTTTGCTAGATGCATATCGTAGGCTCATATATAATTTAATGTCCTCCTAGCCGAATTTAGACTACGGCGGCCTATCTCAACAGAGATAAGCCAACTGCGCGGGACATATTATAGTGCACAAGTGTGTGCGTAATACACAGGTGCACTCTCTTTTCCTTCACTCTCATGATTTTGGTAAGCTCATATATCAAAACGTCATCGCAAGCCTCTCAAGACTCAAGTGCTCAGCTCAATTTAACAAAGCGTAGCCTAGACTACTTGCCAAACATGCAACCTGTGTGTGACAGCATTTAAGAGGTCTATTACTACTTAATTTACAAAAATGCTATGGTTTGAATACGTTATGATATTTACTGCCGTACTCAGAGACGTCAATTAAAGTTAATCTTCCATTAAATCTCATGTCGTCTTTTTCTGTTTTATTGACACAGAAAGTGACAGAAAGAATATATCAAATTATTTATGTGTCTGAGTGTTTCAGTTAAAGTACCAAAGTTTTGATAACTATTTTTTTACGTAGCAACAAAAATAAAAGAAACGAAACTGTGCTTTATATTTCTTGGTACATACACACACACACACACACACACACACACATTCAAAAGAGTCCAGGTCTGCATTTTTACAAACTTTTTCTAATACGAGTGTAAAGAATTTACAGTTAAAACACAACAACCAATTTTTTTATCCCTTCATTTCTTGTTCAAAAGCCGCGCCAGCAGTACCTACAGCTCACACATTAACATCGGATATCGGCCGATCGTAAATATCTCTGGATCACAAATTGCCGTATCCTGATGATATACGAGTATTATAGCTGCCCCCAAACCGAGATATTTGTAGAACAAGTAGGTAAGGCAATCTAATCTTTGATTATTATTACAGAATTTGTCTTTTTTTCTATTAGTATAACTTCAAAGGTTCCAAAAACTTTATGTGTTCCTGAATTCGCTTTTAGGGTTCCGTACCCGAAGGGTAAAAACGGGATCCTATTACTAAGCCTCCGCTGTCAGTCTGTCACCAGGCTGTATCTCATGAACCGTGATATTTACAATTGATGTATTTCTGTTGCCGCTATAACAACTAATTACTAAAAACATAATAAAATAATAAGGGGCCCCATACAACAAACGTATTTTTTTAGCGTTTTTTGCTCGTTATTAATAACGACAACAGGTAGACGCTTGAAATATTTACAGAATATTAAATTGTGTATTCACTTTAAAAATAAACAAATGTGATTTGTTCGCAATTTTTTTTACTCGATATTTATAATGGCAACAAGCAGACGCCATTAAAATATTCACAGAATATTATGTTATTTCACTTAAAAATTAATATTTTTTTTAAAGTAAAAAAAAATTAAGGGGGCTCCCATACAAACCCTTCGTGAGTTAGTCCAACTCGCACTTGATCGGTTTTTAATTGTTTATCAACAATACCTTCTACGTTTTGTTAAAAGAATATTCCGTTACAAACGCAATTACACCAAGACCCCAAGGAGGCATATTTTATGCCGCGAGCAAACATTTTATATTTTATATCTTTTTTTCCGTTCTGATACGAACTGACTACTTGCTTATTTATTGCCTAAAATGTGCAAAGGAAGAAGCTGTCTGCATGTATAAAAAATTACTAGCATATTTATCAACACACGGCTTTATTTATGGCATACGTTTGGATATGGCGTGTTCCATAACGGGCATAGATTATGACACATCATATCGTTGCTGCGTCGTGTATTCAGGGTGTCCCGTTAATATAGGATAATTCTTTAGGTGCAGATAAGTTACATCATGCTCTGCTATAAGGCTGAAAATTTTTCAAGTAAAAAGTGTTGCAATTTTTGAGATTTTGGTTACGAGTTTTTATTATTTTTTGGAGCCTTACTAAAATTTTAAGAAAAAAGTTACTCTTTGTTTTAATGTTTAGAATATTCAAGAGTATTAAAATAGAAAAAAAGACTTTTAAAAGTCATTGTTTGTAGAAGTAGCCGTACAATAATTAAATATTTATATTATATTCCGAAAATGGTAACAATTTTACTGAAAAAAAATATTGGCATATAATAGGGCATGATGTCACTAATTTGTACTTAAGGATAATTAAGGATAAACCTTCATTAACGGGACAACCTGTATAGGTAGGTAAGTTGCTCAGCCAGCCAACTTATAATGCAATATCATGCACTAGACAGCACGTCACTTTGTATAGTTCTGCACCTAGCTTTTAAAATGTTAGAGAGAAGAATGCGTAGATCAAGTTAGATAGTGCACAAACCCGAGGCGATTTCTGAACACAAGTCTCGTCTGAAAGTGAGAACTTACGGAATCGAGAAGTTACAACGATGTTCATTTAGTTACTGTAAGCTCATTATGCTATGCAAGTAAGAGTTCGTTTATCTAGACTGCGTCGTTGGTCTAGCTGAAGATTACTACGCTATTAATTCTGCAAGGTCCCAAGTTCGAATCCCGGGTCGGGCCCGAATTTGTTTCTGGGTTTTTCTGTCTTCAACTAGGTCATAAACGGCTCAGAGTAAGAAAGCACAATAATCCGTTTGTGCTGTGGCTTAGGTCCAGTCATGTCAGATTTACGTCATTGAAAGGGAAGGAACAGAGAGTGCAACTATGTATTACACAATTTATTCTTACTTATTAGCAACTAAATTCAATTATTTTCAAGTGTTTTACTAGAATTTAGCATTCAACCTTCCGTCCAAGTACCCTTACAACAGTTTTTTAATAATTTAAAGTAATTTGGTACCGTCTCGGGTAACCATTTTAGTACTGGGTGTGAACAATTTTCAAAGTAGGTTATTTGTCACATTCCAGGGTTTTTTTTTTTACCTCCTTACTGAAGTCTGCGTTTGGCCCTTGGCTTGCGCAGAGCCACGTGTGCCACCGGCTACTCGTCCTACCCTCGGTGTTGCATCACATTACCCGCAGAGGAAAGTTCTATTTTTTTAATATTACTTAATTTACTTGTCACGCCCTTAAAATAGTGTCTGGCGCCCTACCTTTTTCTTACAATTTACTTTAATCTACCTTACTGCTCCATTTTGTTGTGCGTGACCATTCTCTAACGCTCGGTAAACCCAAATATCTTGCCCGCGCTCTACCCATGACCTAAGCCATATTTTTATTAATTTACAAATTATACTATATTTTGCAATAATTGTTTATTTCATTGTAATGGTTTTACTATATTGACATTTGTTGGTATTTATTAAAAATGTTAAATAAATATTATTACTACCAAACTTTTTTTTATTTAACAGAGTACTTGTGCACTACAATAATGCCGCGCAGTTGGCTACTCCCGGCTGAGATTGACCTCTGTGGTCGAAATTCGGCTAGCAGGACATTGAGATTTTTTGTAACTTCCAATTCCACTATTTTGGAAACAATGGCTGACTTTGTCAGTAGCTATTTGCTTTATATGACGTGGCCCGTTTGATACAACGGATTAATTTGCCATTTAGCTCTCTTCTTTTTCATAGTCATATACTTCAAGACTGAGGGTCGTGATTATTATGTGCATTGAAAGACGTTGTATACTTTCTTGGCAATTTTTAATGGAGTCGTCTACCGTTGTCTTCTTCATTTCACACACTAGCCAACTAGTGTGCAGGTTTCCTCACGATATTTACCCTCACCGTTAGGCTCCGATGTCTTTGACAAAGACTGTTACTTCCTTATTTTTTGTACAAACTCAGTAGTACAGGCAGAGATCTAACTCACGACCTCATAAGAAGTGAAGTTTTCTCCGCTCGGCTATTGCGCCATTCAGCTCACCGAATAATATTTCTTTCTGGTATAAAATTTAATTAGGAATTAATTGTTACTCCGTAATGTGTATCCTCATTCATTAAGTAATGCCTAAGTAAAAAGCAAAATACCGGACTGCAAAATTAATTATATTTTTAAAATTGTCTTTTCACTAGCTTACATATGATTCCCATATTGCCTTACCATTCGCCCCAGTTTTTTAGCTTATGTCACTACTACAATTTTGACTTTAATGACACCTCACATGTCAAAATCCGTCCAGCCGTTTGGGCTATAAGGCTTGCCAAACAACTATACATACAAACATACTCTCAAAAACATAACCCTCGATTCGCAGTCGGGTAAAAATTATAACTTTTCGTGTTCTCCATTCTCGCCGAAATGCAAAGATGTTTTCTTTCATATCCGAATCAACCATATTCTATCTCTTACACACATCTACGAGTTTATTAAACGATCAAAACACGATGAAATTTAAATAAAGGAACATTTTTCATATTTTTATCTTAACCTATCGTGGACCTTTGCATCGTTTCCCCGGGGTGAGTTCAAACGCAGATGCGGTCCTGATTGATGGCCATGTCCCTTAGGGCGTGACACGATGTGCTCAGTGCTGCCGCCCTGGCGGTCGGGTTGGGAATTCACGTGCGATTTAGTTTTGTGATCAGTAACAACCTTAAACTGACGTCTTACTGCAAAGTCAAAGTCAAAAGTCAAAGTCAAAAATTCTTTATTCAATTTAGGACACAAAATGCCACTTATGAACGTCAAAATATCAATAAATTATGGCCCATATGGGGCAGAACATGTCTCCTTATCTTTTGGCTTAACGGGCGTCAGGTTGGAAGCCATTTTTGAAAGCGATCGATTTAGGACTGTGCGCTTGCTGAAATTGTATCACAAGATCTGTACTTCTTTTAAAAATTACAGCTTTTTTTGGACTTTGTACAATATAGGCAAAATAAAAACAATTGAAAAACTAAAGAATTTTTAATCATTTTTCTAGATATTTAATTTTCTTTCAGATTATCATTACAGTCGCAGAGATTTACTACTTGTTTTCGTTTTTATTGTTCTAGTAAAGTCCTATTTAGAATCAAATTAATAGTGATTGTTTGTTTTAGTAATAAAAACGGGAAAAGTAGTTTTAAAACAAATCCGAACTGGTAGCTGCCTAAAACTTTTTAAAGGATAATCCTTACTAAGTACAGTTGGCGCACGTCAGGCTACCCGTTCAAACTACGAAAACAGCTTTTATTACGTAGGGAAAAGAGGCGGTCTCAAGGTCAAAGTGGGGTAGTCTGACGTGCTGCCGTGTGTACAATCTCATATAGGCACGCCCAGCAATAATTATGCTCAAGCTCTTTTAATTTAAACTTTAAGTGTTATTGTTTTAATTAGGTCGTTCGAAGTAAATACGCCTACTGAGCTAATTTTAATCAAAATCATACGATTGCTAACAAGTAGCCTGGGCTACGTTAATTAGTGAAAATTGTCTCCAACACGATTATTTCTGGCCGTTACCGACTTTATAATGCGGCCCTGTCTCCTTTTAATTCACACGTAGGTACCCCTTAAATTGCCATTCCACTAATTGCACACTGTAACTTAGTGCTAATTATGTTACAAGAAAGATATTAATGAGTTGTTCGAAAACTTTTTTCTTTAAACTGTATGTTACACTTTTAAGGAAAATTGAAAATCAATTTTAGTTAGCTTCTTTATTATATTGCTGCCAACATTAGAAAAAGCCACTAGAAAAATGCATGTTGCTTAAATAACATTCTTTACATTTTTGAGTAGTTACCCGACTGCGGAAGAAGGATTATGCCTTTCGAGTACGCCTACAGCCCAAACGGCTGGACAGTTTTTGACATATTATGAGGTGTCGTTGAATTTGTCAAAATTGTGAGAGTGACATAGTCGGAAGACATTTGAAAAATGGCGCCCGCTAATGGAAATAAAGGGGCGAGGGGGTATTGTTTTTTCCTTACCCTCAATATGGGTATAAAATGAACACTTGATGCACATTTTAAAATAGGTAAATCTACATATTACTAGCCACGTAATTAGAATAATGTTCACAATGATCAAACACACATTTACAGGCACACACCCGCACAATACTCTACACTCTCGTACACACGCACACGCACTTGTATTAATGCTGAACTTGGCCCCCACGTGACAGGCTCGCCTAGTGTGGGGTCCAAAGCTTAACCCTCACTCAGCTACTCTACTTACTATTTTACGCGTTTATTACAATGTTTTACTTAGTTTTTATGTTGTAAACTTTCGTTTTACCTTTTAAATTTTAATAAGACTGTTAGCCTACCTACAATTTAAAACCTTATTATGAGTGTAACAGTTTATGGTTTAATAAAGATTTTATTATTATTATTATTAAAGCCAGTAAAATACCATTCCAAAAATATAAAAGATTTTGCAGTCAGGTGTTTTGTTTTTTGTCAGTCAGTCAGTCAGTTTATTTTATTTTATTTAGGACAACAAACAGTTTCCACAATTGAAATAAAGTATAAATAGAGATAATAAAATGAGATAGGTCATTGTGAAACCCACACCGTTATCCACGTGTTGTTATTCTGTGTTACTCAAACAAATTATTGGAACTAGGTATTAGTATATAAACATAGTTTGCATAACAAGTGAGCACAATTCCTGCATTACAAAGTTTTTTACAGGCAATTTTTTTTGAGCTGTGAAATAATGTACTTTAAAAATATTTAGGCTCTTAATTTTTATTTTATTTTTCAAAATTTCTGTGACAAGACGTTTACATTTTTGAGGACTGCAAGAAAATATGTCTATATCGGGTAGTGTTTTGTTGAACACATCGATTATTAACTGTCATCACGATAGATGGCGTTCTAAACTCAAATCTATATTGTGCATTGGTGGAGCAATATTTTAGTTAGTTTTTCTTAGCTTCCTATATCACTTTGTCTTTTGGTTGCGTTTACTTTGGCAAAATTAACTTTATAGTCAATAACAATACAGCTGTAAGTTACTGTTTAATGAAAGCCTAATGAATTAGTTAGTCTTGTACTGGTTACAGTACAAGACTAACTAATTCATTGTTAGTCTTCACCTATGAAATCTCGTTCCCCTGCCACTCACTCAATATGATCACGTTTTTTTTTATTTAGGCAATCATACCGGCAAAGAGAAGCGTTACGACAACATAAGTGCGTTTAATATTTACAATCAATATCCACATTTCAGAGATGTCAATATCCAATATCAAGAGGTTCTTCAAACTGGAGTAGGTATTTGCTTCATAATTTTACCTTCACTTATTCGAAATAAGCTCGGATTTCGGCCTTTGAAAACCCGGATTTGACACAAATCTCAATCTCAGAGGAAAATATTCGAAAATAATATTAAAATCCTTCAGAGAAGCGTGTTTTGGATTTTGTCTTTGTCTTTTCATAAGTTCTGACCGATTCCTTATTCTTTTAATTTACTTACCAAAATTCTGAATTAAGTGGTTAGGTATCCTCAAGTTCTATTAGAATGAAATTTTATAAATTATTAGCCTCTTAGAAATATAATTTTGATTGCTTTTTTATTATCATCAAAATAAAGTTAACTTCGGCTCGTTAACTCAGTTTGCAAATATTTCTAACGAATGGACTCTGCTTATTAGAATTAGAATCGCGATGTAATTTATACAATTTGTAAAAAGATATCACAAATTGGTCGGGCCCGGGTCGAAAACGTACCGGGTTTTATCTTCAAAGTCATTATTCCGGAGTTTGAATAAGCGATAACTGTTTGTTCTTTGTTACGGGCTTGAATAATGAGTAGGTAAATTTATTTTAGGATTTTTCACCAACTTTTTTTTCGTTTGTTATCACTTGCCTGTTTACGGTCCAGTGATCGGAATGATATTTGAAGCATCTGCAGCTGCTATTGCTCGTATGTAATTTTTTATTCACTAGCTGTTGCCTGCGACTCGTCTGCGATACAAAATGACTCATACTTCGATCTCCCTTTAGTAATCATGACCCCTTAGTTGGACCATGTCCTGTAAAAGTCATAAAAGACATTTATTTATGTATGTATCCCCACGGTGGTACACACACGTCCCAACATGTATTTTTTAAGCCCTACCACCTAGTAAATAAGTTTACAGTCACAAGCAATGAAATGTATTCAAATAAGCTTTTATGCCATTGTAATAAGGTCTCAAACCGGATGCAGATGTATACATTTTGATGCTCGTGACCGTAACAAATAAAGAGTAGTTACCTTTTATCTCTGCATATACTAATTTTATTAAGATGAAATATAGTCTACACTGCAAAAAAAGGATCAACCAAACTAGTTTTGTTAGTTGAAGGTTTCATTGTAGGTAATTAAATTTTTGTTAAATATAAACATATTATCTTATTATCTATATTTTCTGGTTATTTATATTATATACTAAGTGCGCAAGATAATTATTGTTTTTTAAGTGATAAGCATTCACTATGCAATCTAAATATATTGTTGCACTTGAAAAGGGTGGCCGAGAGGTTAGGCAATCGCCCGGTATGCGAGGAACGCGGGTTCGATTCCCGCCTCTGGTGGTCGTTTTTTTTCAAGTGCAATAATATATTTAGATTGCATAGTGAATGCTTATCACTTAAAAATACAATAATTATCTTATTTGCAAGCTTCATCTTTTGATTGTTAAATACTTGCAATAGTATTTCTTTCGAGTGTTGAGGGTACAATCCCAATAACATTGATGAAAGCAACGCGGCATTACAGCGTTAAGAAGCACTTGAAAATTTCGACAGGCTCTGCCAACGCCAGGGTGGCCGAGAGGTTAGGCAATCGCCCGGTATGCGAAGAACGCGGGTTCGATTCCCGCCTCTGGTGGTCGTTTTTTTTCAAGTGCAATAATATATTAAGATTGCATAGTGAATGCTTATCAATTAAAAAACAATAATTATATCATTTTTTCAGTGTGAGTTGTGCTGCGTGCTACATAATATAATTGTTTTAATGTAGATTTCGAATCGTTAAGGAACACTTGTAAATTGTGTATTGTGATACAATCATCATCAAAAGTTTCGTAATTCTCCTTCCACAAACCCATTTGTTACTCCCCGCCATTTGTCGTAACAATTCGGACGTCCCGACCGGTAAAAGCTTCTTGTCTTAAAACGTAACATCATCGCCGTAATATCGTAAGACAGGAAAGCAACTATTACACAAAATGCCCAGCATGATAATCACTTTCCATCCATCCCCTATAATGTAAAAATGAAGAATTAGATCCATTTTACGGGTGGGACTTTTTACGGCCCGGCGATTCTGCTGACGCGTCCTCAATACTTCCACGATGATAGGCTTTTACCCCCTCATCCCCCCACCTCTCGGCTTATTACCCGTCCAGTTTATATCTCGTTACAAGTCAAAAGTTTCACGAATTTTATTTATTTAGAAGCCCTTTCAAATCGTGATTTATTGCAAAAAATGCGAAAAAGATTTCGCCTTTGTTACGTCTTTGCGTCGTTCTTTCGAATTTATTTTATTGCCTATTGTGAGTAATATTTTCGGGCTGGCCTTTGAGCAATTTATTAGATTGAAATGTTAGTTTTTTGTTGTGACGTGGAGTGACAGGATATCAATGTTTTCAACAAAGAGACTTCAAAGTCAATAAATAACTGTTTACGACGTGGTTCATGAATTCAATTCCTATGAGAACACTGTGTGATTGTTCACGCATTTTTATTGATAACAAGATGAGTTAATCGAGTCCAATAGCACTTGTTTTACTAACGTGGTCGAAACGTAAATTTTTCTCCCCTATAATTAACTTAGCTGATTACATCTAACGCCAGATACTATAAGCCTCAAGTCAACCATTAGCTATGAGTAGGTACCAACGACACAGAATAAATACCTACCTACTAACACTTACACGGTGTGGTCTAGTATTGGAGTGTTGATAAGCGCAAATAGGTGATTTACTTTACCTTAAGAACTTATCTAGCCGCCCTATTAACTAAGTTTAACCACTAAAATCAAGCTATATTAGCCACACCAATGCCTTCCGAAGCACACAGTTGCGAAAAACACATTAAAATAAATTTAAACTTACAACATTACACACTCGTGTCATGCCTTCCGAAGCACAAAGATGCAAGAAATACAGTTAAGTAAAATTAAACTCACAAGATTCCACACTCGTGTCGTTCCAAACATTCGTCACAAGTAATCAACTTTATTTACTCACGTTTCCCCAAACATGTTGCCCTGAAACTCGGCAAACATCTTCGTATCAACGTTCCCAAGCCGCATTGCTTTCGATTTGGCCGATGCGATGATTGCTTAGCGAAAATAAATTAGCTCCACGGCGCGTTTGCCGGACAAAAATCCACAGACACCCACCGATGATGGATGATCCTTCCTGCTTGTTTTAGGGAGGGGAAAGATATGTGTCGATATTTGTGGACGGTTGGAAAATCGGATATTTTCTAAGTCGCAGAAAATCGCTTCTATTTAGGACTTCATTCGAAAGCCACTTCTTGTGTGAAAATCTTTGTAAGTTTATACGGCCGCACGTCAGTCTACGCTATTTTGACTTTGAAACCGTTTCCATTGAGTGGTCGATATAGTTACTATCTTTTACTAAAATTAATTTAAAAATACTTAATGGGGTGTTACAATGGTAAAATTACTTATAGTTTGTATCAAAAATATGCATAATTAAAATTTTATTGTATCACATCAAACAATCCTAGACCATTTTGTTAGTAAGACAATAATCTTAAAAACTATATTAAGTAACAATAGAAGCCACAAGTAATATAATTAAATAGCACAGAAGGCAGAGGGCGAGAATTGTGTACCTCTTGAATTATAACTAGTTTTTTTTTTCTTTTTCAAACATAAATGCTTACCGAGATTAATTCATTCCGTGTGTAGTCCTCGCGACGAGCGCACGCTTGCTTTGCTTATCCCCGCTTTGTTACTCATCATCGTAGTGATGCAAGGTGTCGATATCGATACTTTGTTTACTTAGTCTATTAAGTAACAATGGAAAAGTTCCTAGTAAAGTCATCCTCGGAGACCAGCTTGCGAAGTAAACGTGGTGCTGAGGATCAACTTGAATGGAGAACAGCAAAACGTCCAATTAAGGATCCTTCCCGATACGATAGTCATCGTAGTATCAATACACACTACAGTTTTGAACAGCTACCGATAGACAGTGAGAATGAAGATCCCAAACCATACTTTCATGAAGCAACTACTGCAATCTATAAAACAGGACACATTCCACCTATTATCCTCGAGATGAAGCCGGACTGGACACATGGAAACCTCAAAAGTTTGATTGAGAAGTGCAAAACTCGATACCACTTGCAATACCGTGGCCGCAACCGAGTTGCAATCCTGTGCTATACACCAATGGGTCATGAGTCGATAAAGGAATTACTCCGTAAAGAAAATATTGGTTTTGTCACTTACACAAGAAAGGACGAAAAATCTCCCAAAGTTGTAATTAAAGGCCTGCCACCTTATGCCGAAAATCAACTTGCTGAGAAACTTGAAAAACTCGGTTTTAACGGCGCTGTTATAACCAAATTGAAGTCAGCAAATCCAACTAATACCAATCGGACTCCGCTTTTCTTGGTTCAGCTTCCCCTTGGCTCCAATGTGGCAAAATTTCGCCAGATAAAATACTTACTACAGTGTGTTGTGTCAGTGAAAAAGTTCATGCCAAGACGTCCTGCAGGCACCCAATGCTTCAGATGTCAACAGTTTGGTCACTCTGCACGAAACTGCAATATGCCTGCACGTTGCGTAAAATGCACCGAAAATCATCCTACATCTGAGTGCTCCAAGCAGGATCGTGCACAGCCAGCACGTTGTTGTAACTGCAAGGAGGAGCACCCTGCAAATTTTCGTCAATGTAGTGCCCGCCTTGCATACTTGCAAAAATTGCAAAAAAAGAAAGAAGCGCAACGCGTACCCCAGCCATCAGGCCAGTTGCTGAAAAGGATTAACATTGGTCCGGGCACGAAGTCATGGGCTGAAATAGTCGCACCCAAACCGTCGTTAGCACCTATCGAGTCATCGGCCCCTCAAATCTTAAATGTTGCCTCGCCCGATGTACCAGATACTGATCAAACCACAAAAGAAATGCTTGAGATACTAAGTGTTATCAAAAAAGTTAAAAATCACTTTAAGTCATGTCAGTCAATGCTAGACAAAGTAATGCTAGTATTGACACATCTTGCACATTTCATTTAAATTCATAAGTATTGCAGAATTAAAAATATTGTCATAGAATGCGGACGGCCTACGCCGCAAAATGGACGAATTGATGGATTTAGTGGTAAGTGACTTACTTGTCAATATTATCGCCGTATGTGAAACAAGGTTAACGCCACAATGCGTTCTACGTACACATGGGTTTGAATGCTATCGTAGTGACAAACATCATTCAGGCAGAGGTCAAGGAGTAGCTATACTTGTTCGAAATAATATTTCACACTCCTTAATATCGATACCCAAAACCAAACACATGGAAGCTGTTGGCGTCAAACTAGCTGTGTCTAGTAGGGAGCTTTTTATACTGTTCGTTTATCAATCACCAAACTTACCCTTGTTACACTCAGATCTGAATTTGTTACTGGGAGTCGGGAACAACATGCTTATAATGGGAGATTTTTATGCCAATCACGAGTGCTGGTACAGCTCGTACAGCAACACGTCGTGGCAGAAGTCTTTTACGGCATATGCTCCAAAATGACTAAACGATACATGCTTCCGAGACTCCGTCCCAGCTTAACTATAGAGCGGAACTAAAATCTACTAATCCTGACCTAGTCCTTAGCCGAAATGTATCTAATATAAGTACTGTCAAGACCATATCCGCACTGTCCTCCAATCATCTACCATTGTTTTTCACAGTGGGAGGCACACTGCTAATCAAACCAAATAAGAACTACTTTAGGTACCAAGACGCAAATTGGGTAGGATATCGCTCTAAAATTGATAAGCATATACATCTTTCATCTCGTATATTTAAAAATGAAACCGAAATTGATAATGCTGTAAATCATATCACTAAAACAATTACTGATGCACGAAACCAACATGTCCCAACAACTAAGGTATCAACGAACGGCCCAAATCTACCAAAGAACCATTTTCGCCGCATAGACCAAAACCTCTCTGATCCTGAAGATAAGAGATATATCCGTTCTCAAATAGGTCTCCTTCAAAAACAAATCAAGTTGAGTCTTCAAAAATGCAATGACAAGAACTGGGATAGCAAATTAGCAAAAATTGATAACCCTTCTAATGATATATGGCGAGTTATCAACGATATTAAACCAAATACTAGAACGATTCCACCTTTAAAACTTCCTGCCAATCGTACTACGGAAACAAAGGCGGATCAATGTACTGCTCTTGCGGAAGCGTTTTATTCCAATATGTGTCTAACAACTAACTGGACCAGCAACTTAGACCAAGTGGTGCAACAATCAGTTGATAAACTTAACATCTATAGAAATAATGGTGATATTGTCAGGGTTACTTATCCTAAGGAAATCTGGAAAATTATCTTACTTTCCCAAAGCATGGAAGCTTGCTAAAGTTATCGCTCTTAAAAAACCTGGCAAGGATGATACGCTACCAGTAAACTATATTAGCTTGCTTCCGGCTCTTGATAAACTATTTGAAAAAGTTATATACAACCGTCTGGTGACTCATTCTAGTCAAATTATAAAAAGCGAACAGTTTGGATTCCGTGAGTCACACTCTACTGTCCATCAGTTGGCAAGGTTGCTGAACATGTTACCCATAATCTCAACCTAAACCTCTCGACCGGCATGTTTTTACTCGACGTCGAAAAGGCTTTTGATACCGTGTGGCACGATGGTCTTTTACACAAGCTCTTAACATACCTATAAGTTTGGTAAAGATTATACAATCTTATCTTTCTGAACGCTCATTCCAAGTTCACATAGATGATAGTAAATCACTGCCGTATCCTATACAAGCTGGGGTACCTCAGGGATCTACCCTTGGGCCTTATTTATTCTTGATATACATTAATGATATGCCTATACAAACTCGAACCAACTTGGCATGCTTCGCAGATGATACCGCCTCTTATACATCAGCAGGCGACTATGATCTCATAATAGATCGCTTGCAATTGTCTCTTAACTCATTAGTCCAGTTTTTCTCTGAATTGAAACTTAAACTTAACGCGTCGAAAACTGAATCAATCATGTTTACTAGACACAGAAAGCTCCCTACTAGATTACTCAAAATTAATGGGTTCGAAATACCCTGAAACAATAGCGTCCGTTACTTGGGTGTAGTTCTTGACAACAAGATGAACTGGTCCAAGCACGTGTCTGAGTCGCGTGTCAAAGGGGCCAAAGTAATGGGTGCTTTAAGTCCTATCTTTAATCGCCGATCCAACCTTAGTCCAGTAAGCAAGCTACGGATCTACACCACCTTAATTAGGCCTTGTGTTACATATGCATGCCCCGTTTGGAGCAGTACGCGTAACTCAAATTATGATTTGCTACAAGTTATTCAAAATTGGGCTCTTAAAATTGCTTTTAATACCCCCTTTTATACGAATTTAACTAAACTTCATGTATATATTAAATTACCAAAACTTGAGAATTTCATCATAAAACTATCACGTAAATTTTATCGTAAAAATAAACATCATTTTAACAAATTAATATCCACCATTGGCCAGACCAGTATAGATAAATTATCATATATCGACAAGTATGGCACTTACAGACTACCACATCGCTACTCTCTGTTTGTGGATGACGTCACAGTGCGCGTCACCGGCAGCGAGTCGGCCGGTTTCTCGACACCGTCCACCCTCACGGGCTGAGATGCCCGTACTTTAGTAAATAAAACGAAGATAGCGGTGAATAGCTTAGCTAGCTACTGCGTTGAATTGAATAGTAAAGTACCTACCTGGTATGCGTAATAAATAATGCGTATTCGGATTCTATGTTCATTTGATGCTCATTTTTGTTATCATTGGTTAGTTTGATTATATCGGGCGAGGAAACGTCAGTATACTATCAAGTATAAATCTTTTAACGGACTTTGATTCCCCATTGGCAATAAATGCATTTAATCAATAAATGTATATAATAAGATAATATTATATCAAACTGTGATGTACTCTTAATAATATGTTTTAAATAGTTTTAAAGTATTTGTTTTGTTATGCTTTCAAAGGTGTTAGCAGCCTTAAGTAAATGTTAAATTTTATTTCACACATATAATGATGCGGTTTTATGTAAGTTATATTGATGTTATATAAGTCAGCCTATTAGATCCCACTGCTGGGAAAAGGCCTCACCTCAACTATGAGGAGGAACGAGCCATACTTCACCACGCGGGCTCAGTGCGGATTGGTGGAGGGGTGTATGTAAGGCAAGTGACAAACCTTACTGTCAGAAGTTATCAAGCCGCCCTAGGGCCTCTGACTAGGCTTAACGACTAATACCACAGATATTAGCCGGGACCAACTGCTTAACGTGCCTTCCGAAGCACGGAGATGCTTGTCATGGACGTCACTTAAATGGTCGGAATGGTCACCCATCCAATCACGACCGCGCCGTGGGTTGCTTAACTTTTGGTATCACTACCAAAGCGCTGCCGCCACTGCGCCACAAGCACCTCATTTTGATGTTATTTAAAGTTATTATGTTTAAAAAAAAAATTTGAAAAACAAACAAAAACCGAGATTAATAATTAAAACTTGTCGTACAACGTATTGCAATTTTTATTCATGACCTTTTAAATTATAATTTAATCTTCTTAATATAAATCATATTTTATTTATTTCAGGCTACATACTACGAAGTAATACAGGATACATACGAAATATAATAATATAGTATAAGTAGCCACTTCTACAAGAGCTCGAAATAGACTTTCTACACTACGAATCGAACTACGTACTCAATGAGTACGTAGAAATCGAATGCGATATCGATAATGTGTTAAGCACTATCCTGCCAGCACTTATTACGCTCGAGCACAACAACTTTACGGAATTCACTCCGACTTAATTACTGGCAGAGTTCAAAAAGAATTTTAATGCTAGTTCACCAGCACTTTTTAATGTAAGGGCGGTCTAGCCTACTATTAAAAATTTGGATTTTTACAGACTCGATGAAAATCATGAAGTATTTGGTAGTTGTGAAGTAGACTTTTGACTGTCCGGGAATGATGAATCTACTTTACTAGTCTATTCTTGTTAGTTGTTATTATTTAAAGTTTAGGTATTAGGTGCATCATGTTCAGCGACTTAATTGCTTTTGGTTTTTACAGATCTACTAATTGCGTAACTAAATTATCGGAATATAACTTCCCCGGTCAGCCGTGCGATTATCTTAAATTGAAACAAGAATTCGAAACTCATTTCGATATACACCTTCCCTTCGCAATATCACCTTGATTTGGCATTCTCTAAACAGTTAAGGTTGCCGTCTCAACAAACTACTTAGATAAGAGCATGAAGGATCTATGTTTGCGCTTTTAATGTCTTGTAACGTACTTCAACAATTTCTGTTGGAGATATCTGCCTGCAATACGACACATTTTCTGCCAGTTTAAAGGGTGACCCTAAATCCTAATTATAGTCAACTTTTTGTACAATTTAAAAACAAAACACGATATCCTAACAATCATCTCGTAATGTTTTTTACCCGAGATCCAATGGTCGTCTATCTCGGATCTCCGACACAGCAGCGTGGCTCACAACCCGTTCATCATTTCAATTAAAAATGGAGCGGCGCAGCGGAGCGCGAAATAAGGTGGTTGACGGATGAACTGGCTAATAACACATTTTTCATGACCGAGTTCGTGCTGTTCTGTATTCGGCTAATCTCTTTTTTGTCTCGTACTCAGCAACGTTGCTGAAGTAATTCTTTTATTTTTTAAGCTGAGTTGATGTTTTCTTCTTCACAAATAGAAAGAAAGAAACTACATTTATTAATAAACGGACATCACATAAAACACAAAGAGATATAACCTAAACTATAGTTTTCCTATGTTTTTCGGTTTCAAAATAAAAACCCAGGAAAACTACAATTTAGGTAAACTGGACTGTGCAGTTAGCGCCTGTGATGACTCGGCTGCTAGGAGCCTCGACGCTGGTTTTCAGTGGGCCCTAGCCGAGTTAGGTCGCGGACAAATACGGCAAAAATTTATAAATATTTCCCATGTAAAGTTTCACGGCATCCAATCTAGCTAGAAATATTCATTGGAATCAGATAAGTAGGTGCAGTAATTTACGAATACGTGAAAAGGTAGCAGATACATAAAAAAAAACCATTTACCTTTAGCAACTTTCATGCAAATAATTTACCCGTAAGATTCTTTCATCACACATTTTATTCGCGCTCTTCAAGTGGATTACAAAATGACAGAACCGTATTTCTCCAGGGCCTGATCTATCTCATTCGTTGCAGAATGTAAGGCGTAATAAGTTAACAAATAGATAGTTACATTAGGATTGGCTACGTGATTTATTATCATTATTTATTTATTATTGAAAAGAGCCAAGTACATACCAGCTTGACCAGTGATTGGTCTATTGTAGCTTGTGGCGCCTTAGCCAAACTTATGCCTGTTCAATCCAGGAATTGCCAGATTTTTCGGGGAGTGAGTTCTGTTATTTTATTTATTTGGAGTGAATTCTGTTATATTATATATTTTATTATCAAACGCCTTTTGGAAGTCAGTATATATTGCGTCAACTCGGCCTCTTCGATCGAGAACGTTCGATTTAAAAGTAGAGTACTCCAAAAGATTTGAAACTGTTGACCGCCCATGAACAAAGCCGTGCTGGGCTTCCGAAATGTAAAACTTTTCTTGGCTGTTGATGTAGTCAAATACAACCGATTCAAATATCTTTGCGGTGGCCGACAGAATTCTTATTGGTCTGTAATTTTCGACACTATCTCTACTACCTGACTTAAAAATAGGTACGACATGCGCAGTTCTGAAAATATTCCAGTTACTAGGGAATTATTGAAAATAATCGTGAGAGGAAAACTTAATTCTTTGGCGCATTCCCGAAACAAGCTGGGTGGGATGCAGTCAGGACCCGCGCCCTTGTTTGGATTCAGTTGCTTCAGCTAGGCTAGGACCTCGCTTTGATCCAAGTATATGTGAGACAAGTGGTTATTTGCAGCTATATACGAGTACTGTATGTATGTAAATGTCGCTGTCAATTCCAGCATAATTTTTTTAACTCGCTATCGTTATCTCGTAATGCATTGGTGCATTATATGCTGCTCTAAATGGATACTTCTTTTGCTCATAAGCGGTCCGGATGAGCAGATTATGTGCATAGGCATGTGATTCATTAACAAGTGATTTACTCTCGCGATTCAAATACCATACTTATGCATCTCCAGAACCACAGAAACAAAGACTCATTTTTGCTTTAATGGCAGCAATGGCCACAATTACACCGCGAGTCTCACGCAACCTCATGAATCACGGCCTCATTCCAACCCGTCGTTTATCATCGAATCAAAAACAGGAGAGTGAGGCGATGCACGCCGCGCTGTGATGGATGGATACTATACATTTGTGACCGTTTTCAATTGACTTGGATCTTTTTGGGCCCGGGGTCATTAGATGTTTAAAAATGTCCAATTTTGGCTGACATTCATTGAAAAAAAGGATCAACCAAACTAGTTTTGTAAGTTGAAGGTTACGATGTAGGGAAGTCATTTTTTGTTAAATAATATATAAACAAACTAGTTTTGTTACTGATAACCAGAACTTCAAAGTCACTAGATTACGGCGTACTAGTAGCCAAATTTTGGTTACTATTAACCAATTATTTTTTCAGTGGTATTGTTTTTATTGATTAGGCTCCTTAAGCCCGGATTGCGTTACGCCAAGCAAACAGTGTGCATACAATAAGTGTGAATAGTGCGCAGAGTGGTGCACCAAATAACTTTTACATTTATGCGTCAATATCTATGTGATATGATCCAATTGAGAACAAAAAACAGGTGAAGTGATCAAATCTGCGAGTTATCTACAAGTAGTTTTAGTATCTACAAGTAACCACACATGTCTCTACTTGATTTTACTCGTATATACAGTTATTTTTTAGGTTGTGTTTTTAAGTAGATATAAAACTATTTGTTTTCAAGTTTTTTGAAACTGACTGACGTGTTTAGACTATAAATCTCCCATCATTTACATACGTTGTAACTTAATCGAATGATAGATTTACCCATGTAAACTTTAATTTTTTTACTTAGTTTATTTATAATTCCCACAGCTCTTGAAGAACCTAAATTGGCCAGTTAAGTCTATGGTCTCCTATTTTAAGCTATACACGGCGTCAGACATCAGCGTCAACGTTGCAATCGTCGTTCGATTACAGCACGGCGTCCGACGTCAGCGTGCAGAGACCACAACTACAGTACTTTTAGTAACTATTGTGAAGCACCGTAAGACGCTGTATGCGGCCGTCGGCGTTTGTATGAGAACATTTTTATTAGGGTTCCGTACCCAAAGGGTATAAACGGGACCCTATTACTAAGCCTCCGCTGTCTGTTTGTCTGTCACCAGGCTGTATCTCATGAACCGCGATAGCTAGACAGTTAAAATTTTCACAGATGATGTATTTTTTTTGCTGCTATAATAATACTAAAAACAGAATATAATAAATATTTAAGGGGGGCTCCAATACAACAAAAGTGACTTTTTTGCCGTTTTAAAATTAAAAATAGTGTTTTAATGAGTTCAACAATTCGCGTAAACGTAAGAAACAAATATATATAAAGTAAATAAAGATCACAAATAAGTCTACTGTCGTATTATAGATTCGTAGTACGGAACCCTTCGTACGCGAGTCCGACTCGCACTTGTCCGGTTTTTTTATTGCAATTCGTGTATACATAAATTTTATACAGTTCCAGCGGCTGACTGAATAAATAAAAAAATAAACTCATAGAAAATACATTTTGCTGCATGCTGCATTTTGATGAAGTATTTTTTGTGTATTTTATAATAGTATTTTGTTTAAGAAAATTGTATTTTTCTATAGTGAACTCTAATTTCGAGTAATCAAGTCCTAATTTCCACGAAAATCCGATTTCGTCCTTTTGAGATCCTAATTGATTTTCTTTACAGAATTGGCTTTGAATGTGTATTTGAGTACTGGGATATAATAATTAATC